>JACEFZ010027902.1:202500-368501 GCA_014155875.1 Cepaea nemoralis | reverse complement strand
GTAACTTACGCTTGTACTTGAATTACTTACTTCTTGTTGCTTAACTAAATTACTTGACTAGCTTCATTACTTACTTACTTTTTACTTACTACTTAACACTTACTCACTACTACTTTCCTGTGAGGCTGATCGAGCTTGGAGCCTTGCTTCTCTTCTCTGCTGTTATTCCTCCAATTGAGCATAATCGCTCAACCATCTCACACCAGCCATGTTTTCTGTGGTATCTCCGCATTCCCCCCATGTCACACCATCTTATTCACGCTGTAATATTGATGTAGTATGTATGCCTTTAATGATGTGTATATATGCCTTTATGATGAAGTATGTATGCCTTTATGATGAGTAATTGCCTTTAATGAGTAAGTATGTTGCCTTATTGTGTAAGTATATATCCTTTAATGATGTATGTATGCCTTTAATGATGTATATATGCCTTTAATGAGTAATATTATGCCTTTATGATGTAATATGATGCCTTT
Source organism: Cepaea nemoralis (assembly GCA_014155875.1). Lineage (NCBI taxonomy): Eukaryota > Metazoa > Mollusca > Gastropoda > Stylommatophora > Helicidae > Cepaea > Cepaea nemoralis. The sequence goes on along the minus strand of JACEFZ010027902.1, from coordinate 368,022 downwards.
ATGATGTAATATGTATCCTAATGATTGTATATATGCCTTAATGATGAAGTATTATGCCTTTTAAGATTGTAAGATATATGCCTTTATGATGTAAGTATGTATGCCTTTAATGATGTAAGTATATTGCCTTTAATGGATGTATGCCTTGATGGTAATATATTGCCTTTGAATGATGTAAGTATGTATGCCTTTGATGATGTAAGTTTGTGTACCTTTAATGATGTAAGTATGTATGCATTTAATGATGTAAGTATATATGCCTTTAAAGATGTAAGTATATATGCCTTTGATGATTTAAGTATGTATGCCTTTGATGATTTAAGTATGTATGCCTTTAATGATGTAAGTATGTATGTCTTTAATGATGTAAGTATGTGTGCCTTTAATGATGTAAGTATATATGCCTTTTATGATGTAAGTATATATGCCTTTAATGATGTAAGTATATATGCCTTTAATGATGTATGTATATGCCTTTGATGATTTAAGTATGTATGCCTTTAATGATGTAAATATATATGCCTTTAATGATGTAAGTATGTATGCCTTTGATGATTTAAGTATGTATGCCTGTAATGATGTAAGTATATATGCCTTTAATGATGTAAGTATGTATGCCTTTGTGATTTAAGTATGTATGTCTGTAATGATGTAAGTATGTATGCCTTTAATGATGTAAGTATATTTGCCTTTAATGATGTAAGTATATATGCCTTTAATGATGTAAGTATATATGCCTTTAATGATGTAAGTATGTATGCCTTTGATGATTTAAGTATATATGCCTTTAATGATGTAAGTATATATGCCTTTAATGATGTAAGTATATATGCCTTTAATGATGTAAGTATGTATGCCTTTAATGATGTAAGTATATATGCCTTTAATGATGTATGTATATGCCTTTGATGATTTAAGTATGTATGCCTTTAATGATGTAAATATATATGCCTTTAATGATGTAAGTATGTATGCCTTTAATGATGTAAGTATATATGCCTTTAATGATGTAAGTATGTATGCCTTTAATGATGTAAGTATATATGCCTTTTATGATGTAAGTATATATGCCTTTAATGATGTAAGTATATATGCCTTTAATGATGTATGTATATGCCTTTGATGATTTAAGTATGTATGCCTTTAATGATGTAAATATATATGCCTTTAATGATGTAAGTATGTATGCCTTTGATGATTTAAGTATGTATGCCTGTAATGATGTAAGTATATATGCCTTTAATGATGTAAGTATGTATGCCTTTGTGATTTAAGTATGTATGTCTGTAATGATGTAAGTATGTATGCCTTTAATGATGTAAGTATATTTGCCTTTAATGATGTAAGTATATATGCCTTTAATGATGTAAGTATATATGCCTTTAATGATGTAAGTATGTATGCCTTTAATGATGTAAGTATGTATGCCTTTAATGATGTAAGTATATTTGCCTTTAATGATGTAAGTATATATGCCTTTGATGATTTAAGTATATATGCCTTTAATGATGTAAGTATGTATGCCTTTAATGATGTAAGTATGTATGCCTTTGATGATTTAAGTATGTATGCCTTTAATGATGTAAGTATGTATGCCTTTAATGATGTAAGTATATATGCCTTTAATGATGTAAGTATATATGCCTTTAATGATGTAAGTATGTATGCCTTTAATGATGTAAGTATATATGCCTTTGATGATGTAAGTGTATATGCCTTTAATGATGTAAGTATATATACCTTTGATGATTTAAGTATGTATACCTTTGATGATTTAAGTATGTATGCCTTTAATGATGTAAGTATATATGCCTTTAATGATGTAAGTATATTTGCCTTTAATGATGTAAGTATATATGCCTTTAATGATGTAAGTATGTATTTCTTTAATGATGTAAGTATATATGCCTTTGATGATGTAAGTATATATGCCTTTAATGATGTAAGTATATATGCCTTTGATGATGTAAGTATATATAGGGTGAGGATGGGGGGAGAAATCAAGATTATTTCAAGATCGCGTTAATACAAGAACTTATTACGTGATATTGTTTTTCCCTTCCCATCACAAAAGCAAAACATGATGGCATTGACTGCAACGCCCTGTAAAGGATATACAACTTGTTTTTTTTTTTTAATTTTATTAATACATTACATTAATAATTGTATCTAGGTTGAAGTGAAAATTACAAGGAGAGAGAGAGAGAGACATGAAGTGCAAAATACAGGGAAAAGAGAGAAAGGTAGGGAGAGAGAGAGAGAGAGAGAGAGAGAGAGAGAGAGAGAGAGAGAGAGAGAGAGAGAGAGATACATGAAATGTAAATAACCGGGGAAGAAAGAGAGATAGAGAGTGAGAGGGGGAGAGAGAAAGTGAAAGGGGGAGAAGTCGGAGTGGGAGAAAAGAGAGTGATAGGTGGAAAGAGAGAGTACGAGAGACAGAGGGAGAGAGAGAGAGAGAGAGAGAGAGAGAGAGAGAGAGAGAGAGAGAGAGATATGATGTTATGACATCAGTAACAGGCGGACAAACAAATTGATATACACATGTATATCATCATCATCAAATGTCCTGCCAGCTGGCGTAGGCGTTCATGACTCTCCACAGATCTCTGTCTTTGGTGTTCTGGATCAACTCTGCTGCTGATATTCCTCCTTGCCACTATCTCAGTCCATCCAGCATCATTTATCTTGGTCTGCCTTTCTTCCCCTCGATCTTTCCAGTTGTTCTCCAATGCCTCTCTTCGCATTACATGACCAAAGAAAGCTGTTTGTCTCTTTCTTATTGGTGTATATAGTGTTCTAGTTTCATTAGCCTCTTTCAGGCAATCGTTGTTATAGTTATTCTGACAGTCCAAGGAATTCGCATATATAAAAGAATATACAGATAGGTGGACGCGTGTGTGGACGGACATTCACGGATCGGCCTACAGATAGGTGGACGGAGACAAAGTTAGACAGATGCATAGATACGTAGGGAGGTGAATGGATAGATGGATGCCATGAGCAGTTCGATAGATGAGTGGTCGTATAGATAGGGTTGGGGAACAAGAGAGAGTGACCTAGTTTTTTGAAGTGACAACCTTTCGACGCAGACATCCACAGCACATCGTTATCTTTTATCAGATATGTCTGTTTTTATTATGTGTGTGTGTTTGTGTGTGTGTTTCTAATTGTATGTGTCTGTGTATGTATATATGCGCCCGTATGTGTGCCTACGTATATGTATGTATTATGAATGGTCAACTCTTAAGTAGCTCGTTACACTGTTGTGAAGACATGAGGCCGTTGTAGAAATAATTGACCGTAGACCTCGAGGTAGACCAAGAAGGCGGTGAAGAGATAATATATATACAGACCTACAAGCACTTGGAATCAACGACTGGCAAGAGAAGGTCAACCAGAGAGACGAATGGAATCTGCAGCAAAGAACCTCAATGGCTCGGAACGCTGAAGAAGAAGAAGGAGAAGAAGAAGCATGTTGCCACAGCCTTCTTTGTTTGGGTGCAGATTTCTTTACGTGACATAGGAAGGAAGTTTCCTGATGAAATATGTAATCAAACTCATGTAAGTTGTCCCCTGAGTTTGAAGAAGAAACTTCAGGGCCTTAATAACTGCATCCAATGTGATGTAAGAATCCACTGCTACATTTTCTTGAGGATGTTGGCGTTGGTCAGAAACAGACGCAGATGTTGCCATTGGCATTAGGCAGTGTATTGGATCTGCGAAACAAATGAAATAGAAGGCTGCATAATTGCTGAAAGATCTGATAAAAGTTGGGAAGCCAGCATTTGCCATCAAATGGCAGCAGAGAAAGAGACCATCACTCCTATGATAAGGAAAAAAGAAAACAAATAAAATTCAATTGTAAAATAAAAGTAAATTTCTTGTAAACAAAAAAATTACTAAAGATTTCCGTGGAAAGGAGCAATATAATGAGTCTAAAGACTATTTTTCTAAGCCCTACCCTGTAGACACATCACCAAATCATGAGTGGTAATGATCTCTGGTGATACATTATACAGATCAGTGGTTCTCAACCGGTGGGGAATTTCCCCTAGGGGGGGGGGGGGGGGATTTTTGGGTTTCGGTGATGGGGGGAGATATCAAGATTATTTCAAGATCGCGTTAATACAAGAACTGGCACTCTTCCGATTGACGGGTCTAAATAGTTCCGCAGTGAATACGTCAAGGGTTAAGGGTTGGGTCAGTGTTAGTTTAACACTAACCTTAACCCTTAACCCTAACTTATTCACTGCGGAACTATTTAGACCCGTCAATCGGAAGAGTGCCCAAGAACTTATTACGTGATATTGTTTTTCCCTTCCCATCACAACAGCAAAACATGATGGCATTGACTGCAACGCCCTGTAAAGGATATACAACTTGTTTTTTTGTATTTTATTAATACAAGGGAAATAATTGCATCTAGGTTGAAGTCATATTTCGGCTCTAGCAATCAAGGGGAACAATTATAGAATTCACTATATTTGTACTGACAGCTATATTGCAAGAGAAGTATATGTTTATTCCTATAACAATTTTATTCATATCTTTTATGGTATCAATTGAATGTTACCATAATAAAAGCTATACACAATTATGAATGCTGTTTGAAATTGTAGACACTAAATTGTGGTATAATAAATATTGTTTAGTAAATTATTTATTTCTGTATCTGCTAGGCTGCATCTGTCTAAACAACATTTGGAATTGCTCTGGTTTTTCTTCACAACGTATACATATCTTCGCGCCTATCATCGTGTTCCCCGTTTACGCATCATTCCCATTAGTGTGTGGTGTCACATAGGTGAGAGTGGACGATCACTATTTGCATTGAGTACTTATTGCATTTATTAGCATTGCTGGTATCCCCTTTACGTAGTTTTATTTATTCCTTGTCATTAGTATTTTATGATGCATTTCATGTAACACACATTCCTAGATAAGCAGTTTAGCAAATGGAATCACATGATTAACTGATTATTGTCCTTGCTGCTATTATCTTTGCGTTGTATTGTTATCACCCTTAGCAGTTTTACTCTTTGTCATTATTATTATAGATTGTATTCATAGTACACACGCAATACCTAGGAAAATACATTTTAGCAATGGAACGCACAGTTTAACTATTTATTATCATTGCTGTTTATATCATTGCGTGTTACTGTTATCACCCTTAGACAGTTTTTATTCTTGTCATTATTATAGATGTATTTCACGTAAAACACGCATTCTAGATAATCATTTAGCAAATGAATCCAGTTTAACTATTAGATGATTATTATCATCGCTGTTTAGTATCATGCTGTTAACAAAACAGTGTTATTGTATATCACCCTTAGCATTTTTAAATTATCCCCTTGTCATATATATTATTATTTATGTATTTGGTGTGATTATTTGCATGATATTATTGTAATCATTATAAATATATATGGCTTGTACCCTCCCCGGAAACCTTTGCACATCCCCCTTTCCCACCTTTTTGATACTGTGATGTTGTCTTTGTGCTGCCACCACTCGCCGGTGGTTCCTAAACATTTTGGTGCACTCAGCCATGTTTATCATCACCAGGATAGGATGGTAGCTTGGTAGGAGTTTTAGAGCTGCAGGAGAGGCGGGCGGCAAGGGAAATATAGCAGCTACCATCACGCTGTTGATATAAAACTATTTCCTACAACAATGTCATGGAGGAATGTTTAAATGTATAGAAATATTTGTAATGTTGCGCATATGTCCCTACACTTCCACATGCACGCTCTGTAACAACACGACAATACAAATGCAAATGTTTCTTACACTCATAAACGTTTATATCATCCTCGTGTCCCAGCCATACGCGCAACACTCAAACACCTCATACAACGCCGCAGGCAACACACCGACATATATAAAGCAATATTCCTCAACACTTTACCAAGCAGAAAAGACATACACACAAACTACGAACGCTCTTTCTTACTATAGACATCTCATATGGACATGCAGAAACTCAGCTAGATACAAACACCGCACATATACACACATTAATATCATTTATGTACACTCAGAAATAACACAACTGTTTCCTGAGTACACATATGTATTCTTCATTATTGAATACAAAGTTGGTATACATGAGTGCGAGAAAGAATCTGGAAAATGGGAGTGATGCGAATTGATTGATATACAATCACATATGGTTTACTTACCACACCACGATATGTAAAATGTGTGTAAACACAACTGCTTGTTTGTTTTTACCAAAAAACAAACACACACAAAAAGGAGGAACGAAATGAGGATGATATAGAGACAATGAACAGATGATGAAGCCTACAGTTCAAATATGCAAGGAGAACAAGACAGACGCAACTCCTTTACTCCTATTGATTATACATTGCATATTGCATGCACGTTAACTGTACTTGCTATGCCATCTTAACAGCCATTGCCGAATAATCATCTTTAGTAAGTGATCACCTGTTTATTATATTTTGGTCAATTATCATTACTATTATCATCGTTACAGTTATTATTCTTAGTATCCATTTATACCATTACTATCGTTTAATCATCAGTATAATATTACCTCCTCTCCCATGGACGACTCTCCTTTGCCTTTGTTGCCTTTGCATCATGCCTTCAACAGGTGGCTCATAGGATTAAGTCACCCCGCCCTCCCTCTACAACATTACCAGAGAGTGGTGATGAGTGTATTTGTCGGGTCTGGGGCCAATAGGTGAGAACAGCAGCAAGGGGAAACAAAAAATGAGAGTTGTTCCTTTCTTCGTTGCACTTTCACATGTGAATATGTTCAATGAATAAAATATGCATATGTCACATACACGCCCACATGCAACGCTTCGGTAGAATACACGCACACAAATACTGAACCCACAGGACGCATGAACAACACTAACAATAGCAAATGCAGTTGTACTGCTATCACGAGGCTCTCTTATTGGATTGGTAGGTATTCTGTATTACTTATATGATTATTATGGTTTCGATTGCTATAAATTTAATTTAAGATCACTATTATTATTAGTATCCTCCCTCATCTCCGCCTTCTCCCCGCTTATTACTGTTGCTGTTGATGCTGATGCCGCCCTCACTGGTTGGTTCCAAAATGTTTACTGCCTTTATCAACATTACCGAAGAGGTGGTTATGGTGTTGGCGGTTTTTGGAGCCGGCTGCTGGTGAGGGTGGAGACAGGGGAAACAAACATGGTAAAAAAATAAACATACATTTGGGTTACCCCACTTTCATATGTAATTAGGCCAAATGAATTATTGTTGTAATATTACACATATGTCACCTACACGCCCACATGCAACGCTCGGTAAATACACGCACACAATATTGAACACACAGGACGCATGTAACAATACGAACAATACAAATTGCAATTGCACTTTATTATCATGCCTTCTCGTGGCGATAGTTACCCTTGTGCATTACCTTTCTATTATTAAGGGTTATTGCTATCGATTTTATTGTTGTTAATTTTTATGGATGTTTACTATTACTATTATGCTCCCTCATTTCCCCTCCTCCCCGCTTGTTCACTGTTGGTTGTTTTGACGCTGCTACCGCCCTCGCCGGTTTGGTCCTATCAATTGGCTGCCACTGCCATCATTACCGAAAAGGTGGCGATGGTATTGGTGGCTTTGGATCCGGCTGGAGATGGTGGTGACAGGGGAAACAACAACGGTAATAAATAAATTGTATCAGATGTCATTTCATGGCTTTTTTCTGACCTGTCGATCCGTCTTCTTAGTTTAGACGTATTAGACAGTTTATTACTGTAACCGCTGCTGAAAATTAATTGCAGACCATGATATGAATGTCTATATGCAGACTATCTGTCTGTCTGCCTGCCTGTCTGCCTGCCTGTCTGTCTGTCTGCCTGCCTGTCTGTCTGTCTATGTATGTCTGTCTGTCTGTCTGTCTGTCTGTCTGTCTGCCTGTCTGTCTGTCTGTCTATGTCTGTCTGTCTGTCCGGCCCGTTCACGTTAAGAAATATAGATAGAATAGAAGAATAGATAGATTGATAGTAGAAAATATGATTGGAAGAGATCTATCTAACGTAAACTTACCAAGATATCACGACCAGCCAATAAATGGTGGGCAATGGGTTGACTGCAGAGTACTGTAAACGATTTGCAACTAACTTTCTCTAACCAAAATTTTTATTTTATTTTAACGAATGAAAATCTTTCGCAGGCCCGAACTACATTCTGCCCTTCTTCTCTATTTCCTCTCATACGTTCTTTCATTCAACATCTCTTATGAAGCAATTCTTTGACAACAAAAGAACAATAAGCATTAAAATGCATGAAAAGTAACTGTTTAACATGGGCATCATAAATACCCAACGTGGGTGTAACGCGCCATACATATGAGAATGTTAAAACAAATTATGTGCTAGTTGAAGAAAAATAAAAAGATGATTAGAAAATTTTCACTATTTAAATAGATGCATTATTTTATGAAACTGAAAATACCTTAAAGACTTTTCTTAAGTTAAGTCCCTCGCTATATATATAAATGATAAGATATTGAAACATATTAAATTTTAGATAAGTAAAATAGCTGATTGTACACTAACAAACTATGACAGTCGGCTGCATGGGAAAGAGAAGAAGGACGTGTAGAAAATTTCATCTCAATCGGAGGAGGGACCGTTCTGCGAACGCATAAAGAACGACATACATACAGACATACATCGTCTTTTATAGATACAGATAATGTAAGGTTTATTGCCCAAACTCACGGCATTCATCAATCAATCATGTCCATGCCGGAAAGCGTGGGTGGTCATGATTCGCCATTTCACTCGATCACCAGAGTCGAGGATCAGCTCATGTTCCTGTCTCGTCCATTGCCATGTGGCCAAGCCATCCAGATACTTTCCTCTCGGTCTTCCTCTTGGTCTGTTCCCTTCGATCTTGCCAGTTGTCACTAAGTGTAGTAGGTTAAAAGGGTCTCTAGTCCACACGTTGATCCCAGGGTCCCTTCTCCACTAATTGAAAAGGCGATTCGTTCCACCAGCACAGCTCTGATGTCGATCTAGCTTCGTACTGTGTACACCGAATAATTATCAAATTGTTATAACTTTATACGAAGGAAAGACGACTTATATATATATATATATATATATATATATATATATATATATATATATATATATATATATATATATATATATATATATATATATATCTTATATATAAAATAGAATGTATGTATGTCTGTAAGTATGTCTGTATGTATTTTATGCGTTCGAGACGTCTTCCTCTCATTCCCGCGCTGCCAACTGTCATATGGTTTAGTGTAAAATCGGCTACTTACTTAATATTATTTAATATTTCAATTTTCATTATAATTTCTATATAGCAAGGGGACTTAACTCTAGAAAAGTTATTTCACGGGGCATAACTTTTAATAACATTGCTATATACTTTATAGTCATATTTTTGCATCGTTTTCAAAGATTTATAAACTCTTTGTCTATAGTTATTTACAGGCATATGAGTTATAATAAATAATGATATAATCTTTAAGGCATTTTCAAAGTTTTCATAAAAATAATGCATAATGCATAACATTGTAACTCATCTTTTTATGCTTAAAGAAGTTATCTACATTCATGTAGGTGATTAAAAACAGTTTTCATTAAAAATAATGGATGGTGTGTGGAAGGACATTCTTTTAAGTTACTTTTTTGTTGTTGTATGAATTTAATGAGACGCTCCCCGCCAGGAGCTGGGTGAAGCTTCGCCGGGTCAGATAGATAGACAGACAGACAGATAGATAGATAGTCGGGAACGGGAGCTTATATGACTACTTATATGAATTAAATGAGATGCTCCCCACCAGGGACTGTGTGAAGCCGGGCTGGCTCAGACAGATAGACAAACAGATAGACAGACAGACAGACAGATAATCGGGAACAGGAACTTACATGACTACGTATATAAATTAAATCAGATGCTCCCCGCCTTTTCGCTGCAGTTATCTACAGGCATATACGTTATAATCCTCCTCCTCCTACCCTCTTCCTCCTCCCCTCCCCTCCTCCCTCTCCCTCCTCTTCCTCCTCCATCCTCCTCCTCCCTCTTCCTCCTCCTCCCTCCTCATATCTCCTCATCCTCCTCCGTCCTCCTAATCACTCCTCTTCCTTCCTCCTCCGCCCTTCTCCTCCTATCTCCTCCTCCTCCCTCCTCCTCTTCCCTCCTCCTCCTCTTCCCTCTTCCTCTCCTCTCTCCTCCCCCTCATCCTCCCTCCTCCTCCTTCTCCCTCTTCCTCCCTCCTCCTCCCTTCTCCCCTCCTCCCTTCTCCTCCTCCTCCTCCTCCTCCCTCTCCTCCTTCCTCCTCCTCATCCCTCCTCCCTTCTCCTCCTCCCTCTTCCCTACTCCCTCCTCCTCCCTCTACCTCCTTCCTCCAACTCCCTCCAATCCCTTTTCCTCCTCCTACCTCTTCCTCCTCCCTCCTCATCCTCCCTCCTCATCCTCCCTCCTTCTCCTTCCTCCTCCCTCCTCCTTCTCCTCCCTCCTCCTTCTCCTCCCTCCTCCCTCTTCCTCCTCCCTACTCCTCCATCCTCCTCCTCTCTCCTCCTCCATCCTTCTTCTCCCTCGCCCTCCTCCTCCCTCTCCCTACTCCCTTCTCTTCCCTCCTCCTCCTGCGTTCTCCTCCTCCCTCCTTCTCCCTTCTCCTCCTCCCTCCTCCTCTTCCTCCTCCCTCCTCCTCATCCCTCCTTCTCCCATCTCCTCCCCTCCTCCATCCTCCTCCTCCTCTCTCCCCCTCCTCCCTCATCCTCCTCCCTCATCCTCCTCCCTCATCCTCCTTCCTCCTCCTCCTTCCTCCTCCCTCCTCCTCTCTCCTCCTTCCTCTTCTTCCTCCTCCTCCTATCTCCTCCTACCTCCTCCTCCTACCTCCTCCTCCTAATCCCTCCTCCTCCCTCCTATTCCTCCCTACTTCTCCTGTCTCCTCCTCCTCCCTCCTCTTCCCCCTTCCTCCTCCTCTCTCCTATCTCTTCCTCCCTCCTCCTCCCTCCTCCTCCTTCCTCCTTCTCCTTCCTCCACCTCCCTCTTCCTCCTCGCTCCTCCTACTCCTCTTGTTTCTTCTGCTGCTGCTGACAGACAGGCAGCAGATTGTCGGGAACGGGAACTTATATGACTACTTATATGAATTAAATGAGATGCTCCCCATCAGAGTCTGGGCGAAGCCGGGTCAGACAGACACACATACACACACACACACACACACACACACACACACGCGCGCGCGCGCATTAGTGAAATAACCCCCATGGTGAATACTGTCGCTCAAGAATAAGGTTATTGTGCTATTTTAAGATGAGGTGACTGTCGTGTCTTAATCTTTAAAGTGTCGTCCCTGGAGTGAGGGGAGTCAACACCCACATTATATTTTACCCCCTTTCTAATAACCTGGAGAATCCACCAGCCTCCGTCCAACACACTCCATCAGCCCCTGGACACCTTTTCCTATCTCTCTCTCGTAGCCGGTCCCGCGTAATCCCTGGGATAGCTTAAGACACCATTTGTCACGGTCCAGACCCATAGCAACAGACATGGCCTCGAAGCGTTGAAGGTACTGGTCAATCTTCTCTTTGTCCTCCTCGTAGACCGCTAGAGGAAACTTCATAGCATGGTAACCATGTCCACCTGCTGGGGTTGAGCCTGGGATGGAAGAACCTCCAACTGCTCCCTCAGTTTCCCCATTAGATTGACTCTTCAACTCGAGTTCCCTCATCCGGTACTCGTGCTCCCTTTTCTGAGCTTCTTGTTCAGCTTCCAGTTTCTTAGCTGCTTGCTCAGCTTCAAATTTCTTAGCTGCTTGCTCAGCTTCAAATTTCCTCGCAGCTTGTTCTGCTTCCAATTTCCTAGCTTCTTGTTCCAACTCCATCATTCTCAATTCCAACTCAGCCTTTCGATCTTCTCTTTCTGCTTGACGATACTCTCCCTCCACTTCCTGTATGTAATCTGTTAGTGCAGAACCCGACAATCCCATTTCTTCCCCCTTTGCCCTTAGTTCTGCAGTGGCTAGTTTAGGAGTGACCATTTTACAGAGAGGTAAGTTAGCAGGTTGAGTACAATTTAACTGCAAACTAATATACAGATATATGAACAAGTACTATAAATCTATATGTTTACCACACACAGCACATTCACTCAGTGACAAGAGTAGAATCAGGACCACAGACCTATGCAGACGTGTGAACAGGTAAGATATGTGTCTTAACCCCTATCCACATTCACTCTAGCTGGATTCTCTAATATATCTCCGTCCTATAACTAAGGATCCCGTGTCAAAAGACCCCATTGCCAGAGGATCCCACTGTCAAAGGATTCCGCTTGCCAGAGATCCCGCTGTCCAAGGATCACATTTACGAGAGACCCCGCTGTCCAAAGATCACTTTTAGGAGAGATCCCGCTGTCCAAAGATCACGTGTACGAGAGATCCCGCTGTCCAAAGATCACGTGTATGAGAGATCCCACTGTCCAAAGATCCTGTTTACGAGCTCCCAATAATGTCATGTCTTAATCTTTAAAGTGTCGTCCCTGGAGTGAGGGGAGTCAACACCCACATTATATTTTACCCCCTTTCTAATAACCTGGAGAATCCACCAGCTTCCGTCCAACACACTCCATCAGCCCGTGGAAACCTTTTCCTATCTCTCTCTCACTGTCGTACTATGCCCCCTCTCATTCTCCCCCAACGCAACTTATTCAACAACTCATTCTTCCAAAAATTAATAAAGATTAATTTATTAAAAGAAAAAAAGTGTAATGTACGTGAGGCGTGTATGCGAAGAAAATTTGTGTTGGGTATTCTAATGTAAATGTGGAGGTCAGACTACAAAGTTCATGATCAGAGTCCACTCATCATGGCAAGGATTACACAACATCACAAGAATCAGCACAATAGACCTCACCGAAGTCGTGTCCTTCTCTCCAGACATGTCCTCCTCCAGGAGCTCTGATGACCATGAGATCTGATTCCCATTCAAATCTATAATCCGTGAACGATACTATTTTTGTTCCTAACACAACTGTTCTTAATAGTTTATAGAAACTCAGACTTCATAATTCCTGCGCAGTGAAAAAACATGAAACACTGTCCTATGAACATGACGTTTTTCCTTCTTGCGAAATGTTCCATAGTTTTCACTCTTAAACAGTCATTGTATCTATATTCCAACAGATTTCTTTATTCTCTAGATATTGTCTTAATGTTATGATTTCCTTGATACGTGGAACACCTACATTTCAATGTTTGGTTTCATCTAATGTGAACATCAGTTCCTACTGATCTAGTAATACGTGGACTGAACATCCATCACTACAGGTGTGTTCACGAATGGTATGACTCAAAACTCATTACTATGTGGCTATCCACAGGTAGTGTGAAATCTTCTTAGTAATGTTATCAGTATTTATCATGTGGAATACTTATACCATTCAGCTCCACCGAGCAATGTTTATCAACTTCTTCTAGCATAGGCTCATTGAGAAAGTTGCTGGCCAATCTTCCTGCACCAAAAATTATCCGGTATCTGATTTTTCAATGGTTCTGTGTTCTTCATCTCAACCAGAGGGAACCTGTAAAATATATAATACAACTGGTGATAGCCTCCCCATCACTGATCTTTATTAGATGATCGTGGGCCATCGGCCTCGCTCAGAAAAATACAGTGAACCTAACTCTGTCAGGGACAGATGAACTGAACACATAGGTTTTCATCAGGCCAAAACAAGAAGAAAAAAAAAAACAACAAACAGCGTGCGGAACACCCCCCCCCCCCCCCGCCCCCACCAGGGAGCACCCACTGGAATATTCCAATTATCCCCCATTACTCAATTCTTAACTAGTAAAGCTTATCAATACTTCCCTACTCTAGCTAGTTTCAACCATGCCACTGCCTAAATTAATTAGGACTAATTACACAATATAAACTACCTTAGGCAACTGCACAGTTCTTCCAAATCACATCTACAATTGCCATGACAGGCACGTGTAAAATTAATTAATTTAATTCGCACACGGTAGACATTATTCCAATTCACAACTGCAGTGCCACAGCACTTCTGCCTAGGTCAACGGTTCGAGTTACACTGCCGTCACCAAATCGTATTCTCTTGGCAGACAGCCTTGAATTGTTTACTTGACGTTTTGATCTCAAACTCTAGCTGGTTTTAAGGGCAGATTACCCATTTCATCATCAGTGCTTCCCCTTAGATTAAATTACTACAAGAGTTATCTGATCTTGTTCACAGTTATCTCTTCCTGTCCTGACATCCACACAAGCCCGCAGCGTGTCACCAACACCTGGCCACAATTTCTCCGACTGTTTGTGAACTGTCAAGGGCGGCGTATTGATTCATCTCACTCACTCCCTCCCCAGTAAACATCTGCAGCTGTTACTTTTGACCGTCCTGGGATTTTTGACATCCGATTTGTTTTTTTTTCTGGTTGTTAAAATAGTTGTGGCCTTGACAACATGCCGTTAATCAGAATGCCTTTATTGTCATCAACTGGTTAATCACGGTGTTTTTCGTGACAGTGACCAACTGCATTCTCATCGTCATAGCCTCATACTGAGAAATCTTTCTCGCGAGATTGGGTCGACTAACGAGCCGCATGCCATCCGGAAAAAAAAAAAAATTCCCGTTAGCCTATTGTTTGAACCTGGGTCGCTGTATTGGCAAGCCTGTGAACTACAGATAAACATTTTCGGTTCCTAGAAAAGAAAATGGTTTGCACATAACGCAGACCGATTTAGTTACCGCTGCATGTTTAAGCCAGTGGTTCTAAACGTTTGTATGCTTCGACCCCTTGTTACCTATTCCACGCTTTTTGTTCTCCCATACATACGCGGATGCGTATACATATATTCTTCATATTAAGCTTACTTCTTCTTCTTTCGCTGGCTTGAAATGTGTATATAACTGCAATTTTATCTCTTGTATGGATTAGCTGTCTTATTTAGTTCACTCAGTCCATATAGTTTATTTTCCACTGTTGTCTCTCTAGACCAGAAGGTTTGCCTAGATATGTTGTATTTTGGGCAGCCTTGGAATATGCGATCTGCTGTCTGCGGCGCCAGTCCACATGTGTACATGACTGATTCACCAATCTTGAATGTTGTATACATGTGGTTGCGTAATATATCATGTCCTGTCCTGAGGCGCAGAATAAAGATTTCTTCTGGCAGGTTTTGCTGGGTTTCTAACTAATTTGATCATTCTTTTCTTTTTGTGTTGTGTAATATGGGATATGTCAGTTAAGATTTCTAAAAACGGTACGGTGCCACCTTTTCATGCCAAAGTGGTGGAATAGAAATATGGTCCTAGGTCTGTTTCTTGTGTTTGATCACACGGTAGACTGGATGATGTCAGTGTCACATCGACGGCTTTAACACCCAGGAATGAGTTGAGTCATGAACCGTCATCACCGCACTCTGGATATTCCCATACGTGGTCCGTTCTCATCTACAAGAGTCCAAATACTAATAGTACCAATAGCAGTCTGATTATATGTCCGTTGGGCCTTTCCTCGGAGTCCTGAGCGTCGGCCAGATCCTCTGGTCACTCCCTGCAGCACCCATTCCCTCCGAGTCGTGATGATCTCTCCATTTGTCTGCACTATGCACACGATTTCAAATGGCCGCGGCCACATCTGCCTTGTCATGCACCAATACCTTACCGAGAGGTGGAGATCCAGCCAGTGTGTTCACCTGCTCGTTTCCCACACCACCACCATGTCCTGAGGCAAAACTCCAACAGATGCTCTCTATTTTCTTGATTGTTGAATGGAAGCCTGATGATTTACTAGATAGTGCGTGTGTCTGGGTTAACCACAGGGGTCGTATCGTCTCTAGGGGGATTTGAATTCAGGATCACAGAATCGGCTAGCACAGTTGTTCTCAACCTTTTATGGCCCGTGCCCCCCTTCACAATATTTTTAGAACGCCACTCCCCCCCCCCCCACTTTCGTATTTCCTCCCTAAAAATTCCCCACGCCCCTACACAGTATACATAATGATGGAAGCTAAATTTAACAGCACATACTAAAACAAATTCAGATGTCTACATAAAATGTGATTTGCGGTTCTACTTACGTTATAAAATGAATTTCAGAAAAGTGAGACGCACAGAACCGTAAAGTATGAAGGGAAAAACAATATCAAGTAATCGGTTCTTGTATTAACGCGATCTTGAAATAATCTTAATTTCCCCCTGGAAATCCTAAAATCCCCCTCCCCACTGGTTGAGAACCACTGGATTAGCTGCTCTAGCCTATATGACATTAGCAGCGCAGCACCCTGTCAACTTCCCTAACTAGCCCGCCTGATGCTGTTTGCTAGTGATGAAATTGATAAAACTGCAATGGAAAATCTAGACTTCATTATCCTCTAGGATTGTTCACCCATTGGGACGAGGGTGGATAATCAAGAGGAGAGAGAAGAGAGAGAGAGAGAGAGAGAGAGAGAGAGAGAGAGAGAGAGAGAGAGCGCGAATTTTATTTTCAAATGGTTAAGCATTGGGCACGCAGGTAAGTCTAACATTATGTCCTTCTTATCTCTGTTCTCATACATTACGAGAGAGAGAGAGAGAGAGAGAGAGAGAGAGAGAGAGAGAGAGAGAGAGAGAGAGAGAGAGAGAGAGAGATTGCCCTGCTGACTTTGAGAACCGTTGGTGTAAACAAACACACTGACTCTCGCGATAGAAGCACCTGGAGCCTTCTGTTATTGATTTTATCTAAGGTGAAATAGGGGAAATATCTCATACTATACCACTCTAAGGAGTATATTAGGCCAGGGGCTCTCAGCTTTTTCTTTTGTTAAGTAGATTTCTTACTTAGGTAACTTACTTACTTAACTTGGTTATTTGCTTACTTATTTACTTAACTTCCCTACTTATTTACTTAACTTCCCTACTTATTTACTTACTTACCTTTCTTATTTACTTACTTAACTTACTTAACCTATTTAATTTACTTATTTAACTTGCTTACTTACTTACTTACTTACTTACTTACTTACTTACTTACTTACTTACTTAACTTACTTAACTTACTTACTTATTTACTTACTGAACTTACTTGTCTACTTACTTAACTTACTTAACTAGCTTACTTAACTTATTTGTTTACTTAGTTATTTAACTTACTTACTTGTTTACATACTTAACTTACTTAACTAGCTTTCTTAACTTACTTACTTGTTTAATTACTTACGTAACTTACTTACAAACTAACTAACTTTCTTGTGAGGCTGGATCGAGCTTGGAGCCTTGTCTTCATCTTCTTCTGCCTGTTATCTCCAATTGAGGCATAAGTCGCTCAACCATCTCACACCAGGCCATGTTTTCTGGTGGTATCTCCTGCAGTTCCCCCCATGTCACCCCATCTTATTCATCACTGTATTTAATGATGTAAGTATGTATACCTTTAATGATGTAAGTATGTATACCTTTAATGATGTAAGTATGTATGCCTTTAATGATGTAAGTATGTATGCCTTTAATGATGTAAGTATGTATGCCTTTAATGGTGTAAGTATATATGCCTTTAATGATGTATGTATGCCTTTAATGATGTAAGTATGTATGCCTTTAATGATGTAAGTATGTATGCCTTTAATGATGTAAGTATGTATGCCTTTAATGATGTAAGTATGTATGCCTTTAATGATGTAAGTATTTATGCCTTTAATGATGTAAGTATGTATGTCTTTAATAATGTAAGTATGTATACCTTTAATAATGTAAGTATGTATGTCTTTAATAATGTAAGTATGTATGTCTTTAATAATGTAAGTATGTATGCCTTTAATAATGTAAGTATGTATGCCTTTAATGATGTAAGTATGTATACCTTTAATAATGTAAGTATGTATACCTTTAATGATGTAAGTATGTATGCCTTTAATAATGTAAGTATGTATGCCTTTAATGATGTAAGTATGTATACCTTTAATGATGTAAGTATGTATACCTTTAATGATGTAAGTATGTATACCTTTAATTATGTAAGTATTTATGCCTTTAATGATGTAAATATGTATACCTTTAATAATGTAAGTATGTATGTCTTTAATAATGTAAGTATGTATGCCTTTAATGATGTAAGTATGTATGCCTTTAATGATGTAAGTATGTATGCCTTTAATGATGTAGTATGTAAGCCTTTAATGATGTAAGTATGTATGCCTTTAATGATGTAAGTATGTATGTCTTTAATGATGTAAGTATGTATACCTTTAATACTGTAAGTAAGTATACCTTTAATGATGTAAGTATGTATTCCTTTAATGATGTAAGTATGTATACCTTTAATGATGTAAGTATGTATTCCTGTAATGATGTAAGTAAGTATACCTTTAATGATGTAAGTATGTATACCTTTAATGATGTAAGTAAGTATACCTTTAATGATGTAAGTATGTATGTCTTTAATGATGTAAGTATGTATACCTTTAATGATGTAAGTATGTATACCTTTAATGATGTAAGTATGTATACCTTTAATTATGTAAGTATGTATGCCTTTAATGATGTAAGTATTTAGGCCTTTAATGATGTATGTATGCCTTTATTGATGTAAGTATGTATACCTTTAATTATGTAAGTATGTATGCCTTTAATGATGTAAGTATGTATGCCTTTAATGATGTAAGTATGTATGCCTTTAATGATGTAAGTATGTATGCCTTTAATGATGTAAGTATGTATGCCTTTATTGATGTAAGTATGTATACCTTTAATGATGTAAGTATGTATACCTTTAATGATGTAAGTATGTATACCTTTAATGATGTAAGTATGTATGCCTTTAATGATGTAAGTATGTATGTCTTTAATGATGTAAGTATGTATGCCTGTAATGATGTAAGTATGTATGCCTGTAGTGATGTAAGTATTATGCCTTTAATGATGTAAGTATGTATGTCTTTAATGATGTAAGTATGTATGCCTTTAATACTGTAAGTATGTATACCTTTAATGATGTAAGTATGTATACCTTTAATGATGTAAGTATGTATACCTTTAATGATGTAAGTATGTATACCTTTAATGATGTAAGTATGTATACCTTTAATGATGTAAGTATGTATACCTTTATTGATGTATGTATGTATGTCTTTAATGATGTAAGTATGCATACCTTTAATGATGTAAGTATGTATGTCTTTAATGATGTAAGTATGTATACCTTTAATGATGTAAGTATGTATACCTTTAATGATGTAAGTATGTATACCTTTAGTGATGTATGTATGCCTTTAATGATGTAAATATGTATGTCTTTAATGATGTAAGTATGTATACCTTTAATGATGTAAGTATGTATACCTTTAATGATGTAAGTATGTATGTCTTTAATGATGTAAGTATGTATACCTTTAATGATGTAAGTATGTATACCTTTAATGATGTAAGTATGTATGTCTTTAATGATGTAAGTATGTATGTCTTTAATGATGTAAGTATGTATACCTTTAATGATGTAAGTATGTATGTCTTTAATGATGTAAGTATGTATACCTTTAATGATGTAAGTATGTGTACCTTTAATGATGTAAGTATGTATACCTTTAATGATGTAAGTATGTATACCTTTAATGATGTATGTATGTATGTATTTAATGATGTAAGTATGCATACCTTTAATGATGTAAGTATGTATGTCTTTAATGATGTAAGTATGTATACCTTTAATGATGTAAGTATGTATACCTTTAATGATGTAAGTATGTATACCTTTAATGATGTATGTATGCCTTTAATGATGTAAATATGTATGTCTTTAATGATGTAAGTATGTATACCTTTAATGATGTAAGTATGTATACCTTTAATGATGTAAGTATGTATGTCTTTAATGATGTAAGTATGTATACCTTTAGTGATGTATGTATGCCTTTAATGATGTAAATATGTATGTCTTTAATGATGTAAGTATGTATACCTTTAATGATGTAAGTATGTATACCTTTAATGATGTAAGTATGTATGTCTTTAATGATGTAAGTATGTATACCTTTAATGATGTAAGTATGTATACCTTTAATGATGTAAGTATGTATGTCTTTAATGATGTAAGTATGTATGTCTTTAATGATGTAAGTATGTATACCTTTAATGATGTAAGTATGTATGTCTTTAATGATGTAAGTATGTATACCTTTAATGATGTAAGTATGTGTACCTTTAATGATGTAAGTATGTATACCTTTAATGATGTAAGTATGTATACCTTTAATGATGTAAGTATGTATACCTTTAATGATGTAAGTATGTATACCTTTAATGATGTAAGTATGTATACCTTTACTGATGTATGTATGTATGTCTTTAATGATGTAAGTATGCATACCTTTAATGATGTAAGTATGTATGTCTTTAATGATGTAAGTATGTATACCTTTAAGGATGTAAGTATGTATACCTTTAATGATGTAAGTATGTATACCTTTAGTGATGTATGTATGCCTTTAATGATGTAAATATGTATGTCTTTAATGATGTAAGTATGTATACCTTTAATGATGTAAGTATGTATACCTTTAATGATGTAAGTATGTATGTCTTTAATGATGTAAGTATGTATACCTTTAATGATGTAAGTATGTATACCTTTAATGATGTAAGTATGTATGTCTTTAATGATGTAAGTATGTATGTCTTTAATGATGTAAGTATGTATACCTTTAATGATGTAAGTATGTATGTCTTTAATGATGTAAGTATGTATACCTTTAATGATGTAAGTATGTGTACCTTTAATGATGTAAGTATGTATACCTTTAATGATGTAAGTATGTATACCTTTAATGATGTAAGTATGTATGTCTTTAATGATGTAAGTTTGTATGTCTTTAATGATGTAAGTATGTATACCTTTAATGATGTAAGTATGTATGTCTTTAATGATGTAAGTATGCACATTGGGAGTAAGTCGCCGCTGAACGTGTTGCATGGAGGTCAAATGTCAGAAATGGAATAAGGACAAAGGAGAAAATTGCAGATAAGTCTAACTCCGAGCGTGTTTGGTGCATGATTGTGTAAAATGACCATGTGTTCACATGCATCCACTGTGGACGAACATTTACAGCACAAATTGGCCTTAACAGTCACATTCGCCACCGCCATGGGTTGTAGTTAATAAGCCTTTTTGAAGCACAATGTAACAAACTGTCGTCTGTCAAGACTGCAAGGTGCCAATGTGTGTGTATGTGTGTGTATGTATGTGTTTCTGCATGTGCGTGTGTATGTGTAGCTGGCTGCCTGCCAGTCTCATAACATGTTAACATGCATTGTTTGTGTTCACAACTTTCATTTGACAATGTTTTATTTGTAATGCGAATGTAACGTGCTCAATATATAATTGGTGTACAAAATATGAGTGATAGGAAGGGCCGAATATAAGACGGGCTTGCGTGCCCAAGTTGTATCCTTTGAAAATAACGTACGTACGTTCGTCCGGTTGTTCGTTCCCCCTTCTCTTTCTTGGAATGAATAAATCTTCTTCCACACTCTTTGTTGAAATTATTATATATTCTCTATCTCACCCCCATCCTCTCTCTCTCTCTCTCTCTCTCTCACTCAGTGTGTGTGTGTGTTTGTGCGCGCGCGCCCGTGTGTGTGTGTCTGTGTGTGTGTCGCTAGCTCCATTGAAATAATTAAAAGTTGTCTCTGTGCGTGTGCCTCACCCTCTCACTTGAAATAATTAAAAGTGCTCTCTTTCTCTCTATTCCCCCTATCTCCTATCTTTCAATGATTATAAATTCTCTCTATATCCCACATTCATTTCTTCTTCTCTCTCTCTCTCTCTCTCATCTCTCTCCCCCCCCCCCCCCCCCATTACACAGTCCACTTCTTGGAAACAGTCATTGACAAAGCAACCAGCGTATAGCGGGGTACCATTTTGCATAGTGATTGTTTTTCATTGCAACACATTCCCACCACCTTTGATACCCGGACATCCCTGTGCTATATATAGTATGGGTCTGATCTTATGCATATATTTTTCTTTGAACTACCCGTGTCTTTCTCGCGAATACATTGACTAGAAATCCCAGCGCTACATTTCTTCTTGCTCTTGATTGTAAAATAGGAACGGTGATGACAATATAACAGGATGTGACTACATCAAAAGAGCGATTTACAAGCAAGTGGATCGACTTCATTGCACCGGGTTTTATCCCATATGGTTCGGTCTCTTTCCACAGGGCGAGAGGCCGAAAGCGTCGCACAGTGCACGAACTCCGTTCTCCAGCGACGATCCCCCGGGAGTCTCCGAAAAAATTGAACTCGTGAGCCGAATGTTGTCCGGAATCGAACCCACAACCTTCGGAGCGCGAGACAGGCGGCGTGACCACGAAGATTCCCTTGTGACAACGTAGAATCTAGCAAATAGGAGCGGCGTGACTGCAGGAGAATGTGACATTAAATGTAGCAGATAGAAATAGCATGACTGCAGGAGGATATAACAACATTAGATGTAGAAGATAGAAAAGGCGTGACTGTGAGAGGATATGACATTTCTTTCCTTTCTTTCTTTCTTTTTCTTTCTTTCTTTCTTTCTTTCTTTCTTTCTTTCTTTCTTTCTTTCTCTCTTTCTTTCTGTGCAGTTTCCTCCATTGAAGCAGAGTACTCCAACCAACTCACACCAAGTCTCACTGTCTTCAACCATCTCCCACAGCGTCATCCACGACCTCCCCACATTATTCATCTCTGTCTAATTCCCTTCTCTACGTAGTTTTAGATTCCAACCCCCCCCCCCCCACCCCACCCCACCCGTTTCGTTTGCTTTGTAGGTTTCAGAAAAATGACTTTCTCTTTATACTATTATCAAGCTTTCTCAAGGTGTGCCCTTCCCAGCACCAACACCATGTCCTCGCCCCTTCTTTCCCTGGAATCTCTCAAGTTCTTATCCTACGCCCCGCCTGCGAGATTCTGCCTTACCATTGTAGTCATATCCTGCACAAGCGCCAGTCAAGAAATGTTTGTAGTTTATTGGTAATTGTCCTAGTTATTCCGCGTGTTTATGTTCCATACAGCAGTTCTGATTTAAAGCCACAGTTAAATAGTCCGTGTTTGGGATGTGCTAGACTGATACCTGTACATGACATCTGGAGAGGCATATTAAGATGTGACCAGGTGCCCATTCAGCACAGTACATGCTGGGATTACGCCTAGGTCGGTCATATTTAATTTGCATTGACTTTCAAACGTTTTGCACGTTAAAAATAGCCATGATAGGTGCATCATAGATCGAGATTTGAACCCATGACTTTATGAGCTGCAGGCGGCATCTCTACCACCGCGCCATGACGTCTATGTGGGAATGTGAATGTTTAAACTGAACCTTCCCGACACACCTGTCTCTCTTGCGTCACATCAGCGTTACAGACCTTGCCCTGAAGGATTCACTGGTTGTCTTGAAAATTCTCTCTCTCTCTCTCTCTCTCTCTCTCTCTCTCTCTCTCTCTCTCTCTCTCTCTCTCTCTCTCTCTCTCTCTCTCTCTCTCTCTCTCTCTCTCTCTCTTTTGCGCCACATCGGTGTTACAGATCTTGCCCCGAAGGCTCTTTAAAAGTCTCTCTCTCTCTCTCTCTCTCTCTCTCTCTCTCTCTCTCTCTCTCTCTCTCTCTCTCTCTCTTTTGCGCCACATCGGTGTTACAGATCTTGCCCCGAAGGCTCTTTAAAAGTCTCTCTCTCTCTCTCTCTCTCTCTCTCTCTCTCTCTCTCTCTCTCTCTCTGTCTCTCACTCTCTCTCTCTCTCGCTCTCTCTTTTGCGCCACATCGGTGTTACAGATCTTGCCCCGAAGGCTCTTTAAAAGTCTCTCTCTCTCTCTCTCTCTCTCTCTCTCTCTCGCTCTCTCTCTCTCTCTCTCTCTCTCTCTCTCTCTCTCTCTCTCTCTCTCTCTCTCTCTCACTGTGTATTGCACATGATGAGAATGCGTACAGCCAACGCCACATAGTGAAACTGCATGCTGGTTTGAAAGACTCGCAAGTCTGCCGTGTTTTTTGTGACACATCTTGTGCTGTCTCAGAGCGAACCGAGAAGCAGAAAGAAAGAAACTGACATGGAAAATCACGTCTAGTTACACAAATTATATCTCCTGGCAATTTATTTTCATCTCTCGGCCCTTGTCGACCTGACTCCCTGTGTGCATTTTGTGTTTTTATGTTATTTATTATTAGTTTAATTACAGGAATGGTTTGTTTATATAGGCACAGTTGAATGTCTTCTTCGAGGGTTAACCTTGGTTTGTTTAATGTTTACACGGAGACTGTTATAACGACGCGTGAGTGCTGCTTACAGCGAGTGCGTTCCGCTTCAAATTAGTGGCTGATGTTAACAGCGAGTTCTTCCCTCAAGGGAATTGGGTTGCATTCTGTTGATGATGGCGTCATACTGACCACATGGCCCACAAAGTGCTGATTGGTCCAATGCCAAAAGCGTCTGATGACGTGCAAAAGGACCCTTCAGTTTTGTTTGTTGTTTTTTCTTTTAAACTGTTGTTGATGAAATGGTTCGGCCACGTAACTCGGCTATCAACTGACAGTATACCACAACAAGCAATGATGTACAGACCAAATGGAACTAGAAGAAGAGACCGACAGAGGGAATAATTAGTGTCCATGGGAATCTCGATACATGAAGCCCATAAACGGGCACTCTTCCGCTGTTTATGCTTCACCTCGACACTGCTAGGAACAAGATGAGACAATGATGATGATGAAATATGTAAAACCTCCGAGGGAAGTGTTACTAACATAGGCCGTATTACAGCCAGAACGTTATGTGCTGTGCCGAATCATGACCTGGGTACACCCTAATATTCCTCTCCGCAGATGTGAAGTTCTAGAAACCGAACTGGCACATCCTTGCTGGTTTCTGACCTTGTAGAGAGAATTGTAGAGATCGCAATTTGCGGAGAAGCGTGATCGCCCACGCCAATCAGCAAGGCGCTTGATGATGATGAAATGGCTATGAGAGCTCTGCAACCGTCCCGCGTGGAGATGGCACTTCGGTATCTGGTCGGGAGGAAAGTCTCTACACCAACCGCATCCAGATAGATGCAATCCCTTTTCTGGGCTCCTGTGTGCAGAGGACCAGGTCAGTGTATCGGACTGAAACAGTTTTAACTCAGTTATCCACAAGATTCGCAAAAAAACCAACGAAATTCTGATATCTGAAAAGAGCCTGTCATTTTATAAAAAATACAATACGTATCCGTTACAGGTCGTCGCAATCAACCCCGGCATTTTATTTTATTTTGCTGTTTGTGGTTTCTTGAAAAGTTTACGATCTGTAGTTTGCCATTGCTTCCTGAACGACCGATGCTCATACCATTTTATAAAAAAAACGCAAGGCGATTTGCTGCCAAATCTCCCGCAGCTGTGTATCGGACGCCACTGAGCCCACAGAGTGGGTAAATCAAGGGAAATGGGAAGGGGAATTGGTAACCTTTACAAGAAGAAATTCACAAGAGACAAAATGGATGTTGTGGCTAGAGCCTTCGTTTTACTGTTGGTTAGTTGTCTGGAAGTGCGTAAGGCGAATGGGGATGAGAGAAAACGGTCAGTCTTACTAGTAACGAAACGAGTGGCCTAGGCAAAATGAGAGGGATAGAAGCGCGTGGGTAGAGGGCTGAACCAAATGTTCTCCATATGAATATAATGGGTGACAATGCGGCGAAGGTGTGGTAATATAAAAGATTGAAGTAAAACAATAAGTATAATAAAAGTAATGGGAAAATATTCAGCCATACGAAGTGTGGATGCGACAGGACCCCATATGCAAACAAACGCAAGAAAACTCACACCACATGCGAACACCGGGAAAAGGCGCTGGAGCGGCCACATAGAGGCAGAATAATGAGGACCAATGTGAAACAGAAGTATTCAGCAGAATGAAACAAAACATGTGGCACTTGACACCGAGGTCACAGTCGTGGGAACATGGGTACACGATAACACGGAGACGGATAGGGTGGTTGGTATACCACTTGTAACAGATCAGGTACTGTACACTGCAACATAGAGACGGATAGGATGGTTGGTGTACCACTTGTATCAGATCAGGTACTGTACACTGCAACATAGAGACAGATAGGGTGGTTGGTATACCACTTGTAACAGATCAGGTACTGTACACTGCAACATAGAGATGGATAGGATGGTTGGTATACCACTTGTATCAGATCAGATACTGTACACTGTAACATAGAGACAGATAGGATGGTTGGTATACCACTTGTATCAGATCAGGTACTGTACACTGCAACATAGAGACGGATAGGATGGTTGGTGTACCACTTGTAACAGATCAGGTACTGTACACTGTAACATAGAGATGGATAGGATGGTTGGTATACCACTTGTATCAGATCAGATAGGATGGTTGGTATACCACTTGTATCAGATCAGTACTGTACACTGTAACATAGAGATGGATAGGATGGTTGGTATACCACTTGTATCAGATCAGGTACTGTACACTGCAACATAGAGACGGATAGGATGGTTGGTATACCACTTGTATCAGATCAGGTACTGTACACTGTAACATAGAGACGGATAGGATGGTTGACATACCACTTGTATCAGATCAGATAGGATGGTTGGTATACCACTTGTATCAGATCAGGTACGTACACTGCAACATAGAGACGGATAGGATGGTTGGTATACCACTTGTATCAGATCAGGTACTGTACACTGTAACATAGAGACGGATAGGATGGTTGACATACCACTTGTATCAGATCAGGTACTGTACACTGCAACATAGAGATGGATAGGATGGTTGGTATACCACTTGTATCAGATCAGGTACTGTACACTGCAACATAGAGACGGATAGGATGGTTGGTATACCACTTGTATCAGATCAGGTACTGTACACTGTAACATAGAGATGGATAGGATGGTTGGTATACCACTTGTATCAGATCAGGTACTGTACACTGCAACATAGAGACGGATAGGATGGTTGGTATACCACTTGTAACAGATCAGGTACTGTACACTGTAACATAGAGATGGATAGGATGGTTGGTATACCACTTGTATCAGATCAGGTACTGTACACTGCAACATAGAGACGGATAGGATGGTTGGTATACCACTTGTAACAGATCAGGTACTGTACACTGTAACATAGAGATGGATAGGGTGGTTGGTGTACCACTTGTATCAGATCAGGTACTGTACACTGTAACGTAGGGACGGATAGGGTGGTTGACATACCATTTGTATCAGATCAGATACTGTACACTGTAACATAGAGACGGATAGAATGATGGGTATATCATTTGTATCAGATCAGATATTGTACACTGTAACATACAGATGGATAGGGTGGTTGACATACCACTTGTATCAGATCAGAAACTGTACACTCTAACATAGAGACAGATAGGATGGTTGGTATACCACTTGTATCAGATCAGATACTGTATACTGTAACATAGAGACAAATAGGATGGTTGGTATACCACTTGTATCAGATAATGTAACATAGAGACAAATAGGATGGTTGGTATACCACTTGTATCAGATCAGATACTGTATACTGTAACATAGAGACAAATAGGATGGTTGGTATACCATTTGTGTCAGATCAGGTATTGTAATCTAACATCAAGACATCGTGTAATTTATTTTGTTTCCTGGTATCTTCCGCAATTTCAGTGCTCAATAAACTAAAATTTACATCATACTTGTTTGTTTGATGGTGTACGTTTTGTTGTGAATCAGTTGAAATCGAGATAGCAAAGATGATGCTGACATCGCGTGATAATGTCACCTCTGGTCACTGACGTTAACATCGGGTGGGTCATGTTAACAGTAATTAGGCGATGTCATAAGCTTCTAAGTTATATTAACATTGGATGGGTGAAAGTAAACGGTGACATATAACAACATCAAAACCAGCTAGTTAGATTGACATGAACGTGAAAATGACACGACAGAGACATCATCTGAGACATTAGAACTTACACTTGTCGATAAGCTCATTGATTGTACGCCGTTGATGCAAAGCTTCTTATGGCAGCTGGCAGGGGCTCCGGCTGTCCGTGGCGTTGCAGAGTTCAGGTCGTGCTGCATCTGTGGTGGTGTTGATCAGTTCGCTTCTGGGCTTATTAACCTTGCAGTGTTAACTCTTACAGCTTGTGAGGGTTTATGTGTTTGATGCAGGTCCCTTTCCCTCTCATCATATCTCTCTGCCTCTCTCATCTCTCTCTCTTTGTCTCTCTCTCTCTCTCTTTCTCACACACACACATCTCTATCTCTGTGTGTGTCTCTCTCTCTCACTTACCACATCTCTCTCTCTCTCTGTGTCTCTTTCTCCCTCTTTCTCTCTCTTTCTCCCTCTTTCTCTCTCTTTCTCTCTCTCTCACACACACACACCATTATATCTCTGTCATCTCGCTCCTTCTTGTTTCTTTCTCTCTCACTTACCCTCTCTCATTCTCGCTGTTTTACTGACTCTTTCATTCTATATGTCTCTCTCATTCTCCCTGTCTCTCTCTCTCTCTTTCTCACTGTCTGTACGTTTCTCTCTCTCTCTCTCTCTCTCTCTTTACGTCTGTCTCTTACTTTCTCTGTCTCTCCCTGTTACTTTGTGTCTCTCTCATTCTCTCTGTGTGTCTCTATCTCTCTGTCTCTATGTCCCTCTATGCCTCTGTCGGTCTTCTCTCTCTCTTTCTTCTTCTCTCTCTCACTCTATCTCTCTCTCTCTTCTCTCTCATCTCTCTCTCTCTCTCTCATCTCTCTCTCTCTCTCTCTCTCTCTCTCCATATAAATAACTGCGTTAGAACTGCGTAAAGCTGTGGAAATGTAAACAATATCACAAACACAAAGTGTGGGGCATGTTTACAAAATATAGTTACGGAAAACAGAAGGCAGTCCTTCATCAGCAAGCAACAAGACCCAACAACTTACAAACCACGGAGACGACACTACAGTCACTACATTAGGGCATAATTATCAGAATTACTTAAAAATATAGTAATAATAATAATAATAATAAGAAGAAGAAGAAGAAGAAGAAGAAGAAGAGGAAGAAGAAGAAGAAGAAGAAGAAGAAGAGGAAGAAGAAGAGGAAGAAGAAATTAATTAAATCTACGGGTTTTATACACAATGGTCAATAAATCTAGAGAGCTTTATAATTATTGATCAATAAATCTAGGAGCTTTATAAATAATGATGTATAAATCTAGAAGCTTTATAAACAATGATAAATAAATCTAGCAGCTTTATAAACAATGATCATCAAATCTAGGAGCTTTATAAAAAATGATCAATGAATCTAGATGCTTTATAAACAATGATCAATAAATCTAGAAGCTTTATAAACAATGATAAATAAATCTAAAAGCTTTATAAACAATGATCAACAAATCTAAGAGCTTTATCAATAATGATCAATGAATCTAGGAGCTTTATAAACAATGATAAGTAAATCTAGGAGCTTTAGGCCTATAAACAATGATCAATAAATCTTGGAGCTTTATAAACAATGATCAATAAATCTAGGAGCTTTATAAACAATGATAAGTAAATTCAGGAGCTTTATAAACAATGATCAATAAATCTTGGAGCTTTATAAACAATGCTCAATAAATCTTGATGGTGATATTTAACATCACCAGTACCAGCTAACATCACACACCTCTCCAAAGAAAAGCAGTTCCAGCCATCACATTAGCAGGCAACATTTTAAGTTGATAATTGTGTACGACCAGCGAATGATGGTATAAATATCCAAATCGCTCTTCACAGAAAAAAAATGTTCCTTGCTCCTGCTCTATGTACATCATTCGCATCCATTCTAAATAAGAAACCACATACTCAGATTTTCAGTAAGCTAATTTCTCGCTCATGATGTTTCTGTTTTCCGTGAGGCTGCCCATTCTGGTAAAAGACTCCTTAGGTATAACGACTTCTCTCTTCCCTCTGTGTCATCTCGTCTGTCATATACTGCTAACGTGCAAATGTCAGTTTGTGACAACTATATCGTTATATATATAGTGTTATCAGGTGGGGTAAAATTAATTCTAGTTCCCAAGAGGACTATGATTAACTTCACGCCTAGTATGTCGGGATTGTGATGTTGTATTCACTACTCCTAGGCCACAGGTGGAGTGGAGGTAGTTGAAGACGTTAGGAGAGGAAGGGAAAAGAGAATAGAGAAGACAGGAATGTGTTATTACATGATGATTATGATGGTGACGTGTGTGTGTGTATTGAGACAGAGAGCAGAAGCAGCAATGGTGGGTGAAGGGGGAAAATGGGAGCGGTGGAGAAGACAATGAGGGAGAGATGGTGTGTAGTGGTATAAAGTGTAAGAGAAGGCGGAAGGAGAAGAAATGTGAGGATGGGTGGAGGAGTAAACAGGAGGAATTTGCTGAAGACAATGAGTGATAAAAGGTGACCAGGGAGAAAATAGAAGGATGTAAGAGAAGAGTAAAGAGTTGGGGAGAAGAATGGGAGAGAAAAGGAGGTAGTGACAGACGATGATGAAAGAAGTGGAGGAAATGCAGTTAAAGGGGATAAAAGGCAGAAGTTAATTATTTCTTTTTAAAGCGAAAGAGGAAGAGAGAGAGAGAGAGAGAGAGAGAGAGAGAGAGAGAGAGACATGATGGCAAAAGACGAAGAGAGTGAGAGAGAAAGAAAGATAGGGAGAGAAAGAACAACTAGCACATTCGTACAAATGTATTGTAGAGAGAATCAATATTCTAGCTTCTTATCTTTAATATTGATTGAGCATATGTCAGGAAGCCAACTTGTGGGCCCAGTATGAACTGGGGAAACAGGAGGCGAGACTAATTCTGAATATCTGTTTCTCAAGATTTTGGCAGTTTTGCCTGGCTTATACTCAGTGTTCCATTACTCTCTTGTTGTTCCATTAATGTCATGTTGTTCTATTACTCTCTTGTTGTTCCATTACTTCCCTGTTGTTCCATTACTCTCCTGTTTTTCCATTACTCTCCTGTAGTTCCATTACTCTCCTGTTTTTTCATTACTCTCCTGTAGTTCATTACTCTACTGTAGTTCCATTACTCTCCTGTAGTTCCATTACTCTCCTGTTGTTCCATTAGTCTCCTGTTGTTCCATTACTCTCCTGTAGTTCCATTACTCTCCTGTTGTTCCATTACTCTCCTGTTGTTCCATTACTCACCTGTTGTTCTACTACTCTCCTGTTGTTTCATTACTCTCCTGTTGTTCCATTACTCACCTGTTGTTCCATTACTCACCTGTTGTTCCATTACTCTCCTGTTGTTTCATTACTCACCTGTTGTTCCATTACTCACCTGTTGTTTCATTACTCTGCTGTTGTTCCATTACTCTTCTGTTGTTCTACTACTCTCCTGTTGTTCCATTACTCTCCTGTTGTTCCTTTACTCTCCTGTTGTTCCTTTACTCTCCTGTTGTTTCATTACTCTCCTGTTGTTCCATTACTCACCTGTTGTTCCATTACTCTCTTGTTGTTTCATTACTCTCTTGTTGTTTCACTACTCTTCTGTTGTTCCATTACTCTCCTGTTGTTCCATTACTCTCCTGTTGTTCCATTACTTTCCTGTTGTTCCATTAGTCTCATGTTGTTCCATTACTATCCTGTTGTTCCATTTGTCTCCTGTTGTTTCATTACTCACCTGTTTTTCCATTACTCTCCTGTTGTTCGATTACTCTCCTGTTGTTCCATTACTCTCCTGTTGTTCCATTAGTCTCATGTTGTTCGATTACTCTCCTGTTGTTCCATTACTTCCCTGTTGTTCCATTACTCACCTGTTGTTCCATTACTCTCCTGTTGTTCCATTACTGTCCTGTTGTTCCATTACTCTCCTGTTGTTCCATTACTGTCCTGTTGTTCCATTACTCTCCTGTTGTTCCATTACTCTGCTGTTGTTCCATTACTCTCCCGTTGTTCCATTACTCTCCCATTGTTCCATTACTCTCCTGTTGTTTCATTACTCTCCTGTTGTCCATTACTCTGCTGTTGTTCCATTACTGTCTTGTTGTTCCGTTACTGTCTTGTTGTTCCATTACTTTCCTGTTGTTCCATTACTCTGCTGTTGTTCCATTACTCTCCTGTTGTTCCATTACTTTCCTGTTGTTCCATTACTCTCCTGTTGTTCCATTACTCTTCTGTTGTTATATTACTGTCCTGTTATTCCATTAATGTCATGTTGTTCCATTACTACCCTGTTGTTTCACTACTCCCCTGTTGTTCTATTACTCCCCTGTTGTTCCATTACTCTCCTGTTGTTCCATTACTCTCCTGTTGTTCCATTACTCTACTGTTGTTCCATTACTCTCCTGTTGTTCCTTTACTCTCCTGTTGTTTCATTACTCTCCTGTTGTTCCATTACTCACCTGTTGTTCCATTACTCTCTTGTTGTTTCATTACTCTCTTGTTGTTTCACTACTCTTCTGTTGTTCCATTACTCTCCTCTTGTTCCATTACTCTCCTGTTGTTCCATTACTCTCCTGTTGTTCCATTACTCTCCTGTTGTTCCATTAGTCTCATGTTGTTCCATTACTCACCTGTTGTTCCATTACTCTCCTGTTGTTCCATTACTCTCCTGTTGTTCCATTTGTCTCCTGTTGTTTCATTACTCACCTGTTTTTCCATTACTCTCCTGTTGTTCGATTACTCTCCTGTTGTTCCATTACTCTCCTGTTGTTCCATTACTCTCCTGTTGTTCCATTAGTCTCATGTTGTTCCATTACTCTCCTGTTGTTCGATTACTCTCCTGTTGTTCCATTACTTCCCTGTTGTTTCATTACTCACCTGTTGTTCCATTACTCTCCTGTTGTTCCATTACTCTCC
This sequence comes from Cepaea nemoralis, assembly GCA_014155875.1. Lineage (NCBI taxonomy): Eukaryota > Metazoa > Mollusca > Gastropoda > Stylommatophora > Helicidae > Cepaea > Cepaea nemoralis. Next base: position 335,161 of record JACEFZ010027902.1, on the reverse strand, counting down.
TGTTGTTCCATTACTCTCCTGTTGTTCCATTACTCTCCTGTTGTTCCATTACTCTCCCGTTGTTCCATTACTCTCCCGTTGTTCCATTACTCTCCTGTTGTTTCATTACTCTCCTGTTGTCCATTACTCTGCTGTTGTTCCATTACTGTCTTGTTGTTCCGTTACTGTCTTGTTGTTCCATTACTTTCATGTTGTTCCATTACTCTGCTGTTGTTCCATTACTCTCCTGTTGTTCCATTACTTTCCTGTTGTTCCATTACTCTCCTGTTGTTCCATTACTCTTCTGTTGTTATATTACTGTCCTGTTATTCCATTAATGTCATGTTGTTCCATTACTCCCCTGTTGTTTCACTACTCCCCTGTTGTTCTATGACTCCCCTGTTGTTCCATTACTCTCCTGTTGTTCCATTACTCTCCTGTTGTTCCATTACTCTACTGTTGTTCCATTACTCTCCTGTTGTTCCATTACTCTCCTGTTGTTCCATTACTGTCTTGTTCCATTACTGTCATGTTGTTCCATTACTCTCCTGGTGTTCCATTACTGTCTTGTTGTCCCATTACTGTCTTGTTGTTCCATTACTCTCCTGTTGTTCCATTACTCTCCTGTTGTTCCATTACTCTCCTGTTGTTCCATTACTCTCCTGTTGTTCCATTACTCCCCTGTTGTTCCATTACTACCCTGTTGTTCCATTACTCACCTGTTGTTCCATTAATGTCATGTTGTTCCATTACTCTCCTGTTGTTCCATTACTGTCTTGGTGTTCCATTACTGTCTTGTTGTTCCATTAATGTCATGTTGTTCCATTACTCTCTCGTTGTTCCATTAATGTCATGTTGTTCCATTACTCTCCTATTGTTCCATTATTCTCCTATTGTTCCATTTCTCTCCAGTTGTTTCATTACTCTCCTGTTGTTCCATTTCTCTCCTGTTGTTCCATTACTCTCCAGTTGTTTCACTATTCTTCTGTTATTCTATTTTCTCCTGTTGTTCCATTACTCTCCTGTTGTTCCATTACTCTGCTGTTGTTCCATTATTCTCTTGTTGTTCAATTATTCTCCTGGGGTTTGTCAACATTTTCTTGTTTGTTGCAGGTATGGTCAGATCTAAATGTCAACATTTTCTTGTTTGTTGCAGGTATGGTCAGATCTAAATGTTAACGTTTTCTTGTTTATTGCAGGTACGGCCACATCAGCTCCAGCAGTAAGCTCAAGGAACCATCCCGTTCAAAGTCACAGTACGACCTCTCTGTATTGCACCTGACCACGGCAGATGATGAAAGCAGTCATGGCTCCAGTGATGGCTCTGTGAGCTTGTCTGATCTTGGTGCCTTGAACAGCAATAGCTGGTCTAGTCCTCAAGATAATACAACTGTAAAACAGGATGCCGACTTTAAAGGATATTCGGGATTTGCAATAGCCGCTAATTTTGTGAATAGTTATGATGATGTTTCAGACTCGAATCCTATTGCTAGTTTTTCTGAGAATATTGCTGTAGATGATTCAACACCTCAGCCCAAATTAACAGTCCTCCGTTCGGTGAGTGTGCCATTACATGAGAGCGAACATATTTATGAGAACATTACATTTGTGAATAAACCTGCTGCTAATTCTAACCAGATAGATGGCACCTGTGTAAGGTCACCTAATTCTGATGAGATAGAGGGCGCAGGTGTAAGGAACACCTGTTCCTTTACCTCGTAAGTCCAAGGAAAAGCCCATACCTCCTCCAAGAAAATTCCCGGTCAGAACTCCTCTGGATAACAAGGTGAAAGATTCACATGTGTGCCTCAGCAAAGCTGTTTCTTCACCAGTTATATCACAATCTTCTTTGCTGACAAATCAATATCCTAATCAAGACACTCCCAAAGTAGAGACACAGACATTACCAAGAGGCCCTGCAGTAAGTGCCAGAAAGAAACATTCTCTTGTTGAGTCCTTGACAAGAAGATTCACAGCTCTCAGTGCGACATCTGCACCATTCAAATCAGAAGTACATAATCATTTACAAAAAGAAGACACAAGTACAGAACTGAAAGATACTTCTGGAATCACAGGCACCTTTACTGCAACACCTGTCTATATAGGTAAACCAAGCATCTGCTCTCCGAGTGTTCAGGTGAAACGAGTCATTATTTGTGGAGATCATCTTGACACTTGTAAAACCCCAGCTACAGATAGAGAACATGAGGCATCTAATTTGAATAGTGAGCATATAGTCTACAGCAAAGGCAGAAAGCGATGCCCTGATGCAGCTTCTTCAAACAGTGTTGTCAAAAAGGAGAGAAGAAGCTCAGAGATTCCAAACTCCAAACCTGGTTTTGTGAACTCACTTGTGTCCAGATTTGTACCTGTGAGGAAAAGCAGTTCAACATCCACGTCCAAGTCAGAAATGTCCATTGAGAGTGTTGACCAGGCCGTGTGTGAGTCCGATCTTAAAGCCATTCCAGCATCATCCATGGAAGCAGACTCTTCACGAGACCAAGATGACCTGGCCAGAGAAGTCACGAGAGCCAACTCATCTCTTAGTGGGAAGATGGAGCCGCAGGATTCATCACCGCATCCTTCATCACCAACTGTCCATTGTGCTTTAGTACCCCGCTCTCATTCAGATATCGGATGCTGTTTGGAAACCCAGCATTCGCGGGATAGTTCTCTTGTGTCCGGCCACAGTCGACTATCTCGAGCCAGTGTTGGAGCCGACTTGGAACAATTCTTTAATCAGATGGGACTTGAGAAGGGAGTTTTGGAGCCAATAGGCAGGCTTCGGGAGCTGCAGGCTAATGAGGTGTTTGATAGCATCAGCTCCCTAGACTCTCATGACGCAGCCAGCATATGCAGCACGTATTCACGCAGTGAGCAGGAGTGGAGTGATTCCCAGTCTGTGGACCGCAACCAGCCGCAGACTTCAATTGTGGAAAGAAATGCTCGGATTATTAAATGGCTGTGCAATGTTAAGAAAGCTAAAGGACAGCAGGCTCAGAAACTCGAGGCAACAGCCACAGGCAAAATTTGACCTTTGGTCAGTATTTTGAAATAGTACATATTTGGTTAGTTTGAAATCAGGTGTTTAAAGCCTCCTGAGAGGTCGCCACTGGTGGTAGATTAAGTGATAGTTGTTTAAAGTTAGCTTGTTACAGTGTTTGTGTAGACAGATCATCATCATCATGTGCCATATTCTTTCCAGAATGTTTGAGGTTGTTTAGAGGGCTGCCTTCATTGTACACAGATGCCTCTACAAGTGAATAGACGCCATACGCTCTTCCATGGATTGGTCTAACAATATGAAGCCAGCACCATATACCCAATACGCCTCACAGCATCCAAAGGGACTTTACTGTCTTTATGTACTGTGTTTGGGAAAAGTGATGGACATACTTGTATTGTACAAATTCTGTTAGGGAAATGTGATGGATATATTGTGCAAATTCTGTGTTTGGGAACGCGTTGGACATTTTGTACAAATTCTGTAAATGATGCTCGTTTTGCCATGTTAAAATATTGTGCTCTCTATGACTCTGAGTCTATGTGGCTACGTATTTAAGGGATAAGTGCAAAGACATAGAAGTTGACAAACTAAGCATGAATATTGAGGAGTCACTACCAACGCATGGTCTTTTCATTTTCATTGATTTCTTTTGTTGTAACTTATTATGTTGACAGTATTGCGGTTATTTTTATGTTTATTTTAGCTGAGCTAGAGTATAGATGATGGAGAATTTCTGAAACCCTTTTTTAAAATCTACAAACTTGTTAGTTGGATAAATTCACTAATGTACAATCTTCTTCTTATAGTCCATACTGTGTGGTGTTGACAATTATGTTTCTCCACAGCCTTCTATTTTGTGTGCTGTCAATAATTTCTGACATTTATGTTCCCCCATACCATCATGCCAGACTGTCCAGCATATTCTCTTTTGGTCTCCCCTGCCTGCAGTCCCCTTTTGGTCTCTCCTGCCTGTAGTCCCCTATGGTCTCCCCTGCCTGTAGTCCCCTTTTGGTCTCCCCTGCCTGTAGTCACCTTCAACTGTCCTGTCCTGACAACAGTCTCCAGCTTTCCCCTTCTCATTACATATCCAAAGAAAGTAGACTATCTTCTTCTGATGCCAGTAACAAGTTCTCTTTTTAAGATATATTCATTGCTAAGTTTTACAGTAATATAAATATATTTTAAATTATCAATTCTTTTTTCCCCAAGAAGGACATGATGTTTAACTGGTTCTTTCCCTTGAATTTTAACCATCACACTATGTTTTCTCTTACTTTTTTACTTATGGTCAGTCACTGCAGACTGAATAAATTAGGCCTCCTTGGTTGCTACTTCTACTGTGTATTTAGAATGTATGAAAGTAATGTGAATCAAAAAGTGGAATTCGTAAAGAGAACCAGGCAAATACCAGTGAATCAAGTGAATCAAGGTGAAGAAATAGCGCTGAATAGGGCAATCATTGAGAAAACCTGAGAGTTGTACAACTAGAGGTGAAGACATAGTGCTAGATAGGGCAATCGTTGAGAAAATATGAGAGTTGTACAACTAGAGGTGAAGACATAGTGCTAGATAGAGCAATCGTTGAGAAAACCTGAGAGTTGTACAACTAGAGGTGAAGACATAGTGCTAGATAGAGCAATCACTGAGAAAACCTGAGAGTTGTACAACTAGAGGTGAAGACATAGTGCTAGATAGAGCAATCGTTGAGAAAATATGAGAGTTGTACAACTAGAGGTGAAGACATAGTGCTAGATAGGGCAATCGTTGAGAAAACCTGAGAGTTGTACAACTAGAGGTGAAAAAATAGTACTGGATAGGGCAATCACTGAGAAAACCTGAGAGTTGTACAACTAGAGGTGAAGACATAGTGCTAGATAGGGCAATCACTGAGAAAACATGAGAGTTGTACATCTAACAAGACCTGTGTCTGGAATCCACAAGGCAAAATAAATAGAAGAAAACCTAAAAGACATGGGGAAGAGAAGTAGAGACAGAAATGCACAACCTGGATGGAGCTGCATGGGATAACTAAGGGTAGGAGGGCTTGCAGTGAGTTGCTTGATGGCCTAGTGGGGGATCAAGAGCAAAAGAAGAAGAAGAAAGTCATGTATTTGTGATTGCTTTCACAGTGATGGTTTTTCTCTCCTGGATATCTGCTGGTGAACTTGTGATGTAAATGAATTTGAGATGTAAATTACAAGAACCTCAGAAGACATAGTGGGTTCAGCTGATGGCTGAGGGACACTGATGATAGGGAAAGCTGATCAAAACACAAACATCAGTTCTGTGCACTGGGGGGGGGGGGGGGGGGGGTGTGTGTGTGTGTGTGTGAGAGAGAGAGAGAGAGGAGAGAGAGAGAGAGAGATCTTCCATTCTGAAACAGCGTTGTATTTACTCCCTGTCTTCTAGTTATTAATTTAACTCCAGACTCAGAAAGTTGTTACCAAACTTCCTTCTCTTCTCCGGTAACTGTTATATTTATTGTTGACCCAGATGTGCATTGCACTAAAGTGGCTACTGCCAAAGTGACAACTGTCTGGGACACAAAAAGAGTTTTAAAAAACACAGTGTGTGTTGTATGGAGTCAGCAATGAATGCAAGCTGTCTTGTGTGCAGGAAGTGTTCAGTATATCCAGTCAGCAATGAATGTAAGCCGTGTTCTGTGTGCAGGAAGTGTTCAGTATATTGACGTTATGGCCTCAGGAGCTTCCAGAGTTCTTCATTGTGGGGGAAGGGGTGGTATGTGTGTAGTAAGATGTGTGTAATTTTCCTGTTTTAAGAAAGCGACATGTTGCTGCTTTCTGTTTGCACACTTCACTGCTGATATTGTTTATATCCATGGTTTCATACGTACACTGGAAGAGAAATCTTCTACGTCTTGAACCTTCAGACATCAACCTAGATACAGTGCAGACCTCATTAGGCGAACTCACCTGGGACCCAAGAAATAGTTCTTCTTATCAGAAATTTCTCTTATAAGAGACAAGAGACAAAGAAGAAAAATTGCTGGGGATAAATAAATTGTTCTTCACAACAGAAATTCGCCATATCCGAGATCGCCTTAAGCGGTTTGCACTGTATATTTACATAAAGCAGTCATTAACTTGTAAAAAAAAGTACTTCCAGGACCCTGTTATACGCTGAAGGCACATTGGTAATTTTATGTAGGCCCATGTTGTTACAGATCAGCTGACACAGGATGAGAGGTGTGGTCAGTACCCTGCCAACTGCCTTTCCTTCCCCAGACATTTACTGGTCAGCTCGAGGTTGTTAAAATCTTCATAGAGTTTGTCGTCAGTGGAGCTAGTTGAGTTAGTTGCATATCCTTTACAAGACATTGCAGTCAAAACCATCAATTTTTAGGCTGTTTGTGATTTCTTGGTAAGTGTATGTTCAGTAGTTTACCATTGATTTCTGAATGACTGGTACTCATACTACTGTATGGAAACCAATGCAAGGCAACCTGCTTCCAAATCACCACCAGCTGTGTTTCAAATGCGGTATGTGGGATTATTAATTGCACTCATAACCTCTTCACCACATTGTGAAGCTAAAAAGTATTTTTTCTGGTCTTCATATTGGATGCTTGCAGCAAATGTTTAGTTGTCAGTTTGCCCACTCCACATTCATCTGTTGTGGAAGTGAAAGAAATAATAATTAATATATGCATTGTTTACTTGCTGGATGAAAAAAGTAGAGAGCTATCCTGTACTGACTCATGCAGAACTTAGTTTATCTGAAGCCCCGTCACTTCATGCCTTTATTGCAGTATCTGCAGTAGTATTTAGAAATTTGGTGACTGCTGATGAACTTGCTTGCAAACTTTCAAAATGAAGACACAGATAAATATCTGAGCAAAACATTTACCTAAATGGCATAATTGTAGAGCACATGATAATAATAACTGCAGTATATAATTACTTATACTTGACTTGTTCTGTTTGAAGACTTTCATGAGAAATAAATGTTCATGTTACTTTTAGTGTTCAAAGACTTTCATGAGATATCTACATATGACTTTTATTGTTTGAAGACTTATTGAGAGATATGTATACATATGAATTTTACTGTTCAAAGACTTTCATGAGATTTATACATATGACTTTTAGTGTATGAAGGCTAACATTATATGTATATTTGTTTGTAGAAGGCAAGGGGCAATCAGATGCTGTGTATGTGCTAAGAACACTAATAGAGCATTTAACAGAAGTAAACATCGCTGTTACATTGATTACACAAAGGCTGTCAGTAGAGTAAGACACGTTGATATGATACAAATGCATGCAGATCTCCTCCTTCTGCGATCGTGTGCTATGTGTGGTGCATAGCATCTATTGTAGTGCATAGATGTCCACTTTCTAGTCCTGTGGCACTTGGGCCAAGATTTTCACAAAATTCTCCAGATCTCCAAATTGACATGAAAGTCATTAGACTAGTAAAGAATATGGAAACAGCAAGCTGCCAAAACAATTGATAATAAAGTAGTTCAAGACCAGCCTATCTAGAGAGCTGTGTGACAGGTATGTGTGTTTCCAGACCTTATTGTGGCGAAACTGTTCTGAACATTTTAGAAGATAACGAGAAGAATCACCATCAGGGAAGTTAACATCAACATATAATATATTAATAACAACATATGACAATTTTCTTTGGTCATGTGATGAAAAGAGAGGCGTTGGAGAACATAACTGGAAAGATCAAAGAGAAGAGAGGCTGAGGCAGACCAAGAGAAATGATGCTGGATGGACTGAGACGGTGGCATGGAGGAATATCATTAGCAGAGTTGATCCAGAACACCAAAGACTGAGATCTGTGGAGGGACATGAACGCCTATGCCAGCTGGCAGGGAACTTGATAATGATGATGATGATATAATATATGCAGATGAAACAGTATTGATTGGAGACAATTTAATGGATGTGATCATTGTACACAGTCAGGGTTAGAATTGTAAGAAAACAGAAATTATGATCGTCTCCACAATGTAACGTCCATGGGAAAATTCTTAAACAATTCTTATAACTATCTCAGAACAGGTATAACATCTGATGAAATATGCCTTGTAGAGAACAGAAGAAGAATTGCCATGGTAAAGGTGGCCTTTTGCAAGATGGAAAACATAGTGACAAATAAAATGCTGTCAGTTGCAGTGAGAAAGAGTGTTAAGTAGTATATAGAATCTGTACTGTTGTATGTGTGTGAAACATTGACAACAAGCAGACAAGCTGAGAAACATCTGATGGCAGTGGAAATGTGGTTTATGGGGGAAAGGCAAAGAATACCACGGACAGGCGGAAAGACAAATGAGAAGTCCTTCAAGAAACAAAAGAAAATTGTAAATTGATTAGAGAAATTAAATGTAGACTGTCAAAATTTGGTGATGCGTATTATGACGAGAAGTAAACTTGAAAACTTAGTGACGAGATTGGCTGAGTCTGTATTGGTGCACAATAAGGTGGTCAGTTCCCTTATAGATCATGTGAATAGTGTGGAAGAACAGATAAATTATCATAGCCTAGAGAGAAGCAGGGAGGGACCAGAGGATATGTACTTGAGCATTCCTAGGAAAGACCACAGGGACACTTAATCAGACAACTGGTATCATTAGTATTGGGCCTCTGCTGTTGAATATGTGGACGGAGCACATAAGGAATGTCTCGGCTGCTATGATATCAATTCTTGACTCAACTCAAAGGCAATATTTAACTCTTTCGCTACCGTGATCCCATCTATCGGCACGTTGTATTTCCTGAGATGGCAGTCCGCCGATTTAGTGCCACAAAATGATCAGTGGATTATTTCACATATTTCTGCTCCGTTTCGGAATTTTAAGTTACAGTAAATTAAAAAGTCGTACAGCCGAAAGATCTCTACGCCATCTTGGTGCGTCAATGGTATTCTAATATATTGGATTCTTGTGAATTTTCAGTTTTAAGGTAGTGTTAATTTGTTTGTTTTGGTTTTTCACAATGGAAACGCCCACCAGTATGCGTCCACGTAGAATGACTTCAGATCAAGGTAGATTATTATTCGAAACTGTTTTAAACAATAGTGATTCCGATAATAGTGATTCAGACAGCAGTTATATCTGTGAATCTAACATTTTAGCACGTGGTGATAAAGATATTACTAGTGGAACGTCGTCTTCAGCTGAGGTGTCTGATGAATTTCCGTCTGACAATGAATGTCAGGATGTCACAATCACTTCTCAGCGGAAAGGAAAGCAAACAGTACAAAATAAGAATAAAACTGGAGGAAAAAACTTGAATCTACAAGCTTCTGTACAGCGTGATGCACCTATCCCATCACCATCGACATGGCAAGATGTGTCAAAAGGAGAAACAAAACCGAAGTTTGAGTTTCGTCCTCGAAGATCTCACGTCAACTCTAAACTTTATCATCTGCAAACACCTATGGATTTTCTCAAAGTTTTTTTTGATGATGACATAGTGGATTGTTTAATTAAAAATGTAAACAAATATGCAGAAAAGATCTTGACGCAGAACACTCCTAAAAGAAAACATTCTAGTCTGTTATCCTGGACCCCACTCACGAAGCATGAATGGCTGAAGTTTACGTCTGTCATTATTGCTATGGGACTTGATCCAAGACCATCTATCAAAGACTATTGGTGTACAAGTGCACATTTATATACCCCTTGGTATGCCACTATGTTTCCCAGGAACAGATTTGAATCTATTTTTCACACCATGTTTCACGTATGTGAACCAGAAGCATCAGGTGAAGAGATTCCAGGAAGCATTTTACCCATTTGAAAATGTGTCCATTGATGAAATGATTATTGGATGGAAGGGCAGATTTCAGCACAGACAATACAATGCAACAAAACCTCACAAGTACCACATCAAAACATTTGGCCTTTGTGATTCTGCGACTGGCTATGTGGTGAATTTAAAAATTTACTATGGACGAAACACCGAATACAGTCCGGATGTAGATCCCACAACTGCTCATGCAGTGAAAGTGTTTGCCACACTACTGAATGTTCTCGGAGCTGGCCATCACATCTTTGCTGACAGATTCTACACTTCGAAAGCTCTGATTGATTATCTGCATTCCAACAATTTCAATTATACAGGGACACTGAATGTCAACCGAGTAGGCTTCCCTCCTGAGTTGAAGCATTTGCGACTTCAGCATCAAGAGATGAAGTGGTTTCTTGAAGGAGAAAGAATATTGTGTGTGGCATGGAGAGATAAATAGTTTATAGTTTAGAATAGTGTTGTTTTTTCAGTAAATTCAATTGGATTAGCAGTGATCAGGATATTGGATAACAACGCCCCCTCGGTAAGTACAATGTTTACATTATTTTTTACCTCTTTTTAACAAATTATGTTAGAAGTTATATTATTATTTTTATTTTATTTACAACATACAGCAAAAATTCTCCTACCAACATATTCCTTGTGCAATCCCCTTTATTTTGATATATAATACAACATTTCTGCTAAAATTTTAACCATTTTCATAACATTATTGCGACATACACCAATTTCCAGATTTCGGCCATTAGTTTTTTTCATTTTTTTGAAAAAGACATGGTTCAGAATATGCACCAAAACTTCCTTTTGGGTGATTTATATGAGCAATACTATTTATAGTCTTGAAGACAAGTGGTGTTTGTTTGATTATTCAGTAAATTAAACATGATTAGCAGTATAGGAGTGTAGAAAACACATTCTAAGTGCAATGTTTACATTATTTTTACCTACTTTTGTCCAATTATTTTACAAATTATATTATTATTTTTATTTTATTTACAACCTAAAGCAAAAATTCTCCTACCAACATATTCCTTGTGCAATCCCCTTTATTTTGATATATAATACAACATTTCTGCTACAATTGTAACCATTTTCATAACTTTACTGTGACAGACCCCACCTTCAAGATTTCAGCCATTATTTTTTGTCATTATTTGTGACACATACATGGTTCAGAATATGCACCAAAACTTCCTTTTGGGTGATTTATATGAGCAATACTATTTATAGTCTTGAAGACAAGTGGTGTTTGTTTGATTATTCAGTAAATTAAACATGATTAGCAGTATAGGAGTGTAGAAAACACATTCTAAGTGCAATGTTTACATTATTTTTACCTACTTTTGTCCAATTATTTTACAAATTATATTATTATTTTTATTTTATTTACAACCTAAAGCAAAAATTCTCCTACCAACATATTCCTTGTGCAATCCCCTTTATTTTGATATATAATACAACATTTCTGCTACAATTGTAACCATTTTCATAACTTTACTGTGACAGACCCCACCTTCAAGATTTCAGCCATTATTTTTTGTCATTATTTGTGACACATACATGGTTCAGAATATGCACCAAAACTTCCTTTTGGGTGATTTAAATGAACAATATTGTTTATATTCTTGAAGACAAGTGGTGTTTGTTTGATTATTCAGTAAATTAAACATGATTAGCAGTATAGGAGTGTAGAAAACACCTTATAAGTGCAGTTTTTTAAATAATTTTTACCTCTTTAATTTCAGTTGTTATTATTAAACCTCTCATTATTGTCATAATATTTGTAACCTATCAATTAATTATTAACACTGTCATGTTCCTTGTGCAATCCTCTTTAATTTGATATGTAATACAATAGATCTTCTACCATCTTAACCATTTTAAAAGCATTATTGTAACACACCCCTAGTTCCAATTTTCTGCCATAAATTTCTGTTTGGTCACAGCCCAGTTTTTGTTTGGTAGTGAAAGAGTTAAACTGTTAGATAAGGTAAATGTAGCTTTCCTGAGGTCTCTGATGCTGTTACTCTGGGTCACTGTGTTGGCTAAGGTATGCATACCCTCGTGCATGTAATGATTCAGTACCAAATTGGCACGGTCGGCTACCATATACTGATGGATTTGTTACAGAGAATATCTAGAGTAAGTCAAGTAGTACCGGACCCTTGTCCATACCTTGAGGTATGTTGGGAATATGATCAAGAAGTCGGTAAATTAAAGGACCCTTGTCCATACCTTGAGGCATGTTGGGAATATGATCAATAAGTCAGTAAATTAAAGGACCCTTGTCCATACCTTGAGGCATGTTGGGAATATGATCAATAAGTCAGTAAATTAAAGGACCCTTGTCCATACCTTGAGGCATGTTGGGAATATGATCAATAAGTCAGTAAATTAAAGGAACCTTGTCCATACCTTGAGGTATGTTGGGAATATGATCAGTAAGTCGGTAAATTAAAGGAACCTTGTCGATACCTTGAGGTATGTTGGGAATATGATCAGTAAGTCGGTAAATTAAAGGACCCTTGTCGATACCTTGAGGCATGTTGGGAATATGATCAGTAAGTCGGTAAATTAAAGGACCCTTGTCGATACCTTGAGGCATGTTGGGAATATGATCAGTAAGTCAGTAAACTGAAGGACCCTTGTCTGTACCTTGAGGCATATTGGGTATATGATCAGTAAGTCAGTAAATTATAGAACTCTTTCACATGCCTGAAGTCATGTTGAGCATGTGGTGCTAGACCATTTGAGGAATGGTCTCAGACAAGGACATGTAAAATATCAATACTATCTTATAGAATTGATCTAGAACAAGGAATGAGATCTGTGGAGAGAATTTTGTTTGATCGTCTAAGACAAGGGAATGGAGAAATATTACTACAATTGATCCGGAGCAAGACCTGAAATCTGTGGAGAGACATCTACACCAATGCCACTTTGCAGGGCACTTTAGGATTATGATGATGACTAGGATAAAATAAAATTAAACATTCTCTGGTAGTTATCCCGTCATGAATGATTAAAACATCAGCCTCAAATACTGACTATGTGGACTTTAAGAGTTAAGCTGATGGTAATTTCTGAGCAAAACATGTTTCTGTATCTAGAAAACTCATTTCATGGACAGTTTGCTAAGCTCCTTTGCAGAACTATGATCACATAAGGAGGCTACATCTAGAGGTTTGAGTTTTTTGTATACTTTTCTAGGGACCAGAGATAATTGCTTTCCTTTTTATTAACAAAATGTCTTACATGGGACCAATAGTCCAGCCAGATCAAATCATAACAAATGATTTTTAGATTCAGGGACGGTGTTTTTCTGCATTATTCAGACCATGAGTGCAATTTTCTCCGAAATCCCTAGGGTCATCGCTGGAGCTGTGGAGTTTCTGTTTAGTGCAATGCTGTCAACAGGCGATTGCCTTTGTGCATAGGGAGAGCATGCTAGATGAGGTTACAAACCTAGTGCAGTGGAGGCCATCTTCCTGCCTTTAACCTTTAAACAAGGATAATGTCATTAAATGTTGACATTTGTGTGGAAAGTATTCAGTAAAACATACCTTGAGCAGGGAGGGGTTCAGGAGTTAGCATGACTGACTCACACATCAGGTAAGGCTACGTGGAGGGTGGTCGAGCCATGGACCAGGCTGATATACTGAATGCTCTACGAGAAGCAAGTCGTTTGCGAGAACCAAGTGGTGACTGAATCTACAACCATGGTCAGACTGCGAGAATAGCAAGTTAAAAGAGGCGTGGCCAAACTAGAACACTATGCAGAAAGCCAAAGAAGATTAATAAACCAACACAGAACTGGTGTCGTTAGCCACTACACGCTACAGAATTTACTGAGGAGGGGATCTGAACACTTATGGACTGAATGGTTGGATGTGCAATGAGGATGATTTGTCAACTAATGACAAATTAACAGACACATCAAGTAATGTGGGTTCTCATCTTTAGTAGGGCCAGGGGTGTTTGTTGTTGGTGGTGACATAACAAAACAACAAGTCTCGAGCAAGAACCTGCTTTGGTATGTAAAGTATTATCATCACATTTGTGTACATCCGACTGCAAGTAGGATTAGGTGGCCAGTCTTTCCTTCCCACTGCAAACAAAAAAGTTGAACTCAAACTCTTGTCTGACTGCACTCATTCCATTGTCAACATAACTTCCTAACCATTACACCCGCACACTCGCGTTTGGTGGTGGAATACAAATCCCAGTGTGCACGCTACGTGATGCCTGTCTGACATGATGACTGCTTGATGTGATGACAGCTTGAGCTGCAGACATTCCTCAGCCTAACAGAACACTTTCAGGCTGACACCAGAGATGGTACAAAAGCTGTAATGATATTGTTTGCTTTCACTCAGTGAAATATTGTTGCAGTTTAGTTTTATTGACTGTCAGAATCTGTGCATTTACCAGATATTACTTACCTTTGTAAGCAATGATGCATATTACTTTTTAAATGTATATCTTTACTTTTGAAATATGCTGATAGGATGAACATTTTCAACACACTGCATGATAACTTACAGGGGTTATTGTTATGAGATGTTATTAAGATTGTATATGATAGGATGAACATTTTCAACACACTGCATGATAACTTACAGGGGTTATTGTTATGAGATGTTATTAAGATTGTATATGATAGGATGAACATGTTCAACACACTGCATGATAACTTACAGGGGTTATTGTTATGAGATGTTATTAAAAGATTGTATATGTGTCATTCTTTCCGATTTTCTTTCTCTCTGTCTGCATTTATATCTTTTCTTCAAATACCCAGTAATTTATACAAACTGCCATTATAAAATGTGTAATTACATTAAAAACAAAAAAATAGAATGCCTGTGTGAATGAGTTCAAACTTCCATAATACCACCCTGTGTTCCTGTTGCAATTTCTTTTTTTTAAGAGGGGACCCAAATTTAATTGATCAGATCTTTCATATTGTTTTGTTCATAACTTGAGCTGCCGAACTTTATACTGTTTTCCATTCAATAAAACTTCCATATCACAATCTGTTTTTCCTACTTTAGGGTGGTCCAAATGAAGGTCACTGAAGTTTGTTCTTAAAATCTATATTCCGTACTTTAGGGTGGCCCAGGTGAAAGACACTGAAGTTTTATATCAAAATCTGTATTCCTAATTTTTAAGGAAGAAATGGGACCATGTATTTGTGATGAAACGTATGTAACTTTACCTAACTTAACTCGGATTTGATTGTGTGTCCCATTAGATCCATGTTGTCCCATTAGATCCCATGTTGCCCCGTTAGATTCCATTTTGGTCAGTAAACTGTTCCCTCCAGTTCACTGCAACACTGTTTCCACACATGAGATATGGCATCTGAATATTTGCCACATCTTTGTACTCAAGGTGATTATAGTAGCCCAGTGGCTAGAAGCTCGCCTCTCAGTCCAGTAGTCTTGGGTTCCAATCCTCAGCGAGGCGGCTGTTAACAATTGACCCGACCTAAAATAAGTAACACAACCAGGTAGTGTCTAGAGAAGTAAAGCTGGCCTGTGTGATACTGACCAACTCAACCACCGATCGCCAGGTGGTTTTAGAAAATATGAGTCAAGCACCATATGTCCAGTATGCTTTAAAATGTGTAACAGGGTCCTTTACTTTTTTAAAAACTGCTTATTCAAACATGGGTTTGTGTTCTGGGAAGGAAAAGTGATGATTAAGGGAACTGGTTACCATACTTCATCATGCCTTGACACTTCAATAACAGTTTAGTTTAGTCGACAGATCAACATCACTGCACACTGGTGCAACCATAAGTGCTCCGTTCTGCTCCTAACTCAAGCCTGAGTCTGGAGAATCTCAGCTCAGTGCACAAACTCCGTAGCACCGGCAAAGATCGTAAAAATACTTCGGGTAGATTTTTAACTCAAAATTTTGCCCGGGTAGCACCGTTAGGCTACTCTTGTTCGATTTCCAACTGCCAAGGGATTTTTTACGTGCACAACAATACACACGGGCGTCCGATCTCACTACCCAGAGACCAGGGGAAATTTCATACTAGAAGTCCACGTGAACAAATCCCAGCCCTCACCGGGGCTTGAACCCGGGACCTCCAGCACTCGAGGTGGACACCATACCTCGAGACCACTCAGCCCCCTTAACACTTAAATAACAGTGTCTGCCAAGTGACTGCATGTACCAGTAACATAATATTGACAGTGGAGGGTTGAAGGGTTATCACAGATCCAACTCTGTGAAATACCGTCATGAAGTTGGATATATCAGTTGAAAGGCACTGTTATAATTATCACAGGTTACTGTAAGCAGAAACAATGAAAACCATGCCCCTTTCAGGATATATGTGAAATAAAAACACATTGTAGTTTTGTTTCAGATCAAGTTGCAGCCTCAAAAATAAGTGTTCACATGAAGGAAGATGTGATTGCCTAATTAGTTTACGGCTCCCCAGCATCCCCATGGGCATTGGGTGAGAATTTGTTGACAAGGAAAACATTATTGAGTCCTACACCCAGCCAGTCTGCGCTGAATTGTGTCCCGGTCACACTCTAATACACAAACATCCTCACAGATGTGAAGTTCCAGTACTGGTCTGGCACACCCTGCTGGTTTCTGAGCTTGGAGAGGGGAAGGAGAACTCTTGCAGCACAGCTCCATGGAGATGGAACTTCAGAACTGGCTCATGAGGAAAGTCTGAACACCAGCTTCACTACTGTAAATGTTCACCTATTGAAGGACTCAAATGACCTGCATGTCAATGTATCAGACTTAAAGCTCGTCTTCCAGAGATTCCACCAACCATCCAACTGCTCCCTACTTGAACACAATTTTTATGTTTATTGGTGTATATAAAGTCACATTAAGGCACAGGGCCCTTCACCGCACCATGAGGCATATTTTTGCTGTTGTTTATTTGTTGTTGTTGTTGTTGAGCTCGCTCGCATTAAACTCAAGCGTAGTCCATACATACTACTTCTAGTAGTCCTGGACTGAATTTTGCGTGTGGATTAGCTTTCCCTATTAACAGTGTCCCTCGCTATCAGACCAACCCACGCCAACTTCAGAAGTACTTGTAATTTACGTCCCCAAGTCAAGGACGAGAAGTCAACAATTTAGTTCAACTGTCCGGTGTAGGGGTCGAATTCCTGACCTCGGCATCAGCACACCGGATGTTTAAGAAGACGTTTTCTTATCTATTCAGCCACGTCGACCTCCATGAGGTATATTGGCTATATGTTTCTTGCTCCATATTTGTATAGACCAATGAACACTCACTGCCTGATGTCAATACCATGTTGGCTTCTTAACTTCCCAGAAATGTTTCTGGCAGCCATTTTAAGCTGGGAACCCAGATTAATGAGGATTTGAACACTTGACCACTGTGCAGCAAGCAAGTGTGCTAGCCATTGAACTACTGTGTCCCTCTCATTCATGTGTATACACAGACTATGCTGTCTAATCAGAATAAAAGAGCCTTGTTTAAATATGTACATACTTACAGAATCGTAGTTTTCATACTTGTTATATATGTGAATATTTGATACAGGATGCCATATTTACTCAGTGATTGTTTTGATGTTAACTTGTATATTTCACATGTATTTGGTCAAGCTGTTGCTTGTATTCATCTATTAAACCATGTTTAGGAACAGCAGTGGTCTGGTGGTTAGTGTTGTTATTTACCAAGGCACTGATCTTGGTTCAACCCCCAGCATTTGCAGAATTCTTTTTGTGTTTACAAGTATGGATCTAGGGTCAGGCCAAATTCATAACATGGCACCAAATAAATTTCAAAATTTCTTGAAAACGTTTGGGAAGGAATGACAGTGAGGAAGGGAATTGGCTACTTCACATCATTATGTCATGGTCTAGAATATGTGACGGCCCAAAACTTCACTCCTTAATGACAGTATCTGTCACAGCACTGGATAATATTTACATTTCTCAAGAATGTGGTTACATTGGTGTTATTATTCGTCTCAATGTTTGGTCAACTCAATTCATGTAAATGAGGATTGTGTGGAATGTGCTGCAGAAGTCAAGTAGAGCACCATTTTGCACTGGGCATATGGTGCAAGCCCCGTAGTTGTATAGAACAGTCGGCACTCGCTGGGTGACGTGGTCAGTGTCATACTGGTCACCTGTCTTTACTTCCCAACACACTTCCTGGCACCCATCCTAGACTGGGTCCACCTGGGAGCCCGGGTCAGTTGTACAAATCTGCCTCAATGTGGATTTGAACTCATAACCACCAGGCTGGCAGGAAAGTGTCTGGCCACCATGCAGACGTAGCCTCCCTGTTATAAATATGGCATTTTGATATTTGCATGTCATGGGGGATGAAATACAGGGTGTATTTTTAATGACTGTGGGGATTTTGAAGATATTGCCATTCCAAGTTTTGTATTTACCTTTTATGTTGTATGAACTCCTCAATGTAGTTTCTGAGGAAAATGCAAAGAATACCATGGACAGACAGAAAAACCAATGAACAAGTCCTACAAGAAACAAATGAAGATCGTAAACTGATGAGTAATTAGACGTAGACAGTCAACATTTTTTGGGCATGTTATTGTTATGAGAAGAAATGAATTGGAGAACTTGGTGACGACTGGCAAGATCGAAGGGAAGACACCAAGGGGAAGACCGAGAAGTAAATACCTGGATGGCTTGGCCACATGGCATGGTCGAGACAGGAACACAGAGCTGATCCACGACTCTGGTGATCGAGTGAGATGGCAGAACATGACCGCCCACACTTGTCGGCATGGCACATGATGGAATGGAACTCCACAGAGGGTGAATACAAAACTTGGAATGGCAATATTTTCAAAAACTCCACAGCATTAAAAATACACCCTATACTTTGTCAATATTATACGTCACAGGGGTTTGGAGAGAATGGTGTAGGAGGCATCCGTTCCTGAGAGAGGGGGGAGGCAGAGGAGTTGGCCCGCATGATGGTGGGCACAAGATTTTGAAGACAACCGGGGCGTGAGAGTGCGTGAGGGAGGAGAGCTGGTGAAGAATCTAGAATCTTCCTGGTGAGTCATGATGAGAATGAAGCTCTGCAAAGCACTTGCCACATCATGATGATTGTAGTATTCATGAATGAGAGAAATGTTTGACTGCCAGCATTATTCAAGTACAATTGTTGTTAATAGGTTGGTGAACTTTGATAATACAAATCTGAGACACAGAAAGATTTGCAAAGACCCTGCAGAGTCTGTGTGTTATCAGGGCCTGCAAGGGCAGTAAAGAATAGTAAAGCTGTAATCTACCATGCATGTCACAAGAGGCCACTAAGGAGGGTTGGCGTCTGACTGGCTATTTCATCCCATAGAAAACTTCAGCTGCAAAGTCCCACCAATCATGACCAAGCCTGCAAGGTGTGTGCCGTGAGTTGATTGAAGTCCTGTGCTCCATTGGGAGATGAAAGGCAGAAGAAGAAGATTCCATAAAGAAACAACAAATGCAAAATGATATCCTATAGCTCACAGAGTATAGTAACATGGATTCCACTAGTGATCCTACCATACCTTTATGTCTCAGTTTTGAATTACCATATCCCCAGGAATGCTAACCTGGTTAAAAAGCATACGCAAAAGTCAGATGTGTTGGCCTAAGGGTTTTGGCCCAAGGGTGTAAAACAAAACACACTGGCAATTACATCTGAAAAAACACTCCGGATGAACGCAGAAAAAGAATTACCATATTCTGTTGTAGTGGATTTATTATGAGCCTAGACAGATAAACCTATGAATAGGTTTCATCTTACATGAGCATGTCATCTTTATGTATGTATGCAAATTTTTATAACCTGTTTAATTGTTGTTCCTGGAGTCTTCTTGTACAGTGAATGTCTTTATATAGAATGCATTTATTAGATGATTGTTACAATGTACCTTGTCAGAGATATTGGCAATACATAGCTCTACTGAAGATTAATGCTACCAGCAGAATCTGTTTACTGATGTTTATCTAGGTGGGTGCTTGTGTGTATGATCTGTCATGGATTGATTGATTGATTGATGGGTTGATTGGATTCAAGGAGCAGATTCATAGCACTGTGAAACTATCTATTAGTACTCTGATCTCATTCTGCAGATGACACTAATAGCATTTCAGCTCAGTACGCAGAAACCACACTGCCAGTAAGGATCACAATTTAAGATTACCAGAACCCACACATACTATAAATATTTTGTTGTGGTCAAATTTTGCTAGGGCAGTGGTCTATGCAGCCTACGATTTATGATTTCCAATAGTTAAGGAATTGTGTGCAACTGGACACCTCATTTATTTCTGATTCATTAGACAGAGATCAAGAAAGATTACATCATCATCCAGTTTCTCTGAAAACACTAATACTGAGAACATTGTCCTCGACTAGATTCCAGCATGAGAAATGAAATTGATGGAACTACAGTAAAGCTGTAAAAATGAGAAGTGGAATTGGTAAACTTTACAAAAACACAATGACAAGTGACAAAATGGACATTTCAGCTAGAGCATTTGTCAGCCAACATACTAGGTAACTTGTGTATATTTTTAAATTTAGTTTTATCATTGTTGGTTTATTATTGTTTGTGCTGAAGAAGGCTGTAACCAAAACATCCGTGTTGTCACTTGTGATTGTGTTCTAGTCAAGCTTACCAGTTTCACTTATCGTTTTCATTAATGTACTCATTGTAGATGTGATTATGCCACCACAGGAGTATCTCTCTAACACCTGTGTTTGTTGATGCATCTTATATAAGCGATGAAACCAATAACACACACAA
Organism: Cepaea nemoralis; assembly: GCA_014155875.1. Lineage (NCBI taxonomy): Eukaryota > Metazoa > Mollusca > Gastropoda > Stylommatophora > Helicidae > Cepaea > Cepaea nemoralis. Next base: position 314,600 of record JACEFZ010027902.1, on the reverse strand, counting down.
AAATACAAGGTAATAACACTGATTAAATTCTTGAAACAGAACATCACCAGACGCTAAATATTACCGCTAGCTTATATACACATAATACACAAAAAGGCAGCTTATTAAACCACAACTACTTTTATTAAACTTGTTTCAGAATTAACAAAAACTGTCTAAACTGATTAAAACAATGAAAGGCTGTAGGAACATTTAACAAATTTAAATTCCCTGAATCCATTTCACAGTGAATAAAGTAGAAATAAAGTGTGTAAACCAAAACTGCAACTGTCAAGGATAATAACACAAGTTTGGCTATGTACATGTTATCACAGATATGCTCTGGGCTGGCTTCATTCACAGAATTCATCTTGAACTTGGCTCTCTTATTTAACAAACTCTAAAATGCTTCAACTTTTTAAAATAACAGAATATTCAATAAAATTTGCAAACAACATTTTGAAGAATATGCATGCTTATAAACGTAAATTATTTCATTTTTCAACAGCAGACATCAGTGTAGGGGGTCTCCGTGGTAAGTCACATGCCTCACCTCTGTGAAGATTGTTGATTCAATTTCAGACTCATTAAGTTTAAGAGTGCAACTTTTTTTCAGAAACCTGGGGGTCGCCGTAGGAGCTACAAAGTATGTGCTCTGTGCAACCTTCCAGCAGGCCACTCTGTAGAAAGAAACTGAGCCATATGGGATAACACTCAGTGCAATAAAGTCCATCATCTTGCCCTGAAAGCCTTTAATACAACTCAGGTGTGTTCAGTAAACTGTCTGCTCTGGCTTCACTGAGCTAATCTAGTGCATAATTCCAGTACAAGAGAAACTGTACGTCATACTTTGATGACGAGAAAACTGTGGTTATTTGAGAGTGATTGATGAAGACAAAGAGCCTGATGCCTGATGTGTGTTAATTGTTAATAGAACCTTGTATCAATATGAATGAAGTCAACTATTCTATGCTGTCATCCCTATATGTTACACGAAGGGTGGAAAACATCCAGAGATGGACTGAAATCAGTTTGTATGCATGCACTGTGAAAACACAGTAAAACTGTATAGATTAGAAGCAGAGAACTGGTGTCTGTGCAGAACAGTAGGACTAAACTGGTGTGAGGGAATCACCAATGTGAACTCATGGAGAGAACTAAAATACTAGGGAATAAAGAGACAAGGAAACAACACTGATGCTAGACAGGACATACACAAAAAACAAAAACAAAACCCTGAGAACATTATAACTAGAAAGTACTTTACCTGGAACCCACAGGAAGACCTAAAACACATTGAGAAGAGAATTTGACATGGATGGAGCTGCAAAAGACAGGGTGGTTTGGAGTGATGGTTGAGGGCCTACGTCCCAATGGGGGATAAAGAACGTAAGAAGAATAGTTGTGAAAAAAAGAAAAGAGGATTAAAAGAACTTTACCGACCCAGATTTATCCATATACCTTGGCCTCTCTTCATACAGCAGCTAGCCACCTGCCGAACGTGTCACACGAGTATGAACTCCGTAGCACCTGTGACAACCCTCAGTGGTCTAGGAAAAAACCACTCTAGAACCGAATGACGGAGCTCAAAAGTGAATCCACAAGCTACTGAACACGAGGCAGAAGTCATAACCAGTTTGCCTTGGAGACCCAAATAGTTGTGAAAACAGTGGAAGAAATTAACACTTCATCTTTAACAGTAAATTAAAGTTCTGAGAGAAAAATCTGTCACAAAATGATCATGTCATTTAGGAGTTAAGTCTATGATTCTGTCTGCCACATCAACTTCCTACTGATCATAAGAGACAAGACAATAACTGTCAAATATAAACCAGGTATAACAACATGCAATCAAACAAGTTAACATAAAAAATGTTTCAGTGCACTACGTTACTGGTTGGAGAATACTATCTTTCACAATGTGGAAATAAAAGAGAAATTAAATGTAGGCAGTGAAAATGGGAAGGGCATTTATGTGTTTAAGACAGCCATAATAAATAAATGAATAGGGGATTTACATAATATGGCTGAATGACACTAAGGCAATAACAAGTATTGAAAATAATGACTTATTTACACAATGTATGCATAGAGACACAAAACATGAAACATCCTTATAAAACTGAAAAACATGTGCAAATGCATGGTTTAAGCAATTTTACATGAAGCAGAAATGAGAAACAATGGAGATGCAAATCCATGGTGCTCAAATATCAAGAAAACAAATTGCAAAGAAAAAAAGGTGTCATAAGTGTGACACAGACTGTAATATGACAGCACACACACACACATATATATATATATATATATATATATATATATATATATATATATATATATATATATATATATATATATATATATATATATATATATATATATACACATCAGATTTCAAATTAATATATGCTGATATAGTAGACAGATACATATAAGGATAACCAATAATAGTCAAGATTGCAACAGAATCTGTCAGGATGTTCCTACTGCTTCTAACAACAGATAAATATAAAATAGTTTAGGCAGTGGAGAGGGAAACATGTTTTACCATGACCTTCATATATACTGGCTCAGTGGAGAAGAGATGGACGCAATTCTTAATCCTGCATACCGCGTTCGAAAGACAGCTGTGGACAATTTGGTAGCAGGCTACCGTATGTTGGTTTTCACTGAATAGTATGAGTGCTGGTCGTTCAGAAAGCAATGACAAACTACTGTATGTAAACTTGCCAAGAAATCACAAATGGCAAAAAAATGCTTGGGTTGACTGCGACACCCTGTAAAGAATGTGGAACTATTTTTTTAAAATATGTACTTCTTACAACAGGTTATTAACAATATTCTGAGTACATCATAGGCCACTTGAAGAGATATGCATTTCAGTCCCACTATAGTGTAGGAGTCCGGTCTCCCTGGTCAAGGGGTTAGCGACATTGTTCGTAATCCTGTATATCCACGTGAGGAAAATAGCAGCGGTTTGTGCCGTGTTGGTAACTTACAGGGGTATGTGAGCCGGTTGTTCAGACAGCAATTGCAAACTACTGAACGTAAAAACTTGCCTGGTACATCAACAGCAGCAGAAAAATGCTGGTGTTGACTGCAACATCCTGTAAGGGATATGCAACATTAAAAATAAAAAATAATGTAGGATACTATAGTCATCAACCACCTGCTTTAATGTGAGCACTAGGACAACATCGGTGCCCTGAAAGTGGGTGCGCAACTATTTAATCTTACTCCCCAAGCCAGGCAAGGACCATTCAAGACTTAATGGCTCTAGGATTATCACCTTGTAGAAAACATTTGGCAAGGTGTTGGAGAAGATCATTGCTATTAAGCGGCAAAAATTCTTGGAAAAGGAAAAGCTACTCCCAAGAGAGTGCAAATTCAAATAGTGCAAGAGTTGCAGGAGATAGTAAACAAAGTGGTGGACTGGTGTACAGGGATGGGTAGTGTCATTAACCTAGATAAGGCATCTGTGTTATGGTGCATTCTGGACAATAGGATTATTGAAGCTGACGTCCCAAGTCTTACAATAAATGGCAGAAATGTTAACAGAGAGGGTAAACTGAGGTACTTGGGAATCACCTACGACAGAAGCCTGTCATTCAGGGATAATGTGGAAGCAGCTGTTATAAGATCTAAGAAGGGATTCTGTGTTCTGAAGATCGTGGCAGCAATGCACCAGGAGTAAAGAATGTTGTTCATACTCTTCAGCATCTGATTCTCTCAGTAACTGAGAATGGATTGAGACTGCTCACAGTGTCGAAAAGTCATCTGGTGAAACCAGAGCGCATACAAAATGAAGCTATGAGGCTGATACTGGGATGCACAAGGGACATGCCAGTAGTGAGTATGCGACATATTCAAGCCTAACCCATGATTGCAAACAAGCTCAAGGTGCTACAGGCTAAATCATATCTCCGAGTAGCTGCAGACATGGAACACCTCCTGGATGAAGCCCTGGACAGTTAAGGGCCATAGGCCAATCAGTGGAAAATCATGGATGGCTAAGAAGTGTGCATGCTTAAGAAAATTTGGAGAGGAGAGGAGTGGGTCAGAATGCCAGAGGAAAAGTCAGACCAGTGCATGGTCATAACAACATTGGACTGGGAATACAGGGATTGGCTGACAGGCTGCATTGAATGGAGAGGGCAACAACTGATCCACAATTCGTGACCAGGTGATGTAATCTTCTACCCGGATGGCCCTGTGCTAAGAGGTGAAAGAAGTAACTAGGTTTTTGTGGTGAATGGTGCTTGGTGCAGGAGAGCCTGGCATATGATACCACAACATCTAGTCTGAGAATAGAGGTGAAGGCAGTCACAGCAGTGTTCTGTTTGCTGAAGGACAAACAGAACATGCATGTTGTGATTGTAATAGACTCACAAAGTATGATGAGAAAGATGAAGATAGGCATGCAGAGTGGCAGGCTTCAAATCAACAATAAAAAATAGCATCTGTTGGACCCTTGGCCATAGGGTGAAAAATTATAAAAGAAATCAGTGGATAAAAACATGAAGCAATAAAAATTATGATTAAAGTGTTTACCTATTACAAGAATATTAACTGTTAGCTACATAATGGCACAAATGTAAACATGTAATTATAAATGAAATCTGCATAAATAAAATAACAGTACATTATCATAACACTCCTACATGTTAATGTGTTAAACAGGTACCCTATTTACATAACATAGTAACATATTGGGTATTCAAAGCTAGACACCTATTTTGTTGACCAAACAGCACTTGACAGGTGATAGGGTCAGTATCCTGTCAGCCGCCTTACCACTCAGAACATTCTTAGGTGCCCATTCTATGAGACTGGGTCGATTCCACTGTCGCATGGTCACACAGAAGTGTGTCTTTAGGCGGTTGTTAAAATATATCCAATAAAAGACAAAACATTCTTTTCAACATGACATGTCTGCATAAATCCCTGCTATGAAACAGCCTGCATACCTATTTACAGATAAATTACATCACATGCCACTAAAAGGTTAACATTGCATGTAATATAAACAGTTATGTTGCTTTATTTACAATTTTCATACATTATTAAGATGTTACAGTATCTTCGCAAACACTTACAATTAAATTATCACAGTTATTTCATCTTCATAGGCTGTTGTAAATGTCTTTTCATGTAAATCTTTTTTGTGTCTGTATGGTAATTGTGAATTCACATGGTATCATAAATGTGAATTCACATGGTATGGTAAGCGTGCTATCACATGGTACTGTAAGTATTTTATCGAGAAAAGCATAGGCAACCATGTCATCTGTGCATGCTGGTTGTTACCTTATCTAAAATTGTACCTTGAAAATAACTAAAACATTTGGCAAATAATAACTTTTTCTTGTCTATCTTCATTTCCTTATCTTTTTCCTTGTTTCCCCCCCAGATGGCAAATGTACTTTGTGGTATTTCTTTTATTACTGGTATAATTACATACAGCTATGATATGTCAGACCATAAAACTTGTAACATATCTCATGGGCAATGGGACCATACACCTCCATGAAGAAAATTGTGTCGTGAAGATAATTGTAACATTGCCATAAAGGTGGTCCATTTTCTTATCTTTATTCTTTACTTTACTTGACCCTCTAAGTTAAGACAGGTGGTGCACTACACAACAACAAATCTCTCTCTCCTCTCTCTCTCTCTCTCTCAGAAAAAAAAAATGCTACTTAAAAATTTGAGTACATGCAAAGAATTATCAGTGTAGCAAGATCTTCATGTAACTAAAAAGTAACGATTCTCTAAGGACATCAAAATGTATATAATTCCAACTAAACATGGTTCAGGGTTTATTGTGGAGACGTTTAACCTTCTGTTTTCTTGACAAACCAACACGTCGAGGTCGATGACTTGTAACAATTGGTACAATGGCACTCAATCCATCAAGCACAGAATCTGCATTGTAAAATGAATTTGTGTAAAAATTGTCATGAGATCTGTAAATATACAAAATGATGAAAACAATGTCAAGCAATAAGTGTTCAAGCATGGAGATTATCCTGGGACTCAACAGAATTAGTGAGTCTTCATTGTTCCAGTTTACAGTTATATGACAAGGCTATAATATATACATTGCCAGCAGTTCAGAAGGTACAAATAACAACAAGCATTAAGTATTATATGACAAACTACATGCATCTCATAATAATCATGGAAGAATAAGCGAGTGAGGAATTACAACACGGGCCTCACATGTGTAGTCGTCTTATGTGATAAGAGGACACCAACCCCTGGCATAAAGAGAATGAGTTCTAATCCAGAGTGGGGTGAAGGTTTGTGTGTGTCTATCTGATGTAGCTGGTTGGTTGAAAATCCTCCAGAAGAATGAGTTTAAGAATGCTTTAACACTGGCAACACTGATGAGTTTTGATTGTATGTATTTTTAATGCCGGTTTTATAAACTTGTCGCCATGGTACAGTGGTTAGTGTGCTTTGCTTACCAAGACAGTGATCCAGGCCCCATCCTTAGCAATGGCAATATTATGATTTATTAGCACAGCTTTAGGGTAGATCCAACCTCTTAAAATGGGTACTGAAATTCTATGGTACTGTCTGAAATGGACAGGTGGTGAGGAATGGACCAGACCCCCATCACACTTTATCTCATGGCCTAGAACATGTCAAGGTCTATGTCTTCACATCCCAGTGGCAGTATCTGTCATAAGACTACCTTTACATTTTATTATAAACTTGCATTGTGCACTGGAAGCACCTGGACATATCCACTTATTTACCTGTGTAAGGCAACAGTTCAGAGAGTGGAATGAAGTAAAAGAAAGTGACTTATTAGAAAGTGTAGACTGTTGGCAGGTGTAGACAGAATCACAAAGTAGGACAAATGTTTCCACATATATGTGAGAGAGGGAGCGGCTATGTTTCAGGTTAAATTGAAAAAAAAAACAAGCAAATCATTTTTTAATTTAATATTAAGAACACAGTTATCCTTCGCTAAGTGTATATTTGCCATTCAGAAAGCAATGGTAAACTACTGAAACTAAAATTACCAAGTACATAACAAACAGCCAATAAATGCTGGGGCTAATTGCAACATCATGTAAAGGACATGCAACTAACTGTAATGTCTATTTACATATAAATTACCTGTAATGAACAGTGCAGTACATGAATACCAGAATGCATTTACACTGGTTACGTACCTGATGGCTGGTCTGTCAATGACTTGTTCATAGCAGTTTCATAAACTGAATTCCACTGAAAAACTTGCTTCATTTGCTTCCTACATTTCAAGTCACCTGAGAATAGCAATATAAAGAATGTGAATGTTTGTGAAGCTCCAACAGGTGGAAAGTTAGAGCATTGCTTTGCTGATCCAGCAGCTGGGCTTGTTCCAAACATATTGGTGTTACCTTTCCTCTGGGGTAAACTAGACAGGCCGAGAGAGGGATCATGCTGCATGGGCAACATATGGTCTCTAAATTCAGCCCAGGCTGTGTGCTATAAAGAGGTATAACTCCATTTTAAAAACTCTTGTCTGTCATGGTGACAAGATGCCAGTCATGAGTGTTTGTGAGTACAATATGAACTCTAGTATGGCGTGTATGTCAATAATCATATACATATGTAAAGTTTTGTCTTCATCCACTTATGCTATATTTATGTAAACATACAACTATAATACAAAAAAAATTTTGCGCGTCCTTTGCAGTAAGTTGCAAATCAACCCCAGGGTCATTTTATAGACAATTTTATGTTTAGTAGTTTGCCATTGCTTTCTGAACAAGAAGTCAAGATTTCAGTCCAGCTGATCAGTATGTGGAATAAACTCACTGCCCCGCGGCCAGCCTATGATTACCCTAACAGTAATGCATCTATGAAAGGTTAAACTGGATTGATATGTAAATCACGTTTTGAGCTTTAAAATTTAAACAAAATTTTCAACGGGTCACAAGATATTAGGAGGAATAGCTGGAAAGGACAGGTAAAAGACAAGAAGTTTGACTATTATAGAACTAACTGTGATTAAAATAGGGATGAATGTGATTTTTTTTTTTAAAAACAGTTGCAAAAAAAAAAAAAAAATGAAAAAAAGAGAAATGAAAAAGGTTTGTAACATCTGATGGAAACTGCAGTCAGTCCACATGTCTTGTTCAGGCATAGTGTGTAAATGGTGTTTATCCCATATTTGTATAGACTAATGAGATCTTGTTGAGTGATGTGGTCTACATCTTATTGCTGCCTTTACTTCCCAGAAAATTCCCTGATACCAATTTTACACTGGGTTGACCTGGGAAATTAAGCCAATGAAAAGAAATCCCTGCCTAGAAGGAGATTAGAACACATGACCAACAGACCCACAGGCAAGCGTGCAAGCTACAGCCCTACCATGCTTCCTCATTATCATCATCATCCAATGACTTGTCCCTTGAAGAACTGTTCCCCCAGAACAGAATTTTGAAATTGATCTATAACATCGTACATACATCTTATATTGTTGTCTTTCTTCTTTCTATTTCCCTGGTATGGTTCCATCCATAATGATCTTGTCCAGACATCTGTGACTTTTTATATGCCCCAAATTTGTCATTTTCTTCCATTGTATTTATCTTAACAACATATCTTCTTCAATATTGAGTTCTTGTTGGATAGTTCTGTTTGTTCTGTTTCCTGTCAAATGAATTCGGCATCAGCACAACGGATGTTTAAGAACATGCATTCTTGCCCATTCGACCATACTGACCTGCCTGTTAGTAATGTGACTTTTTTCATATGAGAGGGTGTTCATATTCTTTATGTAACACATATCATTCTAATTTAAATAAATCTGACTGTTTTACTGTTTCTTGTCAGCAAATGGAGAAATCTTTGTTAAATATACTAAGAGTGCCAGGAACAAGTTTTCATAAACCTCTGAAGTTGGAGTGGATTCACCTATGGCTGTTAATAAAGAAAGTTAATCCACACGCAAAATTCAGTCCATCACTACTGTACATAGTGTGTATAGACTACGCTTGAGTTCAAAGTGAGCGAGCATTAAAAAAAAAAAAACGTTTTCATAACAGTTTTCCCAGAGCAGGTATTAAGGAATAGAAGACTCAACTTGAAACAATCCACACAGAAAATGTCTGACACAGTTGTCTGGGGGATTCTCTATGTGACCCCTATATCCAAGAGAAACAACAAAGAAAGCAAATAAAGGTAATCTCAAAGCAGGTACCTCACTATAGCTGTAAAGTGATAGGCCTTTACATACACTCGTTCACAACATTATGAAATGAGGCTACCAGTTTCCCTTCTTGTTGCTTTTTCTCCTTAGAAACATCTGTGGTTCTTATTTTATAAGCTGGAGTCAATCTCAGTGTCACAAGTGGGTAGGGAAGTAACATGTCCTGTAACTGGAACTGAACCTAAATTGCTGTGCTGGTTGCCAGTATACTATGAAATGTGTCAACAAGACATCAAACAAATAAGTAAATAATAATATGATGGTCGGTTGGTTGTGCATTGTTTGGAAGACTGTGGCATTGGCATTTAGGTAAAAGTTAGTTGCATGTTCTTTACAGTTCGTAGTAGTCAGCCCCAGCATTTTTTGGCTGTTCATGATTCCTGAGCAAGTTTACATTCAGTAGTTTGCCATTGCTTTCTGAACGACCAGCACCCATAACATTTCATAAAAAACCAACACAGCTGTTTCTCGAACGTGGGTATGCGGGATTACGAACTGTGTCAGTAACAACTTTGCCACGGAGCAGGCCATTTAGGTAACCTATATCCTGAAAATAGTTTGCATCTATCGCAGTGACCTGGAACCAAAGTACCATGTACACAAGTGTCACAGAGTTCTCCTTTCTCTATCCAAACCCCCAGAAACAAGCAGGGTGTACAAGGCTGATATTGATACACTGCATCTGCCAGAAGCATTTTAGGATGTAACCAGTTATGAAATTATGTCTAGGTTAGTAATATTACATCCACAAGTTTGGGGTATTTCATTGTCAACAGACTTGGACCCAATGCTCAGGGGAACTAATGATATGAACAAGAAACAACACCACAACACCACACTCACCATGTTTGTCTTCTGGAGTATCACTGTACATTGATATCTCAGTGAGAGACAAATCCTGAAAAATTTCTGCTTCTGGAACTTTCTGCTCTTCGCAGGTGACAGTGTCTTCCAAAGGAGTTAATGAAGTCCCTTTGCTGCGATGAAAATGTGCTTGGTTTTCTAAGCTGTACAATAGTAAATTGTTAGCAGATGATTCAGCAGCAGTTTCCTGACTTTCTTGTAGATTCGATGAGATGTTCAGATGGATTCTTGTATTGCTGTCTCCATGGCAACTTGTACAAGGCGAAGTGATTTTCTGATTAGAGAGAGCTTCATTGATGTCTACAGACTCTGTGGGGTTGGCAGTGGAATGTGATTCTTGTACAGATGGCAGTACTGTCTGTTTACTGCCCTGGCATGTGTTGTCACCATCAATGACTCCTGTGCTACTGCCTACAGCATCACTGACTCCTGTGTTATTGTCTACACCATCAGTGACTCCTGTCTGAATGTTTACACCATCAATGACTACTGTGCTATTATCTACACCATCAGTGACTCTTGTGACATCAATGACTCCTGTGCTATTGTCTACACCATCAGTGCCTCCTGTGACATCATTGACTCCTGTGCTATTGTCTACACCATCAATGACTCCTGTGCTATTGTCTACACCATCAGTGACTCCTGTGACATCAATGACTCCTGTGCTATTGTCTACACCATCAATGACTCCTGTGCTATTGTCTACACCATCAATGACTCCTGTGCTATTGTCTACACCATCAATGACTCCTGTGCTTACACATCAATGACTTGCTATTGTCTACACCATCAATGACTCCTGTGCTATTGTCTACACCATCAATGACTCCTGTGCTATTGTCTACACCATCAATGACTCCTGTGCTATTGTCTACACCATCAATGACTCCTGTGCTATTGTCTACACCATCAATGACTCCTGTGCTATTGTCTACACCATCAATGACTCCTGTGACATCAATGACTCCTGTGCTATTGTCTACACCATTAGTGACTCCTGTTCTATTGTCTACACCACCATTGCTATAAGTTATTTCCCCAGGCAAAGTGATTTCATACTGTGGAACAATATGATCACTGCTTGGTAGTAAGTACGGAACACCATCCATATTTATGAGAACTGGTGGTGATCTGGGCATTTCCTGATATTCACAATCCAATGTCCTAATGTCAGAAACAAGAGTCTTGTAGTGATGTTGCTGTGATATTGGTGCACCCCTATCACATGCTGGGATCACAAATTCTGGTTGAGTATCTAATGCTGAGATTGTTTTGAGTGTATGACTGCTTTCACATACATTTTCAGATGATCCTTCATTACTTTTAATCATTATTGTCTCAGCAAGGAATGTTGCATCTTTTCTTAGGCACACAGATTTGTTGACAGTTTCAGAGTGCTGGGGTACAATACCCACTAAATGTGAAGATTGTAATGCATATGGAGAATCAAGCACATTTTTGATAGGTTTTGACTGTATTTTCCTGCAAGACACTTCTAAGAAATTGCTTTGGAATGTTTGTTCTTTCATTTGTCTTTCATCTGCTTCTTCTATCAATGGTAGTTCAGCTTGTGTTGTTTCTTCTATCAGATGTATTTGGTTATGCCTTGCTTCTTCTGTCAGAGGTATTTGACTGTGTCTTGCTTCTTCTATCAGAGGTGGTTGATTGTGTCTTGCTTCTTCTATCAGAGGTGGTTGTGCTTCTTCTAACAGAGGTAGTTGTGCTTCTTCTATCAGAGGTAGTTGTGCTTCTTCTATCAGAGGTAGTTGTGCTTCTTCTGTCAGAGGTAGTTGTACTTCTTCTATCACAGGTAGTTGTACTTCTTCTATCAGAGGTAGTTGTGCTTCTTCTATCACAGGTAGTTGTGCTTCTCCTATCAGAGGTAGTTGTGCTTCTTCTATCAGAGGTAGTTGTGCTTCTTCTATCACAGGTAAATGACTTTGTCTTGCCTCTTCTATCAGAGGTAGTTGTGCCTCTTCTATCAGAGGTAGTTGTGCTTCTTCTATCAGAGGTGAATGACTTTGTCTTGCCTCTTCTATCAGATGTAGTTGTGTTTCTTCTATCAGAGGTAATTGTGCTTCTTCTATCAGAGGTAGATGTGCTTCTTCTATCAGAGGTAAATGACTTTGTCTTGCCTCTTCTATCAGAGGTAGATGTGCTTCTTCTATCAGAGGTAAATGACTTTGTCTTGCCTCTTTTATCAGAGGTAGATGTGCTTCTTCTGTCAGAGGTAGATGTGCTTCTTCTGTCAGAGGTAGATGTGCTTCTTCTTTCAGAGGTAGGTGTGCTTCTTCTATCACGGGTAGTTGTGCTTCTTCTATCAGAGGTAGTTGTGCTTCTTCTATCAGAGGTAGCTGTGCTTCTTCTATCAGAAGTAAATGACTTTGTCTTGCCTCTTCTATCAGAGGTAGTTTTGCTTCTTCTATCAGAGGTAGTTGTGCTTCTTCTATCAGAGGTAAATGACTTTGTCTTGCCTCTTCTATCAGAGGTAGATGTGCTTCTTCTATCAGAGGTAGATGTGCTTCTTCTATCAGAGGTAGTTGTGCTTCTTCTATCAGAGGTAGGTGTGCTTCTTCTATCAGAGGTGGTTGTGCTTCTTCTATCAGAGGTAATTGTGCTTCTTCTATCAGAGGTAGTTGTGCTTCTTCTATCAGAGGTAGTTGTGCTTCTTCTATCACAGGTAGTTGTGCTTCTTCTATCACAGGTAGTTGTGCTTCTTCTATCACAGGTAGTTGTGCTTCTTCTATCAGAGGTAGTTGTGCTTCTTCTATCAGAGGTAGTTGTGCTTCTTCTATCAGAGGTAGTTGTGCTTCTTCTATCACGAGGTAGTTGTGATTCTTCTATCAGAGGTAGTTGTGTTTCTTCTATCAGAGGTAGTTGTGCTTCTTCTATCACAGGTAGTTGTGCTTCTTCTATCACAGGTAGTTGTGCTTCTTCTATCAGAGGTAGTTGTGCTTCTTCTATCACAGGTAGTTGTGCTTCTTCTATCAGAGGTAGTTGTGCTTCTTCTATCAGAGGTAGCTGTCCTTCTTCTATCAGAGGTAGTTGTGCTTCTTCTATCAGAGGTAGTTGTGCTTCTTCTATCAGAGGTAGCTGTGCTTCTTCTATCAGAGGTAGCTGTCCTTCTTCTATCAGAGGTAGTTGTGCTTCTTCTATCAGAGGTAGTTGTGCTTCTTCTATCAGAGGTAGCTGTGCTTCTTCTATCAGAGGTAGTTGTGCTTCTTCTATCAGAGGTAGTTGTGCTTCTTCTATCAGAGGTAGTTGTGCTTCTTCTATCAGAGGTAGTTGTGCTTCTTCTATAGAGGTAGCTGTCTTCTTCTATCAGAGGTAGCTGTCTTCTTCTATCAGAGGTAGTTGTGCTTCTTCTATCAGAGGTAGTTGTGCTTCTTCTATCAGAGGTAGTTGTGCTTCTTCTATCAGAGGTAGTTGTGCTTCTTCTATCAGAGGTAGCTGTCCTTCTTCTATCAGAGGTAGTTGTGCTTCTTCTATCAGAGGTAGTTGTGCTTCTTCTATCAGAGGTAGCTGTGCTTCTTCTATCAGAGGTAGTTGTGCTTCTTCTATCAGAGGTAGTTGTGCTTCTTCTATCAGAGGTAGTTGTGCTTCTTCTATCAGAGGTAGCTGTGCTTCTTCTATCAGAGGTAGTTGTGCTTCTTCTATCAGAGGTAGTTGTGCTTCTTCTATCAGAGGTAGCTGTGCTTCTTCTATCAGAGGTAGTTGTGCTTCTTCTATCAGAGGTAGTTGTGCTTCTTCTATCAGAGGTAGCTGTGCTTCTTCTATCAGAGGTATTTTAACTTGTCTTGCTCCTTCGATGTGACAACATGCTCCATATGACACCTGTAATACATGTTCTGGAATCTGTGCCAACTCCTGAAGTGTCTGTGGTGCAACTGAAAATGAATAATTTGCACCTGTCTGGCTTGGCAATTCTGTGGCCATTAGTGTAGAAACAGGTGATACTGCTCCCTCAGTTACCAGTGGCATGGTTAGATGGGAAGAATCCAATGCCTGTACTCTGAATGATGCTTCTTCCTTAGAACATGATGGAAGCACAGATGCTTGTGAAGATGCTGCATAGTTGAAATGTAAGACAGGTGCTACTGTTGTAGACAGAGCTCCATTTTGTGTGGAGTCTCTTACAGATGCTAGCTCATCAGGAACTCTGGTTACTGTCTCAAAGTCATCAAATAAAGATTCCTGTGACAGACAAGCATCACATACATTTTGTGAAGCATTTGTCACGATGTTTATTTTACAGTGTAAAAATTCACTAACTACATCAGCGATTTTTTCTTTACCGTAGCAAGACAATTTTGGTAAAGTCTCCATTTCCTCTAGAAATAAATCTTGGCTCTGTGTTTTATATTCTTCATTTTCCAATAATTTTGAGTTAAACTGACATGGCTTGTCGATTTCTGCCCTTTTAGAAAGAGACATGTGCTTTAATTTTCTTAATTTACTCGAGTCCGTTGGCCAGGAGCTGGAAGGATAAAATCCCTGGTCTGGAGCCAAATCAGGAAAAGGGTAAGAATGTTTCCTTTCATTTCTGAATTTTAGAACATTTGTGACTTTTGTTGTCTTATCTGTGATGTTTGTTGTCTTATCTGTGACTTTCTTTGTCTTGTCTGTTGGCCAGGAGCTGGAAGGATAAAATCCCTGGTGTGGAGCCAAATCGGTGAAAGGGTAAGAATGTTTCCTTTCATTTCTGAAATCTAGTGTATCTGTGACTTTCGTTGTCTTATCTGTGACTTTTATCTTATCTGTGACTTTCGTTGTCTTATCTGTGACTTTTGATATTTTATCTGTGACTTTCGTTGTCTTATCTGGAATTTGTAAGAGCAATTGATGATGACTACCACTTACTGTTTGAGTAATAAATTGTATTACTTCATTCTGTAAATGTGAATGAATCCTCCTGCTATTACATTCTTCAACAAAGGGTTCATCATCAACAATCTCACCATCATTACTGTTGCCGTACAAATGTAGTATGTGATTGTCTTCAGTCAGATGATCAAATGGTATCAAGTCATTCTGATTTTCTGGAGAAGGTGTGTATATAAACAGTGGGTCCTCGTTCCTCCTGTGTGATGACCTGTTGTGAGCAACAAATACTGACGCAGGTCGACATCACAGATGTCTTTGATCAGACTGTCCAGGTGACTATCCAAATCTGATGATGATGGATTGTCTATATCAGCGTCAATGTCTGACTTGTCCATTTCATAATTGTAAGTTTCACATCTGATAATCACAAAATGCGGCTGATGAGGGGTGTGTTGTTGTGCTTCCACAAACAAATGTTGATTTTATTAACATAATATAGCAGACATGACAATCAGATTCATCAAACGAACTGCGCTTGTGCCAAAATGAACTTGGACAAAATGATTCGTGTGCCGGCATCAATTACACAGTTACAAGGCAGGTTTCCTAAATCAAAGGCGCCATTTATATAGAGATCACTTGTAACAAGGCACAAGACAAACGCATGTCCTTACATTACACAATGAATGTTATGCAATATTTCAGCATTAAATAAACGTTATGATAACAATAAGACATGATGTCTTTCTTTGTTGTGCAACTAGCCAAGTCAGAATAGAAATGATACCACCTTGGTTGATACACAAGGCAGATAATCAGATATTGCTGTAATAATACAGTAGATATCCCTATACTATAACTCACATAACTGCTTTGATTCTCGTCTCACAGTACAGTACACTCATTTTACTAATATGCAGAGAACACTTCTGCTGGAGAAAACACACCATACTTCTCTGTACTCCCAACCTACTATGTCTTAAAGTTCTTGGCTTATGTTCTGCACAAGAATACAGGTCCACTGCCGATCCTGTAGACGACATTAACAACGAACCTTTCTATCAAGTGAAAACCTGAAACATGTGCAGACTCTATGTCCTCCTCTTCCTTGTACTCGTCGTCTGATTAGCAGACGACCTCAAGCACGTGAAGATACTATTTTTAGTTTCAGTGAAAAAATACCGAAAAATATAATTTTACTGTACAATTATTCTAAAATAACGAATAATTTATTTACTTATCTGATACTGCTGTAATAATACACTAGATGGTAGATATCCATATATTAATAACTCACATAACTGCTTTGATTCTCGTCTCTCACGGTACACTAATTTTAGTAATTACTAATAATAGTAATACAGAGAGCACAGCTGTTGGAGTCTGGAGAAAACACATCATCATACTTCTCTGAATCCCAACCTACCACCTCTTAAAGTTCTTGGCTTATGTTCTCTACAAGAAAACAGGTCCACATCACCAACTGCCCATCCTGTAGGCGACATTAACAACGAACCTGTCTATCAAGTCATCATTCTAAAAGAAAAAGACCTGAAACTTGCAGACCCAACGTCCTCCTCCTCCTTCTCGTCTGATTAGCAGACGGCAGACGACCTCAAGCACGTGAAGATACTATTTTTAGTTTCAATGAAAACATTCCGAAAAATATAATTTTACTATAAAATTATTCTAAAATAACGAATAATTTATTTATTTATTAGATATTGATGTGAAATATGTTTATTAATAATTAATGATTCGTATTATTTTGGTCGTCTGCATTTAGATAACCCGGAAGTATAATTGTTTTATGGCTGACAATTAACCTGATAGTAGGAAGTAACTTGAAAACACTTGGTTATTGCAACCAACGTGCTTGTGGTAACTTGTTTGTTTTTCCCGTTATTCTCTGTTTTCTAGTGTAATCTCAGTATCTTTGTTTGTTTTGCAGATGCTTTATTAATTCTGAGCCGTACTTTTAGACTTCGGCAATTTAACTTCCTCTTAGTTCTTAGCCTTAGAATTTATGCTGTGCCGTTATTCTAGAGAGTGTAAGTTAGTAAGTAAAGTAAACTTACTGACTTACTTACATTGGGACGCAGACTTTGTGCTGGTTAGTTACTCACTTGTTAGTGTTTTTAAATCGGATAATTACATTATTTTCATAAAAGATTGAGTGTTATTCAGAACTTGGATTAAAAAAAATAACAATGCACCTCACACGTTTATTATAAGACGTGTGATAAGGATAGATAAGATAAGGAGTGGTTGGTAAGCTCCCGATTTTTGTTGAGTTGCAACTTCAACTACTTTTGTTTGAATATAAAACATTTCAGAATTCATATAAAAGTTAATATAGTTAATATAAGTTTTCGACATGAATTGAAACTGTCATTCGCCGGTTGGGTTTCCATCTTTACATACAAGCTCCGTCTGCAATAAAGTTCCAGCATTAGCATTTTCTGTCTTATTTATTAAGATAGTGGAGACTAACATTCTCTTATTCTTAATCTTATCAGTTCAGTCTTCCCCATTCTCCAGCGAGCAAATAATTGGACCAGGGAGGACATTGTTGTGTGCAGACGATGTTTTTGTGTATCGTCATGGCAAGGATAGAGATCAGGTTGCTGTGAAACTACAAACCGAACTTAATCGCATAAGCATTTGGTGTGTTGAAGCTGGGGCAATGGTCAACCCAACAAAGGCAACAGTGACTGGTTCTCTTTGAATAACCATATTGTCAACACCCCAACACCAACTGTAAATCTGGGTTCAGAGATGGTGGAAAGAACGCAGGCGATTATTTACCTGGGTATATGATTTGATCGAAGCCTAGCTTATACTGAGCATGTAGACCAGGTGATAACGAGGACCAAGCAAGATTTGGCTGCAATGCGGGTGATGGCGGCGGCAAACTTTGAGCAGCGCCATCTATGTCTTCTTTACGACGGTCTGGTCCTTTCTGTTTTGGAGTATGCGATGGCGATCTTAACTCTCAGCCATAAGCAGATGGAAAGGATACAGAACAAAGCTATGTGCATTATTCTTGAATGTACAAGAGATACAGCATGCAGTGCGATATGCTACCTTCTTGATTTTTCAACCATGAGGGACAGTACAATTTTGCCAAGCACGTGCCTATCTCAGAGTCAACGCAAACACACAACATCCACTGCACAGCGAGATTAAGAAGGTAAAGGGCAGCAGGTAAAAAAGAGGACAGTCATGGAGGGGTCAAGCTGAAGAACAGGTGTGTTCACTTGAGGACTTAGAACTTGGCGAGGAGTGGATACAAGTGCCAACAGAGTTCTATACATCCTTTTCAGTGTGCATCCAACTAGCCAGGAAATGCAGACAAGAAGCTGTGGAGGTGGAAGTACAGGCTCTGATCTTCGAGAATTCGTTAGAGGATGATGCTGTCATTTACAAGGATGGGTCGGTCGTCCGAGGAGTGAGAAGTTCATGGGCCTTTACGGCTTAGGCCGGAGGGAAAAGTGTAAAGTCTGGCGCTTTTGCTTTGACGACAAGCAGCCTGACTATGGAAGTCATGGCAGTAAGTAAAGTAATAACATGGCTTGAGACACATACATTCAATTGGGCATGTGTTCTTAGTGACTCAATGAGTATGCTCAGGATGATAGAGATGGGGTGGGTCCAAAGAGAGTGGCTGCTGTCTGAATGAGCAGGCTGACAGGCTTGTAGGTAGGGCTACCGTGGAAGGCAGCGAGCCATGGACCAGGCAGACATTCTGAATGCTCTACGAGAAGTAAGAGTTGTTTACGAGAACCCAGCGATAACTGGGAATCTACAACCATGGTCAGGCTGCGGGAACAGCAAGTTAAAAGAGACAGCCAAACAAGAAGACTACACAGGAAGCCAAAGAAGAGTAATAAACCAACACAGAACTGGTGTCGTCAGCCGCTACAAGATGCAGGATTTACTGAGGAGAGGATCCGAGCACTTATGGACTGAATGGTTCGATGTGGCAACCAAACTAATCCTGCCAGTGGAAGGAATCACCTTCCATGTCAGATATCACATATTAGAGAATTTTGGCATGTAGCGGACAAAGAGACCTTCAGTGTGTTCTTCTACACACAACCAAAAGTTGGTGAGATTATAGAGGCATGTGATATATAATATATAATATATCTCCCCTGTGTTACCGGGGCCCATAAGGGAAGCAAAGAATAGCAACACTGTAGCCTACCACGCATGTCGTAAGAGGCGACTAAGGAGGCTTGATGGTTCCGTCGCCCTGCTACTGAGTGAGTGCTTGGCGCGACGCTGTGAGTTTCGTGTGAAATGCTTTTTGAATCTGCCTGAGGTTCTTTGGAATGTGACTGCATGTTCAGAGTGATGGCAGGTGGCTATGTCCCAGAGTTGACCGGTTGTTGCCTTATGCAGAAGTCCGTGGCTGCTGGGCTTCTGGTTGACTGCCATCAGCGATGAACTGTATTTTCGTGGACTGTGTGGGTGAACATCTAGGAAACATTCAGATAGGAAAATACTGCCGATTCCATCAGAGATGAACTGGGTGTTTCGTGGGGGACTGGTGTGTTGACATTCTGGTGGCGGCATTATGCACAGTGTATCTGTGCGGGCTGTTGTTTGTCGAGACTCCTGTCTTTTCCACTTTTCACATTGGGCAGTGGGGAGCATTTTGTGTGATATTCACTGGCATAGGAACGGAGCATAATGGGGACGACCCGTTGCTGTGAAGTTGGAACTGCGACTAACTAACTAATATAATATAATATATACACATGGGCAGACTGCAGTTATGTAAACAAGTAGACATGATTCTCTTTAAAGATGATATGGTGAGTGTTTCTTGTGTATTTCAGCTGAGAGGATTTGTTTGTTTTACATTGCTTTAAAATATTTTCGGGCAGGTCAATAGTATACACCGTATGAGGTCTAGCTAAATATGCCAGACAATACATTTTCAATATATTGTTTATGTCTTTATTATCCTCTTAACCTGTTGAGCAGTTTTTTAATACCCCTGGGAGTCAGCGCTAGAGCTACAGGGATTAAGCTCATGTATACTTATCAGTGGTGTAGCTATGTAAGTTTTGCCATCTGTAAATACTAAATAACACGCAAAAACATTTCTTTGCATGTTGAATTTAAAAAAAACACAAATACATGGATAAGATGAGGGACAATCACCAAGTAAACACACATTGTACAAATTGTCACATTTAACCACCAAACCTGACACTTGATGATAGTGATTCACATTTTGTATGGAGGATAATCAATAGTTGGTTTTTTAAAATTCAATACAGGCACCAAGATGGGGAATTTGTTACGTATTTTACTCAGCAACGACCAAACAACAAGATCATCAGAAAACATATTTGTTGATTTTGAAAGTAAGTATACATATTTTTGTTATATCTTGATAGTTGTTGTTGGTTATAGCTGTTTGTAAAGTGCTGTTGAGATTACTTTTTCTTCTTGGATGTAAGAAGCTATAGATACTATGGAGTTGAAGACATCGCTCAAATGACACCCGGACAAATATCAGAAGTTCCAACATTACAGCAGCACTCACTGGTGGTTTAGTGAGGTGCTGTCTGAGAGTAGTTTTCTGCAGCAGAAAAAAGGGAGAGTGGAAGACAGGTCGCAGCCATAAAGACATTAGTAATAGCCTGGAGAAGAGCTGGCTTCTTCCTCGGCATGTGTAGAAATACAACTCATTTAGCTGTGGGTTGGGAGTGAAGAAAACTACATGATGGCAAGGAGGCAGTGAAAGGGGCTAAATGGCTGGAAATGAGAAGCTGGCTTTCTATTGGCCTAGTTAATGATGTCACCAAAAGGAAGTTGGCATACAGGGTCTGTCACATGACAGAAAAAAAAATACTTGAGAGTTATGACCCAGAAACATTCATAGGGGGAGGGGGGGGGGGGGGGGGGGGGGAAGGACTTCTCTATGGATTAGAAGCCTCCTATTGTGTGTGCTCCACAGTGGAGTTTAAACTACTGTTCATATCTTCATCACATGACATATAGGCAAGCATGTGCGATTATACCATTTGGCCTAGTAATTTCTGTCTTCTCTAACTTCCTTGTGTTGTTTTCTCATCAAGTTTGTCATTTACCACTAAATTTACTTAGTTATTTCTCTTCATAAAAATGTTGGGTTGTTTGGGAGGAGAAGCCTTTATCATTTCATTAAGCGGAGATCAGCATGGCCAAATGGATAAGAACGCTTGTTCTTAAATATCCTGTGTGCTGATGCCAATGGAGCGGGTTCAACCCCTACACCGGTCTGTTGGAATAAAATGTTGACTTTTTATCCTTAAGCTGATGGAGGGGGTGTTTGCTTGCTTGCTTGTGTTCGTTGGCTTGAGCTCCAGCGCGAAGTCCTGTATGTCGGATGAAGGCGCCCTGTTGTCCAACATCAGTGTGATGTCATACAGGACATGAGGTTTGCGTGAGTATCCGTTGCCCCATGTCTGGCTTATTGGTGTGCAGACTGGTGGTTCCTCGCCGTACAGGCAGAAACTCTCCGACTTTGGAGGAATCGGCGATCCTACTGACTTTAGCTAGGGCCCTGAAGGAACCTGTTGTTCAGGACGCTCGACGAGGACGCATCAATAGGTCTTGGCCAGTATATAAACCGACCCTGGTGCCTTGGAAACACCTCTGCGTCCCGAGGGGGTTTTAAATTACAAGTGACTCTGAAGTTGGAGTAGGTTCATCTACTAATCCACACGCAAATATCAGTCCAGTGTGTTTTAGTAGCACGTGTATGGACTATGCTTGAGTTCAAAGCGAGCCAACGTTAAAAAAAAACTTATGCATAGAGTGCTGTAGCAAATGATGCTCAACTGTCCCAGTAGGGTGTGAGCAGCATCGACATGTTTTGTTTCTATGGAGATTCAGAGAGAATTAAGAATAATAGTCCCTTTCAGTGATATCTGACAATAGGTCAATGCACCCTGTGATTAGGAACCCTCTAGAAGTATAAACCCGGTGTTCCTTTTGGTGGGTTGTTTCCTTACTGCTTGTTTAACAGATTCTGTGCCAAACAAAAATGGATGGCGGGTAATGGGAAGTAGCAGTGTATCACAGTTATAACTTAGTTATAAAGTTTGTTATATAAAGTTGCTAATCTGGTAGCAGACATGTTGTATTATAACCCAGTGACATTTCAGCGTTAAAATAGCCTATAGCAGATACTGGAGGTCGCTTAAGACAATTAATCGTCACATGGCACTTCAGTTAAGTAGACTGGTTTTAACCAAGTTTGAAATAATTCCTTACAGTGCATCTCTACATAAGTTTAAGTAAGTCCAGGCAGAGGATCTATTTTCTTCCCACGAGGCTTGTTGGATGTGATGCCATACCCATATATTTAGACCAAATCGGCACTCTGTGGGTGATGTCAGTATCGTGCCAGCTGCCTATACCTCCCAGGAAATCTCCTGGTGATTATTCTAAAGGAGGAGTGGGTGGTCAACCTGGGTGCTCAAGTCAATGAAAAACAATCTCGGGTCAACCTGGGCGCTCAAGTCAATGAAAAACAACCTCCCGCTTCACAGGAGGCAAGTGTGTTAACCACTGCACCAGTACATTCACAAGTATAATACAGATTAAGCATATTTACAAGTATAATACAGATTAAGCATATGGATTAGTGTTTTTTTTTTTTTTTTGGCCACACACTCGCTCACTTTGAACAGCTTAGTCCATACACACTACTTCTAGTAGCACTGGACTGAATTTTGTGTTAAGATTAGCTTTCCATATTAACAGTATAATTCACCATCAGACGAACCCACTCCGACTTCAGAGGTACTTGTAATTTACTTCCCAAAGTCAATGATGAGAGGTCAAGATTTTAATCCAACTGTCCTGTGTAGAGGTTGAACCCCTTACCTCGGCATCAGCATACCGGATGCTTAAAAACACTCTTTCTTATCCATTCGGCCATGCTGACCTCCGGATAAGTGTTAATTTAGAATTCTATTCGAGAGAAAAATATAGTAATATTGGAGGACTTCATTTCCTAGTATGTTCTGGACATTTGCATATGTTTCAGTTAGTACCAAAATTGCGTAATAAATGGCAGTTTGAATTCACACTGAGTCTGATTTTTTTTAAATGTTGACCTGGGCTCCCAGGTTGATCCAGCCTTAAACTGGTACAAATATCTTGGAAGGTCAAGGCAGTCAGCTTGATATTGGCCACATCACCCCTTGTATCTTGCATGCTGATTGGTCTAAAAAAAAATATTTGGCTAGCACCAAATGCCTCCAGCAGTCATTTTACTTTCGCTTGTATTGCTTTATGTTCTAAGTTGTTGCTCTTAATAATAATATTACCAGATTGCCGGTTTGTAACTCTTTCAATACAAGAAGGTTACAGCTGCAACCCAAATGGGGGGAAATAATCAACAGCAAAGTCATAAAGGTTTCAAAGTGGTTAATCATGTACACCTTGTTTTTAAAAAAAAAAACACACATACGCTGCCAGATTTCATTAGCATGTTTTGACCAAATGTAAGAAGTTCAATCACACATGATATATTAATTCATTCAATCATTAGCATGTCCTTTGCAGAACCTCGCTCCATAACAACCTTCCTGAAAACTTCTTGGTCATAAGCAAGATGTCCCACGTCTGATACACCCATCTGGAGATAATCTTCCACATCCTGCACCCATCTTCTCTTAGACCTTCCTCTTCCTTCTTCTCTTAGGTCTTCCTCTCTTCCTGGGTATATACCCCTCCATTATTGTTCTCTCCAAACTTTCATGACGTTTCAACTGATCAAAATATTTCAATTTTCTTTGTTTTATCGTCTTTGGTAGCCAACTTTCTTCATGATGCATTAGTTGGGACATATTAACATGGCTGATCACGTATGGTGTGCTGCTTGGGACAGAAAGAATTAATGTATTACTTGGTTGCCTCATGTGTTTCCCTACTTTATTATTTTGTCTGTGTGTTAATTTATTACTTGATCTTAAGTATTCCCCTCGGTATTATCATTTTGCCTGTTTAGTACTTGATGGTTTCAGTTGTTCCCCTCGGTGTTCTCATTTTGCCTGTTTGTTAATTCAGATGTTCAGCCAACAGAGCAAGAGCAACATGTCTGGCAACAAGTGAAGTCAGTCTTGGACTCGGCACAACAGATTCTCATAGAGTTGCATCAGTACAGCGGTGCCACAGAAAACATTAGACTGGTTGGTATTTTTTCAACTGTCTTTAAGTTAATAAACCAGTGCTATGACATGTACTGCTCTAGTAGTGTGGAATATTAAGAATTTATATCTACTAGGTCATTATCATCATCATATGCCATGCTGGTAATAGAAAGAAAAAGCAGCGGCTGCTGCTGGATATAACAAT
Source organism: Cepaea nemoralis (assembly GCA_014155875.1). NCBI lineage: Eukaryota > Metazoa > Mollusca > Gastropoda > Stylommatophora > Helicidae > Cepaea > Cepaea nemoralis. Next base: position 290,347 of record JACEFZ010027902.1, on the reverse strand, counting down.
ATGAATTGGAAACAAATAGGTATATTAAGCTCCTGCGAAGAAGAAACGAACTAAACATCAACACGTTGCACATACCTTTCAAGGACATTCATCGTATCCCGAAATACAGGTGAAAATCCTAAATCAGAAGCACTCAGTAAATATATACAATGAGTAATAAAATAAAGAAAAATACACACAAACGCGTACAATACGACACACAGGACGGCCGACGTTTCGATTCTCAGAATCTTTGTCAAGGACAGGACAACATGGATAGATAGGACAACGAAATATAAAAAAGCACAAAACTGAAAAACACAACCACTACGAATCCATGTGGCAGCAGAAAAGACGGATTTGCCAGGTGCCAGGTTGCCATGCTGGTAAGCATGGACCATCATGGTTTGGTATCTCAAACAATTACTAGTCTCGGCACGAAGTATTAGGGATACATATCTACTTGTACTGCTCTAGTAGTGTGAATTATTAGGAATTCATATCTACTAGGTCATTATCATCATCATATGCCATGTTAGTAAGCATGGACCATCATGAAGTATTAGGAATACATATCCACCTGGTCATCCGTGCTGATAAGCATGGACTGTCGTGATTTGGTATCTCAAACAATTACCAGTCTCATGATCAGGTCTGTAGTCTTGTCCCAGTTGTACCATTTAGCCAGGCCATCTATTTATCTCTTTCTTCCATTTGCTCTTTTCTCATCAAGTTTACCTGAGTTCCTTGTTTGTGTCTCGTTCATGATCTGTATGCTGGGCATGGCCATCTTAACATTAGACTGCAAATTGTTTTCCATGTCATTACCTGGAATGAGGAACATTCGTAAAGGCAGACTATTACCAACATAAGGACGAGACAATTATTTTTTCAGTGAATTTACTTGAGAAGAATGGAATATTACACAATGAAAGAAACAGGAGAGTTTTGGACAACTAGGAAGACAGAAAGTGTTATTGACAAGGAAGAAGATGATTGACAGATTGGTGGAGTGACATGCTTGATGTTTAATGATTGATTAGATTGGCAGGGTCAGTCTTTAATGAGTGAATAGGGTGGCATGGTAGATAGGTTATGCTTGAATAAAGTAGCATGGTAGATGGTTAATGATTGAATGGAGTGGCACGGTCAGTAGTTAATGATTAAATAGAGTTCTATGGTAGAAGTTGTGTGCATGCTCACGGGCACACACTCACACACCCATCATCATCATCAAGATGGTGTTAGTTAATTTACGTGCGTATGAATTAGTACATACATGTGACGTCCACTTTGGTATGCCCCAGTGATCTTGGCAAATAGACCACATATTTAGCACCCCCATACCATCACACATATGAAACCACACATCCATGTCTTTTAGACTTATATTTTCAAAATCTCACCACCCTCTTAATCCGTCTACCACTATCAAGGCATGATGTATTATTTAATGTAGTTATTGATATAATTTTACGTAGACCTTATTTCGTTCATTTTCAGGCAATTTCTAATCCTAATATAGAAGACTTCCAAGACAAAGCCTGGCGGTCGGTCACACCCTTGGTTTCTAAATTGAAAGTTTTCTTTGAGTTTTCCCTACAGTTAGGTGAGTTCATGTGTTTGTTATTCATTGATTATCCACTGTTATATGTGGATATATTTGTAGTGGTTGAGTTAGAGCCACTGTAGAGGTTGGGTTTAGAACCACTGTAGTGGTTTACACATCAGGTTGGGTGACGGTGCCTGAATGGCTGGTGAATCTCCTTTCCCGTGTTCCCAGGTTATAATGAATGAATTGCTTGTATTTCCTGACACCAAGAGATATGCCAGTGCTGGTCTAGGTATTGGCAGTGTCTCTCAAATCAAACAGGTTGAATGGTAAACACCAGGCTTCATTGGTGCTGTAGAGTTGATGCAGTGTGGTAACATTCTCCTTGTGTGATCTAAGGGAGGAGACTGGAGCACTGGGGATGTCGATGTGCAGTGAGAGTGTTTCTTTACAAGCCAGACCAAACACCAGACTGAGAGCCACAAACATATTGTCTTGCACATTGTCCATGGGTTGGTTAAAGGCTAGAGATAGCAGACTAACAGGTCTCCCTTCACAATCAGATTGTCTATGTGTTGGTTAAAGGCTAGAGATAGTACAATCAGGTCACTAGGCCACAGACCGAGCATTGTCGTCTGCTTTGTGATGGAAGCACTTAAGTAAATTTTAGGGAGTCTGGTAGGCCTTGTTGTGGAAAGCATTGAAGAGGGAATGCCAAAGCTGGCTTAATTCTCATCATGGATGAGGGAGCCACGTTTGTAAGATGGCTAGACACTTGACTGCCGTCCTGGTGGTTGGAGGTTCGATCAAATTTGCGGTGGATCTGAGTGTTCAGAATTGACATGGTCTACTTAGCCTAAAATGGGTGCCAGGAAATGCCTTGGAAAGCAAAGGTTGCCAGCATGGCACTGATCATATCACCCGTGATGTGTCTATACAAATATGGGTGTAGCCCCATATGTTCAGTTAAGGTGTCTAAAAGAAACCTTTCTTTTGTAATATGGATGATGATGATGTGTTAAAGTTAGTTTACTTTACAGGACGTAGCAGCCAACCCCAGCATATTTTGGCTGTTCGTGATTCCTGGGCAAATTTACGTTCAATAGTTTCCCATTGCTTTCTGAACAACCGTCACCCATACCATTTCATAAAAACACCAACGTAAGGGGGTCTGCTGCCAAATCGCCCATAGCTGTGTTTCGAAAGCATTATGCGGGGTTACGAACCACTTCCATAACCCCTTCACCACAGAGCTGGCATGATGATGTAACCTTTGTTTTAATATCACACTTGTGGCAGTTTGAGATGGCTAGCTTCTCTTCCAAGAAAGTCTTACATCACTGGTACAAATATGATTTAAGGTGAACCCAGGACTGTACTGCCTGAGTAAACTTTCACTTTATGAACAGACCAGAACAAATCATTATTTTGGTGTGCTGGGGAATGAACAGGCAGACAGATTGGTTGGCTCTGCAAAACTTGCTGGAGTATTGATGCATGATAAGGCAGACGTGGTTGCGGCCTTGTGGGAGCACGTGCAAACCTCGGAGGAGCAAATGGATCATCATGGTCTGGCAAGAATGCGACAGCGTGGAGTGACGAGGGGATCTGGCCGATGCTTGGCGCTTAGAGGAAAGGCGAGACGCGCATATAATCAGATTGCTACTGGTACTATTGGGAGTTGGAACTCTTCGCTGGCTTCTGAGGATGGGGACGGAGCGCTTATGGGAATGCCCCGAATGCTGTGATATCGGATCCTAAATCAATCAATCAGTCAATCATTATTCTGTGCCTAAGAACAGGACGCAGTAGATTATACAACATGTATACAAACTTCAAGATTGGAAAATCAGCCATGTGCACATGTGGATTGGCACAGCAGACAGCAGATCATATACTCCAAGACTGCACGATATATCTAGGCAGACCTTCTAGCCTAGAGAAACAACAGTGGAAGATAAACTCTATGGACCACTGAGTGTTCTAAGAAAAAAAGACAGTGGAATTCATACAAGAGACACCATTTCAGATATAGAAAACTTCAAGTGAATGAAAGAAGAATAAGCTTTCAGTTCTGCTACTGCTACGTATTGAACCCAGACTACTAGGTTGATTGATGTTGCTCTTTAACCCAGTCATTCAGGGAAATCATGGCTGGTAGGTTGTGATATTGGCCTTAGGCACAGGAGGTGCCTTGTGTTGTCTCAGCATGGGGCCAGGAATGTCTCTAAGGCCATTGGTATCTAAAGTTATCACACGCACCCTTGATCCCTTGGGTGGTGAGATCAGTGGCTTAACCTTGGATAAAGCTGGCAATCTTTCTGTAAGCTGTGCACATTCAAAATTCCATGATCATTGGAAATCGCAAAGTTTGTTAATAGGATATACAATGCCCAGGATATACTGTGACCAGGGGGTATCATGGCCATGATTTACTGTGAATATACGTTATACCAAGGTCATGATATACAGTGACTATATGTTACACCAAGGCCATGATATACTGTGACTATATGTTATACCAAGGCCATGATATACTGTGACTATATGTTGTACCATACCCATGATATACTGTAACCGGAGGTACCATGGCCATGATATACTGTGACTATATGTTGTACCATACCCATGATATACTGTAACTGGAGGTACCATGGCTATGATATACTGTGACTATATGTTATACCATGGCCATGATATACTGTGACTATATGTTATACCAATGCCATGCTATACTATATGTTATGTTATATCAAGGCCATGATATACTGTGACTATATGTTATACCGTAAAAATGATATACTGTAACAGGAGGTACCATGGCCATGGTATACTGCAACTATATGTTATACCATGGCCATGATATACTGTGACTATATGTTATACCAAGGCCATGATACTGCGACTATATGTTATACCAAGGCCATGATATACTGTGACTATATGTTATACCAAGGCCATGATATACTGTGACTATATGTTATACCAAGGCCATGATATACTGTGACTATATGTTATACCAAGGCCATGATATACTGTGACTATATGTTATACCAAGGCCATGATATACTGTGACTGTTATACCAAGGCCATGATATACTGTGACTATGTTATACCAAGGACATGATATACTGTGATTATATGTTATACCAAGGCCATGATATACTGCGACTATATGTTATACCAAGGTCATATATACGGGAATATTGTAAACCTGATGACTATATGTTATACCAAGGCCATGATATACTGTGACTATAATGTTATACCAAGGCCATGATATACTGTGACTATATGTTATACCAAGGCCATGATATACTGTGACTATATGTTATACCAAGGCCATGATATATGGACTATATGTTATACCAAGGTCATGATATACTGTGACTATATGTTATACCAAGGCCATGATATACTGTGACTATATGTTATACCAAGGCCATGATATACTGTGACTATATGTTATACCAAGGCCATGATATACTGTGCTATATGTTATACAAGCTGATATACTGTGACTATATGTTATACCAAGGCCATGATATACTGTGACTATATGTTATACCAAGGACATGATATACTGTGACTATGTTATACCAAGGACATGATAATGTGACTATATGTTATACCAAGGCCATGATATACTGTGGCTATATGTTATACCAAGGCCATGATATACTGTGACTATATATTATACCAAGGCCATGATATACTGTGACTATATGTTATACCAAGGCCATGATATACTGTGACTATATTATACCAAGGACATGATAATGTGACTATATGTTATACCAAGGCCATGATATACTGTGATTATATGTTATACCAAGGCCATGATAAACTGCGACTATATGTTATACCAAGGTCATGATATACTGTGACTATATGTTATACCAAGGCCATGATATACTGTGACTATATGTTATACCAAGGCCATGATATACTGTGGCTATATGTTATACCAAGGTCATGATATACTGTGACTATATGTTATACCAAGGCCATGATATACTGTGACTATATGTTATACCAAGGCCATGATATACTGTGGCTATATGTTATACCATGGCCATGATATACTGTGACTATATGTTATACCAATGCCATGCTATACTTTAACTATATGTTATACCAAGGCCATGATATACTGTGACTATATGTTATACCGTAAAAATGATATTCTGTAACAGGAGGTACCATGGCCATGGTATACTGCAACTATATGTTATACCATGGCCATGATATACTGTGACTATATGTTATACCAAGGCCATGATACTGCGACTATATGTTATACCAAGGCCATGATATACTGTGACTATATGTTATACCATGGCCATGATATACTGTGACTATATGTTATACCAAGGCCATGACTGTGACTATATGTTATACCAAGGCCATGATATACTGTGACTATATGTTATACCAAGGCCATGACTGTGACTATATGTTATACCAAGGCCATGATATACTGTGACTATATGTTATACCAAGGCCATGATTTATTGTGACTATATGTTATACCAAGGCCATGATTTATTGTGACTATATGTTATACCAAGGCCATGATACTGCGACTATATGTTATACAAAGGCCAAGATATACTGTGACCATGGCCATGATATACTGTGACCAGGGGATACCATGTCCATGTCATACTGGTGATCGTGTGAGATGGTGAAACATGACAGCCCACGCTTATCAGCATGGCACATAATGATGATCAGAGAGTGTTTATATGACAGTTATTATGTGAGCCTGTGATAGTATTGTGGTCTTCCACGACAGGATTGTGGGCTTTCTTGATAGTATTGAGGGCGTTTGTGACATATTGGAGGCTTTTATGACAGTATTGTTGGCTTTTGTGGCAGTATTGTGAGTTTGTGTAACAGTATTGTGGGCTTTCTTGACAGTATTGTGGGATTTTGTGATAGCATTGTTTTTCATGACAGCATTATGGATATTGATGGCAGTATTGTGGGCTTTCTTTGCAGTTTTATAGGCTTTCATGGCAATGTTGTGGGCTTTTTGTAATGGTATTGTGGGCTTTTGTCTGCAGAGAGGATTATCCCTGAGTTGCTGAGAGTGTTGTGTTCTGAAGACTTGACTCCCAAAGACCACCTTGAGCAGCAGCAGGCCTTGTTCAAACAGTTTGCAGAGATTCTTGATTTTGTTCTCAAGTTCGATGACTTAAGGTAGGTATGCTTGGGGTTCGTAAATGTTGTGTGAGTTTACAGCCATTGGGATGTTATGAGATGAGTGACGTTAGAACTTATTTTATACTTGTGTTTGTAGTTTTGTTATTTTGTTTAATTCTTTCATTGCTAATTCTCTTCTCCTCATCTACTTTCGGCTGTAGAAAGAATATTCAATTATGTAATGTTGACCTAAATATTATCAAGTTCATGTGTATAAATCTCTGGCACAAAAAAAAAAAGGTTTCAAAAGAAACGAGGATTGACTTCATACACCGGGTTTTATCCCATGTAATACGATCTCTTTCCACGGGGCATCCTTCCGAAAGCGTCACACAAGGTATGAACTCGAGTTCCAGCAATGACCCCCAGAAGCCTCTGAAAAAAATTGAACTCATGAACCAAACAACATGGCCTGGAAGCGAACCCATGTTTGAGCTCGAGGCACGTGACATAGCCAATTTGCCACAGAGACTCCCTAAATCCCAAGCATATGGGTGCTGATGACATTGAAAGCGTAAAGTTTCTTTCTGCATTCTTCATTCAGTGTCCGTGATTCACTGTAGACAATATATAACATTCTAAAACTTGTTTTTCATGCACAGCATGCCTGTATTCTTATGACACAGAAAGAATACAAATGTTTGCTCAATGCTGTTTTATTGTGTATGTTACACGATGCATGAAGAAGTGTGTTTTGAATGTAACGTTTATTGTGGTAAAGAAATGTTATTTTATTTTTATGTTAGATGACCACCCCAGCTATACAGAATGATTTCAGTTATTACAGAAGGACTTTGAGTAGGAGGAAAATGGCAAATGAGGTATGTCTCTTTTTTGTATGTGGTCCTTTAATAGGCACATTATGTTGATGCATGTTCTGTATGTATATGTCTCCATGTCTTTTTCCATTTTTCCGTATTTACCTTCTTCCTGCCTGTCTTATTTCATTGTTAGAACATATACGTCTGTTTATTTCCATTTTGTTATTGCATTCAAACATTCTTTACATATTGGTGATTGTTTCCTAGCTAAGAATTTTTGTTTAATGTTCATTGATAAATACTTTGCTAGAAACATTTAGTTGTAGCTTTTTTTTTAACTTCTAAGTTTCATTGTGTTCATTCATCGTCTGTATATCACTGTGATGCATACAGCATAAAAAATTGGGTAGTGTGTATGTTCTGTATGTCATATCATATGTTAGTTGCATATCCTTTACAGGACGTCACCGTCAACCCCAGCATATTTTGGCTATTTGTGATCTCTTGGCAAGCTTACGTTCATTAGTTGCCATTGCTTTCTGAGCAACCGACACACATACTATTGTATGAAAACCAATGCAAGGTGACCTGCTGCCAAATTACCTGTATCTGTGTTTTGACCACTTTATGCAGGATTACAAATTGCGTCCATGACCCCTTTGCCACATGTATTCATCACATGACCATATAGATCACACGTAGGTCCTGATAAATGAGGTATATCTGTATGATCTATATTATAATATGGTCACATGAAGTTTGCTAATTAATTCCCATGTTCCATCAATGTGAAATGTCTGGGGTAATTGATTAGATTCAATAATTTATGTTATCTATGCTGTCTAAAGTATACAGTCAGGTAGGGAATTTATGTCCACTATTACTGTAATTTCCAATCTTTGTGTCCAGGATGAAACATGGCCAATTGTACATATGTCCACTGTTACTGTAATTTCCTTTCTTTTCCTGCAAGATGAAATATATCGAGGGGGGGGGGGGGGGGTGGGGGGGGAATCAAACACATGCCCAATTTTACTGTAATTTCCATTATTTTTTCTGCAGGATGAAATTCAACCAGGTGAGGAACACATGTCCAATGAACTGGCAAACAGAATGTCCCTTTTCTATGCCCAGGCCACACCAATGTTGCAGTCGCTTAGCGATGTCACAGCAAAATTTGTCACTCAGGTGTGTTTCATGATTGTTGCTGTTGTTTATTTTGTTTGCTTGGAATTAGCCTGTTTCTTCTGTTAGCACCGAATGTTGGGCGGCGCTAACCAAACCCGACATCCTACATTGCGCCAACGGCTTTGGGTGGAGGAGTGCAATTGGGAGGGTACACAAGCCTAACCCTAGAGCGAGGAAATGCAACCTAAAGACTAAATGGCAGGGCAGACCAGGCTCTAAGCCTTGGTCAGCAACTGGTCTAGGATGGAAGCTCAGACAGGCAGACAGCTAGAGTATTGCTTTGCTGATCTGGCAGCTTCTGCAGCTTGTCTTATTTCAGACGTATTGGTGCTATCTTTTCTCTGAATTAAACTAGACAGGCCGAGAGAAGGATCATGCTGCATGGGCAACACATGGTCTCTAAATTCAGCCCAGGCTTTGTGTTATGCGTCTGTCAAGATGGCTAGGTGCCAATCAGCCGGTATCTGCAATGTTGTTTCCTGCATGCACTACAGTCATCTGTGAATCGTGCAGGTCGGCATTGAGTTTGATATTTGCTGTTGTTATTGGCAATGCCAATGTGTTTTTTGTTAACCTTTATTACTACGCTGTTATTACATTAGGAAATATAATAGCTTGGTGAGTAAAATAATGCATTCACTTATTTTTATAAGTTCCAAACTTAGACAACCTGCCAACAGAATGAATTTGTATAGGGTTTATGGTTTTGGTGTACACATATTTGGATTCTCATGAGTGCTACAGAGTTTGTGCACTGTGTTAAGATTCTCCAAGTGTGCTCTGTGAGCGTAGACTAGAGAATGTAGGGGTAATTTGTGTGCTGTGTTGAAATTCTCCAAGTCTGCTCTATGAGAGGAGAGTAGAGAATGTAGGGGTAATTTGTGTAAGGAACTTGGGAGGTAATTTATGTGCTGTGTTGAGATTCTCCAAATGTGCTTTATGAGAGGAGACTAGAGAATGTAGGGGTAATTTGTGTATAGATCTTTGGAGGTAATTTATGTGCTGTGTTGAGATTCTCCAAGTGTGCTCTGTGATAGTAGACTAGAGAACTTGTGAGGTAATTTATGTGCTGTGTTGAGATTCTCCAAGTGTGCTCTGTGATAGTAGACTAGAGAACTTGTGAGGTAATTTATGTGCTGTGTTGAGATTCTCCAAGTATACTCTGTGATAGTAGACTAGAGAACTTGTGAGGTAATTTATGTGCTGTGATGAGATTCTCCAAGTGTACTCTGTGATAGTAGACTAGAGAACTTGTGAGGTAATTTATGTGCTGTATTGAGATTCTCCAAATGTACTCTGTGATAGTAGACTAGAGAACTTGTGAGGTAATTTATGTGCTGTGTTGAGATTCACCAAGTGTGCTCTGTGATGGTAGACCAGAGAACTTGTGAGGTAATTTATGTGCTGTGTTGAGATTCTCCAAGTGTGCTCTGTGATAGTAGACTAGAGAACTTAGGGGGTAATTTATGTAGAGAACTTGTGAGGTAATTTGTGTACTGTGAATCAACTGTCTAAACCAAACCACAGAATACTACTAGACAGAATGTAACAATTATACTACAAATTTAGTGTAACGATTATACCAAACCATAATGTAACAATTATACCACAGACATAATGTAATAATTATACCACAGACATAATGTAACACTTATACCACGTACGTAAAATAACAATTATACCACAGACATAATGTAACAATGGCAAAATAGTAAACACATTGAATAGGAGGTCACAACAATTAGGTTTAAAAATGCATACGGGAAAGACAAAAATAACGAGAGTAAATCAAGCAAATGATAGCCGAATCTCCCTCTGTGAGGCCTAGTATCAAGAGGTGGCTCATACGCCCATCATGGGTACTTGTAATTTATGTCCCCAAGTCAAGGACAGGAAGTCAAAACATTTTAGTCCAACTGTCTGGTGTTGGGGTTGAACCCCTTACCTTGGCATTAGCACACTGGATGTTTAAGAACTCGCGTTCTTAGCCATTTGGCCATGCTGACCACCAGATATTCATTTCCATTGTTAAAACATTACTACTGTATGGATCAGAAACATGGAGTATAACTAAAATTATTACTAAGCTACAAGCATTCATTCATTGATGCCTGTACAAAATGTGAGGACTACCATGGTATGACAGAATCACCTGGGGCTCATCAAGAGAGCTAGGCAAATACCAGTGGACCAAGAGGTGGAGAAAATGCTCTGGTGCTGCTGAGAATAGTATGACTAGACAGGGATCCAGAGGGCAAAAGAAATAACGACCTAAAACATGGTGAAAAGTAAAGACAGCAATGAAATGTATGGGGAGGACGTGGATGGAGCTGTCTGGGATAGCTAGAGATAGGATGACTTGGATTAAGTTAGTTGAAGGTCCTTGTCCACTGGGGAATACAGAGCAACAGAAGCAGAACATTGACATTGTATGCAAATAAGAGAAAATAATCTCATGTACATAAGGAAATCATCACGAGAATTAATTTATTGTCTTCTTAGGAATTATACTTACTAATTTTGTTGTTGTTGTGGTCTATCAGAATAAGCATCTACCAGTTGAGCAGACAACAGATTGTTTGAAAATGATGGCCAACATCTGTCGAATCATGATTGAAAATCCGTGAGTAGCATTTTCTTTGAAGCTGTTATACAGCTGTTCCTAAACTTTTTCTCATGATCACAATTTTGGAATAAAAATGTGTTTTCAACTCCACAAGATATTTTATTGATCAAACATCTAACACATCAACTCTTCATTGGGAACATTTCATAATGTATAGCTAATTCTCTTCAAAGTAATCTTCTTGGGATTGTACACATTTCTCCCAGCACACCTACCCCCATTGATGGCCATTTAGGACTGCCAATTCCATCCACATTGAAGTGTATTTTTCATGGACTTTTGTGTTGGCTTTCTGGTGGTTGCCACATAGCTATTGCAAAAACACATGATGCAGAGAGAGGATAAAAGGAAAATCCCTAAGTATACAGCAAAGTGGATAGTGCACCAAAACTAAGAGATGTAGGGGTTCGTCCATATTGCCGTATAGTAGATCTGCGTCTGCTGTGCCATGTTAACGTATTCGAATCTACAAAACGCATTAGCTCGTAAATGAATTGGAACAATAACAAGTCTCACCTAATAAACTTGAGAATGCGAAATAAGTAACGTCGCTCAGGCAAAAGTTCCACACCTTTTATTTCGGTGTTACAGAATACTAGGATATAATTCCAGTGGCCTCGTAGAGCTCCCGTTCACACCGGGACATCTACTTAAAACATCCACAAATAATATCTACATCTGCATCATCATTCACCTTGACGCTCCGCCTATTTCTATCCCAATGTTCTTTCAGATCCTTGCCGTTATGTTCACTCGAGATTCGTCTAGTTTTCGGTCCACTGTTCTTAGATCCATGGCGTCTTCTCAACAAATGCTTCCTCTTGTTATCCACCTGAAGTCCACTGTCCAATTACATCCAAACATCCAATTGCCACACCAATTTGGTTCCACAATCGAAAAACACAACCACTTAGTAAGATGGCTCCACAGCGTATGCTTTGGTTGTCACGTTCGCGTTGGTGTGACGTATCTCCCATCTCTTAGTTTTGGTGCACTATCCACTTTGCTGTATACTTAGGGATTTTCCTTTTATCCTCTCTCCGCATCATGTCTTTCTGCAATAGCTATGTGGCAGTGGTGGCATTATGCAGTGTACCTGTGTGGGCTGTTGGCTTGCTGAGATTCCTGTCTTTTCCATTTTTCACACTGGGCATTGAGGAGCATTTTGTGTGATATTCACTGGCACAGGAACGGAGCATAATGGGACCACCTGTTGCCGTGAAGTTGGAACCGCGACTAACTAATAAATACACACAACTCATGTTATTTATCCATTCATTCCATTACTTCATCTCTCTGTAGTTCTGCATGACCAGAATATTTCTTAATTAATTAAGTGCCATGGGATGTAATCACCTGAAGTGACTGCCTGTATCTGCCATGGGCTTACATATAGTAGTTTTCCCTATGCAACCCCCTTTTAATTTGATGTATAATACAACATATCTACATCGCTCGTGTGATGCGGGGGAGCAAAGAATAGTAACACTGTTGCCTACCATGCACGTCGTAAGAGGCGACTAAGGAGGATATGGTTCCGTCGCCCTGCTACTGGGTGCGTGGCGCGACACTGTGAGCTGTGAATTTCACGTGGAATGCTTTTGCATCTGTCTGCGATTGTTTTTCGCATGAACTGCATGTTCGGAATGATGACGGCCGGCTGTTGCTGGATTGACTGGTTTGCCTTTTCGGTTCACGAGTGCATTTTTCAGGAGACTCCTGGGAGTCATTGATGTAGCTATGGAGTTTGTGTTTTGTGCAGCGCTTTCGGTGGGTCGCCCTGCAGAAAGAGACCGAACCATATGGAATAAAACCCTGGTCAATGAAGTCTTTCTGGTGACTGCTGTTTTCATCGACGATGAACTGCATTTTTCGTGGAGGACTTTTGTGTTGGCATTCTGGCGGCAGCATTATGCATAGTGTACCTGTGCGGGCTGTTGGCTTGCCGAGACTCCTGTCTATTCCATTGTTCACATGGGGCAGTGAGGAGCATTTTGTGATATTCACTGGCACAGGAATGGAGCAATATGGGGATGACCTGTTGCCGTGAAGTTGGAACCGCGACTGACTAACTAACTAACAACATATCTGCTACCAGATTAACAACTTAAAGTTACAATTGTGACACACTCCTACTTCCATTTTTGTTTGATCCAAACTTACTTTTTTAGGGTGGAGAGAGAGAGAGAGACTGAATCTGTTAATAATCTCTTCTGGTCATGCTTAGGAAAGTGTATGTAACTGCCCTCTCATCCCATAGCCAGCCATGTTGATTTTGCACATGTCTATTCCAGTCAATACAGGTCCAGAATAAAAGAGGAGACACAACTGTTCTGTTTGAGGGTGATGGTCGGTGTGATTATTCTGTATGACCATGTGCATCCCATCGGTGCTTTTGCTAAAACATCAGGAATAGAGGTAGGCTGACGTGTTTCATTTCTTCTTTGTTGCTCTTTCGATGGGGGGGGGGGGGGTTGCGTCACACTTAGTTATGCACTACAGAGTCAGGCGTAGACATGCATTTGAATAACTTAGCTTTCATAATCAATTTTAGTTATGGTGTAGTAACTTAGCTTTCAAAGACAGTTTTAATTATGGTATAGTATTTTAGTTGTCATAATCAGTTTTAGTTATGGTATAGTAACTTAGCTTTCATAGTCAGATTTAGTTATGGTATACTAACTTAGCTTTCATAGTCAGTTTTAATTATGGTATAGTATTTTATTTTTCATAGTCAGTGTTAATTATGGTATAGTAACTTAGTTTTCATAGTAAATTATAATTATGGTATAGTAACTTAGCTTTCATAGTCAGTTATAATTATGATATAGTAACTTAGCTTTCATAGTCAGTTATAATTATGGTATAGTAACCTAGCTTTCATAGTCAGTTTTAATTATGGTATAGTAACTTAGCTTTCATAGTCAGTTTTAATTATGGTTTAGTAACTTACTTTCATGTTCAAATTACGAGGTCAGCATGGCCAAATGGATAAAATCACTCATTCTAAAACATCCGGTGTGCTGATGCAGAGATAGCAAGTTCAACCCCTGCACCGGTTAATCGGACTAAAATGTTGACTTCTCATCCTTGACTTTGGGATGTAAATTACAAGTACCTGAGAAGTCAGGGTGGGTTTGCCTGACAGCGAGAGACACTGCTATAGAGAAAGTTAATCCATATACAAAAATCATCCCAGTGCACTAGAAGTAGTAGCACATGTGCGGACTACACGAGTTGAAAGTGAGCGTGCACACAAAAATATATTCAAATTATAATGGGGTGATAGTATTCACAAAGTGAGCGTGCACACACAAAAATATATTCAAATTATAATGGGGTGATAGTATTCACAAAGTGAGCGTGCACACAAAAATATATTCAAATTATAATGGGGTGATAGTATTCACAAAGTGAGCGTGCACACAAAAAAATATATTCAAATGATAATGGGGTGATAGTATTCACAAAGTGAGCGTGCACACAAAAAAATATATTCAAATGATAATGGGGTGATAGTATTCACAAAGTGAGCGTGCACACAAAAAAATATATTCAAATGATAATGGGGTGATAGTATTCACAAAGTGAGCGTGCACACAAAAAAATATATTCAAATGATAATGGGTGATAGTATTCACAAAGTGAGCGTGCACACAAAAAAATATATTCAAATGATAATGGGGTGATAGTATTCACAAAGTGAGCGTGCACACAAAAAAATATATTCAAATGATAATGGGGTGATAGTATTCACAAAGTGAGCGTGCACACAAAAAAATATATTCAAATGATAATGGGGTGATAGTATTCACAAAGTGAGCGTGCACACACAAAAATATATTCAAATGATAATGGGGTGATAGTATTCACAAAGTGAGCGTGCACACACAAAAATATATTCAAATGATAATGGGGTGATAGTATTCACAAAGTGAGCGTGCACACACAAAAATATATTCAAATGATAATGGGGTGATAGTATTCACAAAGTGAGCGTGCACACAAAAAAATATATTCAAATGATAATGGGGTGATAGTATTCACAAAGTGAGCGTGCACACAAAAAAATATATTCAAATGATAATGGGGTGATAGTATTCACAAAGTGAGCGTGCACACAAAAAATATATTCAAATGATAATGGGGTGATAGTATTCACAAAGTGAGCGTGCACACACAAATATATTCAAATGATAATGGGGTGATAGTATTCACAAAGATCTTAATACTTTTATTGGTAGCAGTTTTGTCTCATAAAGAAATTGCCTCATCTTGAATATGTCTTTTCATTTCAGATGAAAGGTTCCATTAAGTTATTAAAGGAACAGCGTAAGGGAACAGTGGAGTCTCTACTTAATGCTTTAAGGTATGTCAGACAGTCATCGTTATCTCGTACATTGCCATCTCATCTTGTCCCTTGTGGTGAAGGATAAACAGTTGGGAGATGGCCTGTTTATGTGCTCCATATATCAAGATTCCCATAGACTTATTCCCTCTGTCCATCGTTTATATGGTCACCCTCTTCCTCTGGTTCCATTTGATATGTACATCATTGCTTGTGGTCAGACAGTACTTGAAAAAATATATGGCAAATGTAAGGTACTTGTCATCTCAGGTTGTTCAGCTTATAGACTGCTATGATGTTTTGTGAACATTTCATTCCATCATAAATCAAGCACTGTGATTCCTCTTATTCTTGGAAATTAATGTAGTGGTTTCCCCTTCCCTTCCACACACATGGGCCACCACAATGTAACAAGTCCTATCCAGAATGTTTTACTCATCATGGCCTGCCCGAAGGATTGTCAAGATCACTCTATTTTCCATACCTTATGCATTTTTATCCCTTTAAAATTGTATGTCTTTCTTCATATTGACCAACTCCTGCCTGTATTGTGGATTGTATTTCTGTGTCAGAAATGACATGGACATCTAGAGCCATCTGTGTCATGTGGCATTGATTATTATGTCTGTCAACAGCCTTCTGTCTCATATACTGCTAGTCATTTCTGATACAGGTGTGCCTTCTTGTCACGCATCTTCTCTTTTTGTAACAGATGTGTTCCACTTCTGTCACCGCCCAGGGGTGTTTTGATCATGTTATAAAGGGGGTTCATCTTTGGCCATCACGTCATCTGCTCCTCAAAATTGACTTTTGTAACACTGATAGCCAAACAACTGTAACAGTTCTTTTTTCTTATATCTGAACTAAAGATAAACACCATGTCTATACATATCACTTTATTAAGCAAAATTCACCAATGTTTTCAAACATTGCCAATTCCAATCAAACACATGGCATGTAGGAAAACAACGTCCGAACTGACTTTTCTGGATTAGGCTGCTAAACTCTCAGCAGACCTCCTTAACTTGGACAACTTCTCGCCTCTCAACTGATTTCTTCTGGTCTGACTCTAGAGGCAAACTTCCAGCTAAATAGCTAAACTTCGGGTAGCATCCCTTCCCTCACTCTGACTTTGACTGTAGGCTACGCTCTGTGCTAAAGTCAGAACTCAAAACTCCATCTCAAAACTTAACTTTCAAAACTATATTCTCAACAACTGACTGCTCTCCAAAACTCAACCCCCTCCATAAACATTCCTCTTCAAACTTCCCCCAAAACCTCCTAGAAAATTGTTGCAACTTGCTGCTCTTAAATATCCTGCCATCTTTGAGTAGTTTCATCATGCTTTTCTCGTTACTCTTGAAAGTTTACTGCAGCATGGTTTTCTTGATAAACATGCTAAATTCTAAGTACTCTTGTTGAACCAGACATAAACATGCTAAACTCTAAGTACTCTTGTTGAACCAGACATAAACATGCTAAATTCTAAGTACTCTTGTTGAACCAGACATAAACATGCTAAATTCTAAGTACTCTTGTTGAACCAGACATAAACATGCTAAATTCTAAGTACTCTTGTTGAACCAGACATAAACATGCTAAATTCTAAGTACTCTTGTTGAACCAGACATAAACATGCTAAATTCTAAGTACTCTTGTTGAACCAGACATAAACATGTTAAACTCTAAGTACTCTTGTTGAACCAGACATAAACATGCTAAACTCTAAGTACTCTTGTTGAACCAGACATAAACATGCTAAATTCTAAGTACTCTTGTTGAACCAGACATAAACATGCTAAACTCTAAGTACTCTTGTTGAACCAGACATAAACATGCTAAATTCTAAGTACTCTTGTTGAACCAGACATAAACATGCTAAACTCTAAGTACTCTTGTTGAACCAGACATAAACATGCTAAATTCTAAGTACTCTTGTTGAACCAGACATAAACATGCTAAATTCTAAGTACTCTTGTTGAACCAGACATAAACATGTTAAACTCTAAGTACTCTTGTTGAACCAGACATAAACATGCTAAACTCTAAGTACTCTTGTTGAACCAGACATACACATGCTAAACTCTAAGTACTCTTGTTGAACCAGACATACACATGCTAAACTCTAAGTACTCTTGTTGAACCAGACATAAACATGCTAAACTCTAAGTACTCTTGTTGAACCAGACATAAACATGCTAAACTCTAAGTACTCTTGTTGAACCAGACATAAACATGCTAAACTCTAAGTACTCTTGTTGAACCAGACATAAACATGCTAAATTCTAAGTACTCTTGTTGAACCAGACATAAACATGCTAAACTCTAAGTACTCTTGTTGAACCAGACATAAACATGCCAAATTCTAAGTACTCTTGTTGAACCAGACATAAACATGCTAAACTCTAAGTACTCTTGTTGAACCAGACATAAACATGCTAAATTCTAAGTACTCTTGTTGAACCAGACATAAACATGCTAAACTCTAAGTACTCTTGTTGAACCAGACATAAACATGCTAAATTCTAAGTACTCTTGTTGAACCAGACATAAACATGCTAAATTCTAAGTACTCTTGTTGAACCAGACATAAACATGCTAAACTCTAAGTACTCTTGTTGAACCAGACATAAACATGCTAAATTCTAAGTACTCTCGTTGAACCAGACATAAACATGAATAACCTTCAAGTCTGCCTCATGCAACCTCACCTCCCATGCAACGACTCTGACCATGGATGTTGCTCAAACACAACACAAAGTATTCACCTTCCACACCCCACTCCCCGTGCCATGCAATAAAACCCGATTTGTTTTTTTTCTCTAACAGTCGCACTATAACCCAACTGAATTTCCCGTGCTGTCCTTTTTAAACGCGTCCCTACTTCATTTCCCCAACCACGGAACTGGGTTGGATGAACATTGTGCTCGCTGGCCAGCACAACACTCCGTCGTACATAGCCTAATCTGTTACATTTTGACTCTGTTTCTTCTCTCTTCCCTTCCAATTTTTTCATTGTCACAATGTACGCTAGCTTGTGTTTAAACAATAAATTGTCTTCTTTTGATGCGACTAACTAGTTATCTTTTGTGAGTTAACTTCAGACATCTAGATATTCAATACATATATATGTCTTTGTCTCTTTGCCAGTAAACTTTTGTAAACTTTTGTTTTCTTTGAAATTTCAGATATACAACTAAACATCTGCAAGATGACAGCACAGCACGGACAATCAAGAACATGTTAGCAGACTAATATTAGGCATGCAGCTGGTTCTGTTTGCATATTGTTTTCCTTTTATGTGACTCTTTATTCCAATTGAAGCATTGCTAGAACAAAGTTTTCTACAAACTATTAAACTCTACAACACAGTTTGTTTTGTGTGTGTGTGGGTACATTTATAAAAGAATGCTTTAAAGTCCTGCATTGCAATTTTATTTTTTGGAATGTATTTAGTTTGAATACAAACCACATTTTTTTCTTGTAATATACATAAGTGGTTCACTTGGTTTCTCTTGTACATTATATGTTGCCAGTTATGATGTGAATTAGCATTTTGATTGTTATTCATAATGGCAGATTGTTTTGTGTACTTCATTTGTACAGTAATGGCGCTGTAGATTTTCAATAACGAGAAGCTTTTCTGTGATTGGTTGTCGTGTTTAACAATTTGGTAACGAGAGTTATGAATGAGTGAGTTCATGCTTGCTATAGTATAGCAAAGTATTTATAAAAATCCTCCAGAATTGCATGCTTTCAATCAACATATATTTTCCATTTTAGAGGGGAATGGAATTACAAGTGTATCACATTCCCAGTAAACATTTTCTTAGTCCATGCGGTACGATGTTTGGTCATCATGTTTATCTCCACCCTCTTTCCTTGCATGCTGCTGGTTATTTTTGGCTGCATTGCCAGTTATTTTTAACAAGGGTGTTTCACTATACCATGATGTTACGCTGATCAGCGTTTTCTTTCTAGGTCTTCCTTGTTTCTATTCCCCTACAACTTTCTTCTTCTTATACATAGTCCAGACATGGGCATATTCTTAAGCAAGTGAATCGGTACAGCTATCACGGAACAGTCGTAACATCTGATGGGAGATGCCTTGAAGAGATTAGAACAAGAATTGCCATTGTGAAGGTAGCCTTTTGCAAGATGAAAAACATACTGACCAATAAAAAGAAATCAATTGAAACGAAAAAAAGAGTGTTGAAGTGCTACATATAACCTGTACTTTTATATGGATGTGAAGCGTGGATAATGAGTAGGCAAGTTGAAAAGCATCTGATGGCTGTGGAAATGTGGTTTCTGAGGAAAATGCAAAGAATACCATGGATAGGCAGAAAAACCAATGAACAAGTCCTACAAGAAACAAATGAAGATCGTAAACTGAGACTTTAGACGTAGACAATCCAAATTTTTTGGGCATGTTATGTGAAGAAATGAATTGGAGAACTTGGTGACAACTGGCAAGATTGAAGGAAGGAGACCAAAGTCAAGGCCAAGAATTAAATACCTGGATGGCTTGGCCTCATGGCATGGTCGTGACAGGAACACGGAGCTGATCCATGACTCTGGTGATCGAGTGAGATGGCAAAACATGACCGCCCACGCATATCGGCATGGCACATAATGGATGGATACATAGTCCAGTTTACACCTTCTTGTGACATATCCAGGAAATGTTGGTTGTCTGCTATAGATACGAGGACTTGGCTCTGTTTTCCAGTTTACACCTCTTGTCATATCCAGAGAATGTTGGTTGTCTACTTCTTATGCAAGTACCCAGTTCTCTTTGTGTTCTCATGGCAAGATGACTGACTTCATTGCACCAGGTTTTACCCTGTTGGGCTTGGTCTCTTCCCCAGAACAACCTGCCGAAACTGTCCCATAGAACACAAATTCCATATCCCCAGCCATGGCCCTGGTGAGTCTTGAAAAACTGCACTTGAGTCCAAAAACGAACCCGTGACTTAGAGTGCGGGACGGGTGACTTGACCACTGCACCACAGAGACACCCTTCTTCATTTATTCCATTTTACGTCGTCTCATGATGTATCAAAGAATGTTTGTTGACCACTTCTGATGTATGGGAAGAGTTCTCTTCATGGGTTAGTTTCTTTCAAAATGTCTTCATCTCTCTTTTTATCTGCCCAAGGTGTTCTCTAGTGGGCATGTTAGCGAAGTTGATAGAGAGCTGCGCTGATAATGCCATAAGCATGGTCGGGCAAGGGTTTGACCCTTGGGCTCATCACTTGCTGCGTTAGGGACATGTTGGCCACCTGTCTTTTCATATATTCAGGTGTACAAAACACCAGACCTATGGCAGGAAACTATTTCATGATGTTTTTAAAACATTGTTCTCTGCATTATTCTATAGAACGACTCCGTGGCTTCTAATTCACATCTCACTGATCTACTGTTTTTCAATGATTCCTGGCATGCATCAGGGATTGGTTCAGTTTAGCTCTGCTTGTCTCCATCTTTTTCCTAAAGCATTATTGTTACTTGTAATAAAAAATAAGGTTGTTGTTTTCTGGGCAATTAATTGGGTGGCCGTTATATATATAATTTCCCATGCCGGTAAGTCGTGGATCAGCTCTGTGTTGTTGTCTCGACCATGCCACATGGTCAAGCCATCCAGGTATTTACTTCTCTTTCCCCTCAATGTTGACTAGTTATCACCAAGCTCTCCAGTTTATTTCTTCTCATAACGTGCTCAAAACATCTTGAGTGTGTTTATGTCTAATTTCTCTAAGCAGTTTTCTTTTGCCTCTTATAGTGCTTGCTTCATTGGATTCTCTATCTGTCCATGGTATTCTTTGCATTTTCTATCTGTCCATGGTATTCTTTGCATTTTCTATCTGTCCATGGTATTCTTTGCATTTTCTATCTGTCCATGGTATTCTTTGCATTTTCTATCTGTCTATGGTATTCTTTGCATTTGTCTGGCATTCTTTGCTTTTTCGAAGAACCACATTTCCCCTGCCATTAGATGTTTTCAGCTTGTCTGCTCATCGTCCATGTTTCACATCCATACAAAGTAGAGGTGCTCTATAGCGCTTCATCACTCTTTTTCTGTTGCAATTGACATCTTTTTATTGGTCAGTATGTTTTTCATCTTGCAAAAGGTTTTCGACAAAGGTCTTGTTCTAATCTCTCGCTCCCAGCAGACGTTATGACTTCCATTGTACATTCATGTTTAAGTATTCCATTTTCCGTACATTTTTTTTTTTTAAGCATATCCTTTACAGGACCTCGCTGTCAACACCAGCATCTTTCAGCTGTATGTTGATTTCTTGGCAAGATTACGCTCAGTAGTTTGCCATTGCTTTCTGAGCGGCCGGCTCAGTGTCCCGCAAGTCACCAGCGGGGGACGAACCGCTCCCAGTTCGGCTCCCGCGACGAGACTCTGCGTGACAAACGGGATTACGGAGAAAGTGTTGTAACCCCACGGCCAGAGAGACCGGCATCCGTAAATTACATTGTAGTAATTCTTTCTTCCTAGTGACGACCATAATCTGTCTCTTCTTACAATGTAATTCTAACCCTAAGTTGTTCTCTCTCTCTCTCTCTCTCTCTCTCTCTCTCTCTCTCTCTCTCTCTCTCTCTCTCTCTCTCTCTCTCTCTCTCTCTGTAGTGGGGGGGGGGGGGGGTAGAAGCAGCGGCAACCTGCTTGTTGGTCATGGGTCCAATCCACATTGGAGCAGATTTTAGATTTTTATTGACCTTGTCTCCTAGGTCCCAATCCTAAAAATGAGTACCAGAAACATCTTGGAAAGTCAAGGCAGGTGGTGTAATACTTACATCACCTGCCAAATGGTGTGTATCAAAAATGTGGGTCTTGCATCATGCGCCCAATACACCATGTAAGGCAGGTACAGGGGTCTGTTTGCTTGTAAAGGTGAAGGACCTCTTTGTCTAGCAGATGGTGCTGTCCTGTAATTTTGGACCAAACAGCACTTGATGGTTGATGTGATCAGTATGACCATTGGCTGCCTTTACTGCCCAGTTCAGTCTGGGTTGACCTGGGAAACGGGGACCGTCACAAAAATTCCACCCTTGAAGAGGATTTGAACACTGAGCCAGCAGCCAAGCGTGCTAAGCACTCCCACTACCTCAGCTATATATATGTGGAAGTAAAATTGGCTGGAGCAATACAGACACATTACTGGCAGAGTGCCGATTGTTCAACTAAAATACAGGCTTAGCATTCTTATCCATTCGGCCATGCTAACCTACAGTTGGATGTTATAATATAAACAATCTGCGTTGTTTTAATGACACAGTATTGATCATCATTCAGTGCCTTGTTGGCTGGTGTGGATGATCATACCTCTCTAAATTGCGATCTCCGACGGCATGGATCACTTCTTCATGTGTTGACTCCCTTCTGTGCCATGACAAGACTATCAAGAATCTTCTCAGTATTGATAGCTGAAAATATAAAAGATCTGCAACAACTGTTGGACATTGCAGTAATAGTTATATGTTAATTGCATGACCTTTACAGGACTTTTCAATCAACCCCAGAATTGATTGGCCATTTGATTTACTAGGCAGTGTTAATTTAGTAATTGTAGTAGAGAGTGCAAATTAGGACCTTCTGTGAATGTCAAGAAAACAGAAACAATAGATGTGTTAATGAAAAAGATAACATTTAAATATAATATTGTATTAGAAGGAAGTGTGTAACCAAGTTAATAAATTCAAGTATTTTGGAGCAGTCACAACGTTAAATGGAAGATGTGTGACAGAGAGTAAGAACAGAGTAGGCCAAGCAAATGCTGCGTCTCAGAAGATTAAAAATATGCGATGAGTTACTTTCATTGAATGTCAAAAAGGGAGAACTGATTTGTTAAATCGATCATGTTCTGCTGTAGGGCAGTGAATCTTGGAATGTGAAAAGACAAATTCGGTCGGGTCTGGAGGCAATGGAGATGGGATTTCTGAGATAAATATTGTGAATACCAGATAAATGTTGTGAATACCATGGACTACCAGGCTAACAAACATTGATTACCTAGAAGAAGCTAATGGTAGTAGAACATCATATGCTGCTATAAGAAAGAGACAATATTTGGTCATATAATGAGAAGAAAGGCAGTGGAAAACATTGTGGTACTGGGAACATCAGTGGTAGAGGAGGTAGAGAGAAATGATGCTGGATGGTCTCATTTGTCCAGGATCTGTGGAGAGATATGAATACATACGCCATTTGTTAAAGCACGTGATGATAAATAATAGCAAGTTAGAAGGAGGTAGACAACGATAGAAGTGGAAAGATAATAGCACAAGATGGATGAAGGAGGGTCTGTCTTACCACCGAGGCGACAGACAAAGTGGTGGAGTTCCATTGCAGCCGACTTTCATTAGTATGGAAGGCAGTTGATTGATATCATCATTGTCAAGTTGTTAAGCCACTGAACTTGTGTGGAGGTAAACAACAGAAGTGGAAAGATAATTCCACAAGATGGATGAAGGATGATTTGTCGTACCACCAAGGCGAGAAAGAAAGTTTTGGAATAAGTTTGCACTCAACTTTCATTGTGGGGATGGCAGTTGATTGTTACCATCATCAAGTTGTTCAGCCACTGAACTGTGCTTTGTCTCCAGAGTCCAAACAAGCAGACATTAAAACTGTACACTGAACTTGAATAGAAGTTAGAAAGATAATTCTGCCCGATGGATGAAGGATGGTCTGTCGTACCACAAAGACGAGAGACAAAATGGTGGAGATGGCAGCTGATTGATATCATCGTCGTCAAGATGTTCAGGCATTGGATTGTGTGTTAAACCTTTTATACCACATGCATTGTTAAGGGTGTCTGTCCGTCTTATGCACATCTGGACAATGTATATGTTCCCTGCTTGACCTGTTTGTTACTTGCAAAGATTTGGATCTCTGTGGCTTTCTTTCATGAGCCTTCATGCCATTTGTAGAGGTTTCTAGGCAACAGTAATGTATTAGTTTTCCCTTGCACAGTCAGACAGCTGCGACCTTCACCACTGAGGATGTCTTGTAAAGCATATGTATAGTGTGGTGTTGACCCATGCAGTAACAATGAAAGAAAATGAGCTACATTTAAAGATATCTTATAGAACATGAAGTAGCGGCCTATATAGTTGCAATGAAATTAAATCAGTTACTAATAAAGATTTATTGTAGAGCATATGTATAGGACAATGTTGTCATTAGTCACAGTTCTAACATCACGGCAACAGGTCACCCCATAATGCTCCATTCCTGTGCCAGTGAATATCACAGTAAAAGCTCTGCACTGTCCCATGTGAAAAGTGGCAGACAGCAGCCCCTATAAAACAAGCTACATGTATATGGCCTGCTGCCAGAATGCCAACACCAACAGTCTGCCACTAGAATTACGGTTCATTGTCTTTGCAAGCAGCCGTCATAGAAAAACCAGCTGTTGCACACGCATCATTACTGCATAAGTTAAACCAGTTAGTCCAGCAACCGGCAACCCGTCAATTTTTCTGAACATGCAGTTCATAACACAAACCACCACGGACAGACGAAAAATGTATTCCATATGAAATCTAAGCTCACATTGGTGCATCAAGCACTAAGCTCAGTAGCTGGATAACGGAACCATATACTACAAGTCCAACATTAGAACCACCTGCCTATCAGCGATATTGAACTGAACGTCCACATTTGTTGACCTGTAACAATGAAACAGAAATTATTGTAACTAAATATGTATGGCATACATACATAATGTTGACCTTTGAATCGACAAGTAAATGAGTACCATAAACCAGTATTGTACTGTACCTCTGTAATGAACAGTTCCTGCACAGTAAACATTTATCTTATAGAGGGGAACCAACAAATTGCTTCCACTGTGCTCAGTTCATAGTCAGCAATCACAGATGATTCAACTCTGCCCCATTTATTTCAACTTCCTCATTCAGCTCTTTATCAAGCTGTCGCTTTAAAAAAAGTCGCTTAAAAGTTGACAGGGTCGACTTCTTTGCACCGGGTTGTATCCCATATGGCTCGGTCTCTTTCCGCAGCACGGAAAGCGTCGCACAAAGCACAAACTCCGTAGCTTTTAGCGATGACCTACAGGAGTCTCCGAAACATTTAACTAGTAAACCAAAGGACGCGGCCCGGAATCAAACCCACAACCTTCAGAGCATGAGTCAAACGGCTTGACCACTTCGCTACAGAGACTCCTAATCAAGCTGTTCTTCACCCAACTTCTCTTGTGGTTAATGTTATCACAGTTGTATTGCTGGTAAACTTGTTCTCTTCATTCACTTGGCAGTTACCTGCATTGTTGCATCTTGCACCAACCGCAGTTTTCTAAATATCCTACAGGATGTTGTAGTTTGATATATGGGAGTGTTATATCAGACTTCAGAATATGTCTACCACAGGATGTTGTAGTTTGATATATGGAAGTGTTATATCAGGCTTCAGAATATGTTTACCACAGGATGTTGTAGTTTGGTATCTGGGAGTGTTATATCAGGCTTCAGAATATGTCTATCATAGGCTGTTGCAGTTTGATATCTGGGAGGGTTATATCAGGCTTGAGAATATGACTTTCTGAGCTGTAATTAGGACATTGTTGTAGAATGTTCTAGTTTAAGGTGCTTTCCCCATGTACACATTGCTGTAGAGCTTACCTTGATCTTTGTCCACATGCCACTGTTGTGCATATGCCACTGTTGTGTTCTATTTTGAGTCTAAAAATTAAACTAGTCCACTTGTGTCCAATTGATGAGTCATTCTGGATTGGTTTTCTGTGCATTTGTACGTTTTGCTTTGGTTGCTTGGGAGTGAAAGACTGTACCTCAGAATCTTCTTAAACCAGTTCTCATTTCCCTGGTGATGTTACAGGTCATGGGCAGCTGGCATGGGCCATCATGCTTCTCCTCATCTTGCAATCTCCAACAGGTTGTATCACCTTGTATGATGATATTTACCCATGCCATGATGAAAGGTCAAGAATCTTCTGTCTTCCTCTGTCTCTTTTTCCATAAGTTTTTCTGGGTGTGAACTTTTCCATTTCTTCTTTTCTGATATTTGTGACCAACATGTTGACTACCTTTGAGATAACATTGTCTCATGTTTTCACCTCTTTCAGAACCTTTAGATTCACTCAATTTGGCTGTCCAAGATATTTTTGGCATTTTGTATAACCACAAGTCTGCGGCTTCAGCAGATTTGATTTTTCTTGTTTACTTTTTTGTCCAGGATTCACAGACATGTTATAGTATTTTCTATGCAACATACAAGTATTTTTCGCTCTATCTTCCATCATAAAAAAGACAGTGTCACACCAGTAGAATGCTGTGTGTATGTGAAGTGTTCAAGTCTTGTTATTTTTTGTAGGCCAGATTGCATGGAGGAATAGATGACCGGTCTTTGTGAATCACAAGAATTGTCATCGAACTCTTGTTGACAATCCACATGCCATTGTCAGTGTAACATCATAACCATTACACCAACTCATCCGCTATCTTCCAGTGAGAGATTTTTTGCATTAAATGTTCTATTTTGGATAAAATCCAGTTTTTGCTGATCCTATTCTGCTCTTCATTTCTATAATGCATCACCCATCTGATGTTATCAATGTACTACTCATATTTCTAACAATTACTACTTTAACTATTTCTGGTGCAGACCATTGTTATTTTTAACTTACTTGTACTTGGGACAAACAGAATTAAACATATAACAAGAAGATTAGTTTTAGAAACGGCATGGTCTTTTTGAGGACGAACATACTCCACGTGACTGTTACGCTGGTCATATCATGGGGGAAATTTATGCATTTCGTGCTTATAGATGTGTTTTTGTTGTTGTTTCTTGGAGTCAAATCACCAGTAGTTTGTATATAATGTATCAACTTTTTTTCTTTATTTTGTGTGTGTAAAGACTTTATTTTTCTTGTATTTAAGCAGACTGTTTTCTTCAATCTTGTATAGCTAATTAGAAGATGAAGGGCAAGAAACCATCATGCTTTGTCCCTTTCAGAGTCCAGAACATTCCAGACATTAGAACTTTACACCTGCATACTTCCCTCTTGGCATTTGGTTTGAGTCTGATGACAATGAAATGCAAAAACACCAGAAGAGGAAACATGATTAACCAAGGCCTAATGCCAGCATTCCACATGTTCTGTTCTGAATCATTATATTCTAATATGCCGTTCTAGAGATATAAAGTTACGGTATCGGTCTTGAATACCTCATCGGTTTCTGAATTTGAAGAGGGGAAAGAGAGCTTAGCAACACAATACCTGGGAGATGGTAAAGGTCTGGAAAAAGGTCTTTTCACTGACCTCACTTCAGTTTTCAAGGCTGAAACAATTTGTACACTTATGTATTAGAGTTGCAGCTCAGTCTTCCACGTGCTTGCTGGAAGGTGTAGTGGCATCATGGATAATGCTCCTGATTACCAAGGTGGTGGTTTGGGTTCAGTACCCAGCTGTGGCAGGATTCCTGTTTCCTACCAGCACAGCTCTGGGGCAGGATTCCTGTTTCCTACCAGCACAGTTCTGAGGCAGGATTCCTGTTTCCTACCAGCACAGCTCTGGGAAGGAAAGTTGGGTAGAAAGTCCTTGGTATGCCTGGTTTTGTATGTGGCTTGGTTTTCAGGTATGCATCTCTGCCACTAGGGACCCGTGGTAATGCAGTGGCTAGCACATTTGCCTCCTGGCCCAGTGGCCATGCGTTCAAATCCCCATCCAGATGTGGGATTTTTGTCATTGATAAGGGCTCCCAGGTCGACCCAGTAAGAATAGTTACCAAGACATTTCCTGGGGAGAGAAGGTTGTCTGTGTGAACTTGATCACGTCATGTGACAACTGATATAAAAATATGGTGTTGATACCATGTACCCAATATACTTCATGGTGTGAAAAGGGAGAACTTTATCAAAGGTAATGGTGCACTCACCCTTGATATAATCACAGTTGTGTTTATTTGGTGTTGTTTAGTAGCTCTGTTTGGAACCAGCACATCACCCCACCCGTTGCATTTTTATACAAATATCAAGTTCTGTACACATATCACTCCTTTACAGAAATTGAAGGTTCAGTACACTTTCTACACCAAATTATAGTTCAGTACACCTGTCACAGATTTACACCAAACAAAAGTTCAGTACATCTGTCACACCTTTACACCAAAAGAAAGTTCAGTACACCTGTCACACCTTTTCACCAAAAGAAAGTTCAGTACATCTGAAACACCTTTTCACCAAAATAAAGTTCAGTACACCTGTCACACCTTTACACCAAAATAAAGTTCAGTACACCTGTCACACCTTTACACCAAAATAAAGTTCAGTACACCTGTCACACCTTTACACCAAAATAAAGTTCAGTACACCTGTCACACCTTTACACAATCAGAAAGTTCAGTGCACCTGTCACACTTTTACAGCCAAAATTACACTTGTCATACCTTTACACCAAATGAAAGTTCAGTGCACCTGTCACACCTGTACACCAAAAGAAAGTTAAATACACCTGTCACACCTGTACACCAAAAGAAAGTTACATACACCTGTCACACCAAGTGAAAGTTCATTACACCTGTACACCAAAAGAAAGTTCAGTGCATCTGTCACACCTGTACACCAAAAGAAAGTTAAATACACCTGTCACACCAAGTGAAAGTTCATTACACCTGTCATATCTGTACACCAAAAGAAAGTTCAGTGCACTTGTCACACCTGTACACCAAAAGAAAGTTCAGTGCACCTGACACACCTGTACACCAAAAGAAAGTTCAATACACCTGTAACATCTTTACACCAAAAGAAAGTTCAATACACCTGTCACACCTTTACACCAAAAGAAAGTTCAGTGCACCTGACACACCTTTACACCAAAAGAAAGTTCAGTGCGCCTGTTGTGTTTATACACCATTAAAAAGTTCACCATGGTCGGTAGTTGCATGTAAATAAAATCTGAGTTATTGGCCCCCAGATATTTTCTGGCAAAACCACGAGCCGCTTTTCATCATGATTTCAATGTTAAATTAGTTAAGTTTATATCTCACATAATATGTACATTGGTGTAATGGCTCGGACATTACGATGATAATGGTGCGAGTGTTTGATGCCTGCAATTGCCGTTCGCTAAGCAATTGGAAGACTAACCGCCTATTCCTTAGGCACTCAGGCCTAACAATGTGATAGTCTGAGTGGTCTCGAGGTATGGTGTCCGCCTCGAGTGCTGGAGGTCCTGGGTTCAGGCCCCGGTGAGGACCAGGATTTATTTTAAAAATCCACCTGGACTTCCAGTAATTTCCCCTGGTCTCTGGGTAGTGAGATCGGACGCCCGTGTGTATTGTTGCGCACATAAAAAATCCCTTGGCAGTTGAAAATCGAAAAAGAGTAGCTTAACGACGCTGCCCGGGCAAAATTTCAAGTTAAAAATCTACCCAAAGCATTTCAGGATCCTTGCCGATGCAACGGAGTTCGTGCATTGAGCTGAGTTTCTCCAAACTCAGGTTTGAGTTAGGAGGAAAACGGAGCACTTATGGGTTAAACCGTGTGCCGTGATGTTGATCCATTTACTAAACTAAACTAACTAAAACTACTACTTTCTTAATTTACTGTGGATCTCACATACATAGCCAGATGTAGTGTTTAGTCATCATCATCTTCCACTTTTGCTGTCAAGCGTCATGGGGAGGAATGGTTGATATTCCTGTGCCCGATGGGTGGCACTGAATAGTGTGATTGTACAGTGTCTTAGATGTCGTCAATCCATTGTGTTGTAACAGATAAAACGTCAACTGTATGCCAGTCTTTGGACTAAATAACCTTGCAATGACAAAATCTCACAAGGGTAGCATAATCTTGAGCAGTTCCCAGAAGAAAGGGAAATAATTGTGCAAATAGCAGAGTGGCATAATTCACATGTTTTCTCATTGTTGTTTTATGTGATGGGTTTGGCTGTGATTCATGCTATTCAATATCATTTAACAGTTAGATTTCCATTATTGGTGTGGCCTTAATTGTGATGTGATTTTGATTGTTGCTTTGTTAATTTTTTCATGAATTTGAAGAGTGGTTGTTGAAGCAATTCTATACCAAACAGATTAATACACTCACAGTTTGATTGGGTGTCGTGTAAGACAAGGGAGAGAAGCAGAAATTTGTAGAACAGAGAAATTAACTACTTTGTCATCTTTGAGTGCTGATCAATGTCTCTGAATCTGTCTAATGTTATATCAGTGATAAGCAGATAACCATACATTGGTCAGTTACCTTGCACACAACCCCAGTTATTATTTGGTTATTTGATGTCTCAAAGAGTTGAAATACTTTGGCGAAATAGGCTTACATTTGGCTGACAGATTTAGGCAATATCTTTTGGATAATAGTAGTGGTGACCATAAACTGGTATCCACATTTTGCATCAGTACAAATCATTATGGCGTGTCTGATATCCAGGTCACTGCCATTAAATATTTCACATCTCATTAAAGAAGTTACAAGACTGGAAACCACCTCATTTTTAGGTAGGGCTTACTTTCATCATATAACCTCAATGTCCAAAATAGTTTTATTTAATCCTAAATAATTACTTTGTGTGTGCTCATCTCAATCCTAACTCATCTGTCATTCCCACTTTCTCTGTTTGTGTACCATCCGCTTTCCTTGCACAGTACCCATCCCACCCTGGTCTTGCCTGTAAAGATTGACCTTTTCCACCTTGCCATATTAGTCACTTTCGGTCAGCTAATCAAATGGGGCTGATGGATCCTTGGTTGAGATTTTATTGCTGACACAACCAGAACTTCAGTAAAGTGACATGTTTGTAATTGTTCATGTAGTTGTATCAGTGTATTTCCTTTTATGTGTGCTAGTGAAGGTTTTCTAGCCACAATATCCATTCTGTCACTTGTGATTTTGTTCTTGCAAAGCTGGCAAATCCCACTTGTTTTTTTTTTTTTTTTTTTAAATTGATTACTCATTGCCTTTGAACAACTTTACAGAAGTTCAACCCATTTCATTTCTCATAGTTTGATGAACATGACCCTTGGACCCAGTCAATCAGACAATCACATCATTTGATTGGTATAGAATTAATTGACACCCCGGTCCCTTTACATGTGGACTTTTAAGTTTGTCTGTTGATATCAGTAATTATATCTACCATTTGTTTCATGCCTTTTTCTATGTATGTTTTCAAATACATGCATTTGAATATGTGTATGTGACATGAATTTTGAAACATATTTCTATGCAAAGTCATTGGGTATGGTTTATGAATATGTTTTTGAAAACTACCTTTGGATATGTCATTATATGTGTGATTTTGTAAGCAAGTCTTCAGTTGTATATTTGTACTTTATGTCTATGGAACATATATCTTGGTACATATTTTGAATGCACATATTCTGAATAACATTCTTTAAATGTTTGGTTTTGTAAGCATCTCTTTGGATATGTGGTATTATGTATGGTTATATAATTGTGGACGCATATTTTGGGATATAAATATGTAGAGATTTATCATTGAATACATATATCTTGATGCAAGTTATTGAATTCAGGCTTTTTAACATGGTTCATGGATACATGTCACTGAATGTGTGTATGTGTCTTCGGATGTTCCTTTTTGGATACATGTCATTGATTGTGTCTTTAGATGTTCCTCTTTTGATACATGTCATTGATTGTGTCTTTAGATGTTCCTCTTGGGATACATGTCAGTGAATATGTTTCAGATGTTACTGTTTTGATACATGTCACTGGATGTATATACATGCTTTCGGATTCATGAGTTTTGGGTGCATTGTTAACTCTACCAGTTCAGACAACTTGAGACATGTGATTGGCTCTTACCAATGAATTCCAGCCAACACATAATGTGTTCTCTTAATTTTTTTAATTTGGCTGCAACATACTAAGAAAATCTGGCTTCCACAGTGGCTGCTTCCACTGTGTGGTACGCCTTTTTAAAAGAGTGCGTTCGTTATTTTTCCTCCCTTGGGGTTCTGACGCCAAACATGCTGGGACTGGAGAGTCATATTGGTGTCTTCAAATGCTTTATTTTTTATTCTTGGTGATGCCATTGGATATATGATTTTGAAAACATGACTGGATGCATATTTGTGAATGATTGCCAGGATGATTCTGATATGTGAAGTTTCATTGTAGCATACTTTTATATGTATTTCTTTTGATAACTTATGAACATTTTTTACACAGAAATACATCTTCAGGTGCCTGTGGAGTAAGGATCGATGATCATGCTCTCCAGTGCCCTCTGTGGTGTAATGATTAGATGAAGTTGGTGGTGCTTATACTACTTTATGTTGCCCTGCTTTCTAAACATACCAAAGACATCTGTCTCTGTCTTCCTCCACTTCTCTTGCCTTGTATTTTTCTACATTCAGCTGATGCTTCTATTCCATCTCTTCTGTTTTTTTGTTTGTTTTTGGTTTGGGTTCATTCACTTTCAACTCAAATTAGTCCAAACACTTGCAACAACTTCTAGTAGCGCTGGGTTAATTTTTATGGTGGATTAGCTTTTCCTGTTACCAGTGTTCCTCCCCATCATGCGAACCCACGTCCCCAAGTCAAGGACGAGAAGTTTAGTCCAACTGACCGGTGTCAATGTTGAACCCTCTATCTTAACATCACCACACCTGGATGTTTAAGAGTGAGTACACTTATTCATTCTGCCATGCTAACCGCCATTACTGCTGTTGATATGCCCCATAA
Organism: Cepaea nemoralis; assembly: GCA_014155875.1. Classification (NCBI taxonomy): domain Eukaryota; kingdom Metazoa; phylum Mollusca; class Gastropoda; order Stylommatophora; family Helicidae; genus Cepaea; species Cepaea nemoralis. The sequence goes on along the minus strand of JACEFZ010027902.1, from coordinate 256,957 downwards.
ATTTAATTTGTCTATTCATGAAAGTTTTGACAAGTGATCTTCTAACACCTCTAGTACTCACTACTCACTACTTCAGCTTTGGTGTTCTATTCTGTCCACGGTATTCTTAACATTATTCTCCACAATCACATCTCCGCTGCATCCAGTGTTTACAAAATTTCATTACTCATTGCCCTGTGAATGCTGGACACAACACACACATTTTAAATACACTCATATTTTTATTATTACTCACTGATGCCCATTGTTCTAAATCAGCTGCAGGCAATTTGGAAGCTGACTGCCTTGTGTTGGTTTTTAACAATTGTATGAGTGTCGGTCATTCAGAAATCAATGGCAAACTACTGAACATAAATTTGCCAAGAAATCACAGACGGCCAAACAAATTATGGTGTTGATTGCGATATCCTGTAATATGACATCCACCTAAGTTTTACCCCACTGATATCTGTCTGTGACATTCTAGAACTTACTGGTGGCTTGAATTGCAGAACAGTGGCCAGGTGGAGATAGTTCTCAACATTCACAACAGTAGGCAGTCTGACGACATCTAGAAAGTCTAATCACAATAGGCAGACTGACTAGGTCTAGAACGTCTAGTCACGGTAGGCAGACTGACTAGGTCTAGAACATATAGTCACAGTAGGCAGACTGACTAGGTCTAGAACATCTAGTCACAGTAGGCAGACTGACTAGGACTAGAACATCCAGTCACAGTAGGCAGACTGACTAGGACTAGAACATCCAGTCACAGTAGGCAGACTGACTAAGACAACATCCAGTCACAGTAGGCAGACTGACTAGGTCTAGAACGTCTAGTCACAGTAGGCAGACTGACTAGGTCTAGAACGTCTAGTCACAGTCGGCAGACTGACTAGGTCTAGAACATCTAGTCACAGTAGGCAGACTGACTAGGTCTAGAACATCTAGACACAGTAGGCAGACAGATGACATCTAGAACATCTAGTCACAGTAGGCAGACTGACTAGGTCTAGAATATCCAGTCACAGTAGGCAGACTGACTAGGTCTAGAACATCTAGTCACAGTAGGCAGACTGACTAGGTCTAGAACGTCCAGTCACGGTAGGCAGACTGACTAGGTCTAGCTAGAACATCTAGTCACAGTAAGCAGACTGACTAGATCTAGAATGTCTAGTCACAGTAGGCAGACTGACTAGGTCTAGAATGTCTAGTCACAGTAGGCAGACTGACTAGGTCTATAATGTCTAGTCACAGTAGGCAGACTGACTAGGTCTAGAACATCCATCACAGTAGGCAGACTGACTAAGTCTAGAACATCTAGTCACAGTAGGCAGACTGACTAGGTCTAGAATGTCTAGTCACAGTAGGCAGACTGACTAGGTCTAGAACATCCAGTCACAGTAGGCAGACTGACTAGGTCTAGAACATCCAGTCACAGTAGGCAGACTGACTAGGTCTAGAACATCCAGTCACAGTAGTCAGACTGACTAGGTCTAGAATGTCTAGTCACAGTAGGCAGACTGACTAGGTCTAGAACATCCAGTCACAGTAGGCAGACTGACTAGGTCTAGAACATCTAGACACAGTAGGCAGACAGATGACATCTAGTCACAGTAGGCAGACTGACTAGGTCTAGAATATCCAGTCACAGTAGGCAGACTGACTAGGTCTAGAACATCTAGTCACAGTAGGCAGACTGACTAGGTCTAGAACATCCAGTCACAGTAGTCAGACTGACTAGGTCTAGAACATCCAGTCACAGTAATCAGACTGACTAGGTCTAGAATGTCTAGTCACAGTAGGCAGACTGACTAGGTCTAGAACATCCAGTCACAGTAGGCAGACTGACTAGGTCTAGAACATCTAGACACAGTAGGCAGACAGATGACATCTAAAACATCTAGTCACAGTAGGCAGACTGACTAGGTCTAGAATATCCAGTCACAGTAGGCAGACTGACTAGGTCTAGAACATCCAGTCACAGTAGGCAGACTGACTAGGTCTAGAACATCTAGTCACAGTAGACAGACTGACTAAGACTAGAACATCCAGTCATAGTAGGCAGACTGACTAGGTCTAGAACATCCAGTCACAGTAGGCAGACTGACTAGGTCTAGAACATCTAGTCACAGTAGGCAGACTGACTAGGTCTAGAACATCCAGTCACAGTAGACATCCTGACTAGGTCTAGAACATCTAGTCACTGTAGACAGACTGACTAGGTCTAGAACATCTAGTCACAGTAGGCAGACTGACTAGGTCTAGAACATCCAATCACAGTAGACAGTCTGACTAGGTCTAGAACATCTAGTCACAGTAGACAGACTGACTAGGTCTAGAACATCTAGTCACTGTAGGCAGACTAACTAGGTCTAGAACATCCAGTCACAGTAGACAGACTGACTAGGTCTAGAACATCTAGTCACAGTAGGCAGCATTTCTAGTGTGGCAGGGAAAGGAGACCATGTGGTCTGAGAGTTTGGTGTAAATTGTGTATTATGATTTATTAGAGCAGTGCTCATATATGTAGTAAGAGGCCACTAAGAAGGGTTAGCATGAGACTGGCTGTCACATCCTGAACAAAACGTGAGCTGCAAAACTGACCAATCATAATCAGGTTTACAAATGGTTTGGCGTGAGTTGTTTGAGTGCCATTGTTCCATTGGGAAATGGAGGGTGGAAGAGGAAGATGATAATGTCCAGTGTTCCACAGTGGAACAGACTCGACATTCGTGACAGCGAGCAAGTACTCAGCCTTGCAGATTCTAGTCGTTTCTGCGTCCAGTCTTTCAGACATGTGGTTACATTGACATGAGATGACACTAGCAGCAAACCTTTGTTGAAACAATCATTGGGACCAAATGTACGGGCTTGCTCAGGGCACAGAGATTTTAGGGGCTTGCTCAGGGCACAGAGGTTTTAGTTTACCAGACTGACATTGGTGCACTCAGGGCAACTTCAAAAGTGCACCATCTCCCTCAGCAGATGTAGACAGTTGTTGGTAAAAGACACCTGTTAATAAATACATAAAATTTTTCTACTCATATTGTTTTACGCACATGGCGTTTTAGAAAATGAAGAATAAATATAGCAATAAATATTTAAATGTCCAGAATTTGTGTTAGTTTTATTGAGAATTCTCTTGTGTTAGCCCTGTAATTGTTTGATTTTATTTCATTGAAATGGTACAGTAAAACATTCTCTTTCCTGGAGGTCAGATTGGCCTAATGGATAAAAGCATGTTGTGGTGTGTTGATGGCGAGGTAGCGGCTTCAACCCCTCAGTTTGACTAAAATGTTGGCTTCTCATCCTTGATTTGTAAATTACCAGTACCTCAGTAGGTGGAGTGGGTTCACCTGTTGGCGAGGGTCAGTGGTAATAGAGAAAGCTAGCCCACACATAAAAATCAGTCCAGCATGGATTGTACTAAAATCCAAAACAAGTGAAAGAATAAAAAAAAAATGAAAACCTCTTTCCAGTCCATCTCAATGTGGTGGGGATATATTTCTATGTGGTATATGATTATGTAGTCGCCAACTGTGGCTTCGAAGTTAGTGAGCGCAGTTTCACAATTCCCCAACGTACAGAGTCGAAGCTTCAAACTCAACCACGGGTTGCTGGATGCAGATCGCTGTGCATTGAGTTCAGAGGGTGTGGCCACCAGGTGGCGCATGGAGGAGTGGCATCTACATAATTTGGCTAGAGGTTAGCTACGAATATGTTATATATACAGCTGTGGGTCAACATGGCCGGTGGTCTTTGAGAGGAGGCGAGTTAGTTGGTGGGGCAGCGATCTCTATAAAATACATCAAAACTCTATAACCTAGCCATCAGTGGGTAAAAATCACATTACAATTTCACTTCCCCCCAGTCCCCCCTTGTTGCCCTGAAGGGCAGACAAAATGAGTTCTATTGGGTCTGTCTTTTTAATCAGGGGCTAATGGAATCAAACCATACACAAACTGGTGGAAGACAAGGGGAAACCACTGCTGTATTTATCCCTTGTTAATTATGCTTAAAAACAATACTTTAAGGGAGGCAGAAACAACTTTATAACAAACATCAGAAAGAAGCAGTCATCATTTTTTGGCCACATTATGAAAAGATAAAAACTGGGACATGTTTCAATTGGAAAGATTTGTGGAAAGAGAGGTAGAGGAAGTCAACAATAAAACAATTGTTGACAGTCTTGTGTCATAGCACATGAAAAAGTCACGACAAATTGATACAGGCCGTTGGAGATCGCATGATGTGGAGAAACTTGATCACCCATGCCAGTTGGCAAGGCTCTTGGTGATGATAGTGTATAGATGACAAAGTATACGTAAGTCAAGAGAACTCATTTTGTCTGCCACTCGGTTATATTGGGGATCTGGTGTCAGATTTTCTGATGCCTTTGACTGAAACCACACACGGTCTAGTGTGTTAGTAGACTTGCATACTAGCTATTACACCACCACAATGTTTTAGATGGGAAAAATGTTTTTATGGCACAGATAAGAGAATAAATTTCATATTGATTAGTGGCATGTGAATTTTGTGATCAGATCAGTGTGCCATCTTCACAACAAAAGTAAGTTGTAGTAGATCCCCAAAACTTTTTAACTCTTTACAAGGTGGTACAGTATAATAACATCATCTTTCCAGTGAGATGGTACAGTATAACATCTTTCCAGTGAGATAGCACAGTATAACATCTTTCCAGTGAAATTATACAGTATAATAGCATCTTTCCAGTGAGATGGTACAGTACAACATCTTTCCAGTGTCGGAGAATTGTGAGACTGCGCTGTACTAACTCCTACGCTACAGACTGCATAATGTACGAAAGATGATCAAACACTCCAAACACAACACAAAGGTACATAACTCATTAAATATGCAGTTATTTAATGGTCAAGCAGAGTTATGCAACTTTGAAAATATGTATGTAAAGACCCTTACACGCCGCTCATTGGACTTGCAATGCTAGACCATTATTTGTTTATCGACCAATCGGTACAAGGTGGGTGATATGGTCGGCATCGTGCCAGCCTCCCGTTATTTCCCAAGACTGGTTCTGCCACCGAAGAACTAGAACCAGACATACTGAAAGAAGAAATTATAGAAGCCGTCAGATTCGCCCCATTGAACAAATCACCAGGACAAGATGACATAACTAATGAACTAATTAAAGCAGAACGAGAAGTAGGAATCGCATGGCTGCATAGACTATTCAACCATGTTTGGGTAGAAGAACAGACACCGCAAGACTGGGGAAACGCCATAATCATCCCAATTTGGGAAAACACAGGCAGCAAAAGAGACTGCACACAATACAGAGACATTTCACTGTTGAGTCATATTGGGAAAATATTTTGCAGAATTCTTGAGAAAAGATTATGAACTACGATAGAACCCCAGCTAAGCGAAACACAACTTAGATTTAGGAAAAACAAAGGATGCACAGATGCCATGTTTGTTCTTAGACAACTTATAGAAAAACCAATCTAAATCAATGAAGCACTCTACTTAGCCTTTGTCGACCAAGAAAAGGCATTTGATAGAGTAGATAGAAACAAGCTGTGGGAAATCCTTAAACAATATGAAGTGAGTACACATCTTCTTCTTCTTCTTCTTCGTTCATCCGGAGTTTTTTTTCGGATGTGATTGCGTTGTGCCTGTTTACAGCAGAGCTGCGTTCTTGCGCCGTTAGGCCGACACATCCGACTTCTGCGGGCATTTGTTGACCGGGTTAACCTTCCCGGGGGTTTCTTAGGACGTTTGACTCTCACTGTTGTGGTGTTATCCCCCATCCCAGCTGGTCCATATAGAACAGTCAAAGATCCTGGTCAGCCCTCAAGGGAAGGCAGGGGCAGACCATGGGCATTCCCCGCCATCCAAGGAGGCTTCCATACTTGCAGAACCGATACATAGCACTCTGGTACTGGGCTCACCCAAAGAATCGTCACGTCCTGCACATGGCTGCTTAGCCTCACTTCCGTATATTGGGCCTTCCGTTCACCATAGGCTGTTCTTCCGGAAACCAGAAGTATGCAGTCTGCAGATGACATCCACACAGTGAGCTTTCGATTCGGACTTTCCACGTAATGGATTTGCTATCCAAGCAATATTCCATTTCATGCCACTAGGACACTTTTCCACCTTTTATGAAGCCCACACAATGGACTTTTGATTCGGACTTTCCACGTAATGGATTTGCTATCAAGCAATATTCCATTTCGTGCCACTAGGACACTTTTCCACCTTTTATGAAGCCCACACAGCGAGCTTTCGATTTGGACTTTCCACATAATGGATTTGCTATCCAAGCAATATTTCATTTCATGCCTCTGGGTCTTCATGCACCTTTAAATGTCAACCTGTATGTAGTTAAAGTAAGCTGCGGTCAACTTGAGCTTGTTGATATCTCCATAGAGCTTGTCCTCAAATGAAGCAGGTGTGGGCCAAAATATCTTTCTCTGTTCTGCATACGTTGGGCAATCCTGCAGCAAATGTTTTGCTGTCATTTTTCCAGTTCTACAATTACATTCATCAGTATCTCCTATCTTTAGTTTATTGAACAAGTGGTATTTCAGCCTGTTATATCCTGTGCGGAGTCTGAAGATTGCTACTTGTTCTCTTCGGTCGAGTTTGTAATATGCATCATCCTTCTGATGGCCTGGATGCTCAGATTCCCATTTGGTTCTATAAGTGCTTTTTATCAACCTCTTTGCCTCATTATAGGTTATGTCTATGTCAGGCTGTGGTAGTCGTCCGCCCTCTTTTGCCAGTCTGTCAGCCTCTTCGTTTCCAGGTATACTGCAATGTGATGGGATCCACTGTATTACAACTTTTTTGGATTTCTGGCATAGACCATGGAGTGCTGCTCTTAGGTCAGTTAGTTCTGTGCTGTTATTGCTCTTGAGTATTGAGACAGCTGACTTTGCATCTGTGAAGATAGCTATTTGCTTCTCTTTATTTTCCTCCATCAGGAGCATTTCTGCTGCAGTTTTCAAAGCCTCTACCTCCGCTTTGAAGTTACTTGAAAATTTTCCAGTTGCCATTGAATGTGTTTTTTTCACTCCATTTTTTAAATTTAGGAGAATTCCTCCTCCTCCATTCTCTATTGAATTTTTGGCTGATCCATCTGTATATGCATGGGTCCAATTCCTGCTTGGGTAATGTTCTTTTATGTAGTTTAGGGTTATTTCTCTTCTTTCGGTTTCATGCTGAGTGTTCTTTTTCTCAATACCAGGAATGTTTTCTATCATCTCAGGCAGTTGCTGCTGTCTCCAAGCTGGGAACTTGTGTGCATTGTGTATGGGCTTGCCTGTTGATATGTTAAGTATAGGATCTGCCCTAATCCTTCGTTTTGCAGTTTCTACAAAGTTGCTACGCTTCAGTCTTCCCTTTCCAAAACCATTAAATCTGTTGTACATAGGGTGGTCTGTCAATCTTCTAAATTTTTCTGCTTGTTGCTGGGCTCTGCTATCTCTTCTATCCTGCATTGGTTGTAAACAAGTGATCTTTTCTAGTTCATTAATAGGCGTTGTCTTCAGGCTTCCAGTTATGATTCGCATTCCTTGGTTTTGGACTCTACTTATTTTGTTAAAGTTTGACTTAGCTGCTGTTGCCCAAGCTGCAATGCCATATTCCAGTACTGGCCTCACCCGTCCAGTATATAACTTCTTGAGAACTTTCTCATCTGCTCCCCACGTTGTACCAGCAAGCTTTTTCATGATTGCCATTCTCTGCCTTGCTCTTGTTCGATTTTTCTCAACCTGTGTCTTCCATGTCAGGCGACGATCAAAGGTGACTCCTAGATAGTTTGGATTTTCTTCATGGCGCAATATTTTTCCATTCAATACCAGCTTAGGTTGCTGAGTTTTATTTGAGAGGGAGAACACTGTGCATGTTGTTTTCTCCTCACTTATCTTCACTAGCCATGATTTTGACCAGTCCTCTAGCGCTAATAAGGCTTGCTGTATTCTGCTGTTAGCTGTACTAATATATTCTTCAGATGTCCATATGGCTAGGTCATCTGCAAAGGAGGATGTGTGTACTCTGGCTGGAAAATTTTCTGTGATGTCATTTATATATGCTAGGAATAATGTTGGTGAAAGAACTCCTCCTTGGGGGACACCTTGCTCCAGCAGCATCATTTTGCTTGTCTGTCCTTGTACTTTTGTCCTGGCAGTTCTGTTCTCAAGGTAGTGGCTGATCCATTTATACATTTTTCCACAAACATGCATGTTTTGCAGTTTTACTTTCAGTCCTTCCTTCCAAACTTTATCAAATGCTTTTTCTAAATCTATCCAGACTGCTAGTGTGTGCTTTTTCTCTTGGAAGGCATCCTCTATTTCCTGAGCTATATAGGTTATTTGATCTTCAGTGGATCTGTATTTTCTGAATCCTGCTTGGTGTGGTGTTAAGAGTTTGTTTTTCTTCCAGATGCCATGTTAGCCTGCCATTGATAATGCGTTCCATTAATTTTCCTACACAGCTCAGTAGACTGATAGGTCGATAGCCATTTGGTTCTTCCAGGTCTTTTCCTTTCTTTGGGACTGGTATTAGTATAGCTTCCTTCCATGCCTGTGGGACTATTCCTCTCTTCCAGCTGTTATTTAGGACTGCTAGTAGTTTCTTCTTTGCCTTGGTGCCTAGTCCTATTAGCATTTCATTTGTGATTCCATCCTTTCCTGGTGATTTCTTCTTTTTTAGGGTATTCATTGCCTGTTCCATTTCTTCCATTGTTAGATTTGCCATCATATATTCTGCTGCTGTCTCTGTATTTCTATGATGTATCTGTTTGTCTTTGATTGCTTTCTTCTGTTCGGTTGTAATATCAATGTGGTTTGCATTTGCATAGTGTTCCATTAGTGCATTTGCAGCCTTTTTGCCTGTAAGCAAGGCATTTCCTTGTTTAATTGTTATTTGTTTGTTTCTAGGTCCTTCATTGTTCATGGCTTTCACTAGTTTCCATAGTTTGTTTCCATCCCTGTCAAAATTCAGGTTTTCTGTTTTTTCCCTCCAACAATCTCTTGTTGTTTGATTTACTGTTCTTTTATATTTTGCTGAGATGGCTTTGAGAGAGATGTTTGCTTCAATTGTTTGTTCTCTCTCTGCTGTCTTCCTGGCATCTTCAACTTTGTCCTCCAAACTTTGTAGTTCTTCAGTCCAGTATGGTTTGTAATTTTTCCTCGCTCCTCTTGGAATAGACTCAGTGGCTGCCTGTATTATCGCTCTGTTTAGACTTTCCACCATTTGCTTTATGTTGCCATATCGTGTATTTATGTTTTCACAATATTTGTCTGTTAGTATGGCAAATCTGTCCCAATCTGCTCGTTTGTAATTCCAGCGGGGCAAGGGCTTTTGCTCCTGTGGAACATACTCCATATTCATTTCAAGCTTGATTGGTCTGTGGTCACTACCTGCTAATTGGTCCAGCACATGGCGATCGATTTTGTGGAGGATGTCTCCTGTGCAGAAAGCTAAGTCTGGAGTAGAAGTGGTAAGCCATCTTCTGGAGTAGAAGCTCGGTGTGTCATCCGCTTTGTTGAGTAGATGGAGATTTGAGTCTATTTCCCAGTCCTCCAATTCATCTCCTCTTTTGTCAGTATCTGGGTATCCCCATCTTTCTGAACGGCTATTAAAGTCTCCGACAATAATGCAGTTTGTGTCAGTTATTTTCATGTTTGAGAGTGTAAGGTCCTTATCTGCTGGGCTATACAGATTGTAGATTCTTATTTTCACGTCCTTTATCATTATATCAACACCTATAATTTCCGTTTGGTTGTCAGAGATCACAGATACTTCGCTGCAAGGTATTGTATTTCGTGTAAGTATTAGAACTCCTCCTTTGTGTCCTTCGCGGTCGAAACGTGTGGCCTGATATCCTCTGACTGAGAATTTGTGATTGGCGTTGAGGTGTGTCTCTTGAATGCATGCCACATCTATTCTATCTTTATGAAGACGCTGTGTTAGGGAGTCTTTCTTCTTGTAAACTCCTTCGGCATTCCACTGTAGTATGTTGAGTGTCCGGGGTATTTGGTCAATAGCTCTTAACCTACTCCTCTGTGCCTTGACTCCACAGCACAGGGGAAGGTGACCACCAGTAGTCATGGGTGGACCCCCTCGAGGCAGGGGGCCCGGCACTATCACCGCCTGATGGGACTTCACGGGATTAGCACCATATCGATTAATTTTGATTTGTGACATCATGAATTAAGTTACGTTGCACTGCTTTGTCAAGCCTGTGGCTCAGTACATCCGATTTCGACAAGCATTTATTCGGGATGCTTTCCCTAGCCTTTGACTGTCCCCAGTCTACCTACAAGGCAGCAGGTTTTACGTTGCACTGCTTTGTCAAGCCTGTGGCTTAGTACATCCGATTTCGACAAGCATGTATTCGGGGTGCTTTCCCTAGCCTTTGACTGTCCCCAGTCTACCTACAAGGCAGCAGGTTTGTGTGTCTCTTCGTCTGGTCCCTCTCCCTTGACCTGTCCGACATGGGTGGCCCTACCAGTAGCTGTGCTACCGTCGGCATAGCTCTTGGGGTCATTGGGACGCACAAGCCCCTCTACCTCGTCACGGTGGACACACAGCAGAGGGGGTACACATCTAACAAACCTATGTAGAAGCTTATACAACAGCAGTGAATGCATAGTGAGAGCAACTGGAGAACACTCAGAACCCTTCACCATAAGATCCAGAGTACGACAAGGTTGTGTCCTGTCCCCTCTCTTGTTTATAATGTATATAGACAACATATGTAAAGAACCAGCCAAACAGAGACCGAAAAAACACCGCATGACGAGAACAGAAGAAGAACCATCTGCAAATCTAACCATTAGAGAACTCCTGTTTGCTGACGACCAAGCACTAATAGCAAAATCAGAAGCTGAATTACTAGACCACATGAATAGTCTAAACGAAGAGTGTAGAGACCATAACATTAAAATTAGCACAAGTAATACAGAGGTAATGACCGTAACCAAAGAAGAAAAAGCAACAACGATTCACCTAAACGAACATACCTTGAAACAAGTAAAGAGTTTCAAGTACCTAGGAAGTATAATATCATCAAATGGCAAATCAGAAGACGAGATCGAAAATAGATGCTATAAGACAAACCAACTCATTTGAGAAATGGCACCAATACTAAAGAACAAACATGTATCAATAACTACTAAGAAAGCACTTTACAACACAGTCTTCCCACCAACTCTATGTTACCAATGCCAAACCTGATCAATAACAGAAAAAGAGAAAAGAAAATTCACAACAACAGAAATGAGATTCCTGAGAAGAATTCTCAATGTATCAAAAAAGAGATAAGATCAGAAATGAAGAAATCAGGAGTAAAGTAGGGGTTATAGCTGCAATAGATTTTACTAGAAGGCAGCAAGTATAATAGTTTGGCCATGCAAGTAGGTTACCAACTAACAGTATACCACAACAAGCAATGATGTACAGACCAGAGGGGAGCTGAGGAAGAGGCCGACCACATAAACGATGGACGCAGGGAATAACAGAGTCCATGGGAATATCAATACATGAAGCCCAAATGCGGACACTCTCCAGCTGTTTATACTTCACCTTGACACCGCAAGGTACAAGAGAGCATGATGAGATTAGATGAGATGAGATGATCAAACCCTCCGAACACAACACAAAGGTACATAACTCATTAAATATGCAATTATTTAATGGTCAAGCAGAGTTATGCAACTTTGAACATCAGTAAGTAAAGGCCCTTATACACACAAGCCGCTCGTTGGACTTTAAATGCTAGACCCATATTTTTTTGTCGACCAATCGGTACAAGGTGGGTGATGTGGCCACCATCATGCCGGCCTCCCGTTACTTCCCGTTATTTCCCAAGACATTTTCAGATACTCATTTAAGGCTGGGCGACCTTGGAGCCCAACTAACATCATACCACAATAAGCATGTACAGACGACATGGAAGCAGAAGAAGAGGCCGGCCACGTAAACTATGGACAGAGGGAATAACAGAGTCCATGGGAATCTCGATTTATGAAGCCCATAAACAAGCACTATCCCGCTGTTTATGCTTCACCTCGTCACAGCAAGTACAAGAGGGGACTGCGTGGTCTCGAGGTATGGTGTCCGCCTCGAGTGCTGGAGGTCCCGGGTTCAAGCCCCGGTGATGACCGGGATTTTTTCACGTGGACTTCTAGTAATAACATTTCCCCTGGTCTCTGGGTAGTGAGACACGGACGCCCGTGTGTATTGTTGCGCACGTAAAAAAATCCCTTGGCAGTTGGAAATCGAAAAGGGTAGCCTAACGGCGCTGCCCGGACAAAATTTCGAGTTAAAAATCTACCAAAGTATTTCAGGATCCTCACCGGTGCTACTAAGTTTCTCCAGACTCAGATTTGAGTTAGGAGGAAAACGGAGCACTTATGGGTGGCACCCGTGTGCCGTTATGTTAATCCATCGATTAAACTAAACAAGATAATAGGAGAGAGAGAGAGAGAGAGAGTGCTTTTTCTCTTGGAAGGCATCCTCTATTTCCTGAGCTATATAGGTTATTTGATCTTCAGTGGATCTGTACTTTCTGAATCCTGCTTTGTGTGGTGTTAAGAGTTGGTTTTCTTCCAGATGCCATGTTAGCCTGCCATTGATAATGCGTTCTATTAATTTTCCTACACAGCTAAGTAGACTGATAGGTCGATAGCTATTTGGTTCTTCCAGGTCTTTTCCTTCTTTGGGACTGGTATTAGTATAGCTTTCTTCCATGCCTGTGGGACTATTCCTCTCTTCCAGCTGTAATTTAGGACTGCTAGTAGTTTCTTTTTTGCCTTAGTGCCTAGTCCTATTAGCATTTCATTTGTGATTCCATCCTTTCCTGGTGATTTCTTCTTTTTTTTAGGGTATTTATTGCCTATTCCATTTCTTCCATTGTTAGATTTGCCATCATATATTCAGCTGCTGTCTCTGTATTACTATGATGTATCTGTTTATCTTTGATTGCTTTCTTCTGTTCAGTTGTAATATCAATGTGGTTTGCACTGGCATAGTGTTCCATTAGTGCATTTGCAGCCTTCTTTCCTGTAAGCAAGGCATTTCCTTGTTTAATTGTTATTTGCTTGTTTCTAGGTCCTTCATTGTTCATGGCTTTCACTAGTTTCCATAGTTTGTTTCCATCCCTGTCAAAATTCAGGTTTTCTGTTTTTTCCATCCAACAATCTCTTGTTGTCTGATTTACTGTTCTCTTATATTTTGCTGATATGACTTTGAGAGAGATGTTCGCTTCAGTTGTTTGTTCTCTCTCTGCTGTCTTCCTGGCATCTTCAACTTTGTCCTCCAAAATGTGTAGTTCTTCAGTCCAGTATGGTTTGTAATTTTTCCTCGCTCCTCTTGGAATAGACTCAGTGGCCGCCTGTATTATTGCTCTGTTTAGACTTTCCACCATTTGCTTCATGTTGCCATATGGTGTATTTATGTTTTCACAATATTTGTCTGTTAGTATGGCAAATCTGTCCCAATCTGCTCGTTTGTAATTCCAGCGGGGCAAAGGCGTTTGCTCCTGTGGAACATACTCCATATTCATTACAAGCTTAATTGGTCTGTGGTCACTACCTGCTAATTGGTCAAGCACATGGCGATCGATTTTGTGTCTCCTGTGCAGAAAGCTAAGTCTGGAGTAGAAGTGGTAAACCATCTTCTGGAGTAGAAGCTCGGTGTGTCGTTCGCTTTGTTGAGTAGATGGAGATTTGAGCCTATTTCCCAGTCCTCCACTTCATCTCCTCTTTTGTCAGTATCTGGGTATCCCCATCTTTCTGAACGGCTATTAAAGTCTCCGACAATAATGCACTTTGTGTCAGTTATTTTCATGTTTGAGAGTGTAAGGTCCTTATCTGCTGGGCTATACAGATTGTAAATTCTTATTTTCACGTCCTTTATCATTATATCAACACCTATAATTTCCGTTTGGTTGTCAGAGATCACAGATACTTCGCTGCAAGTTATTGTATTTCGTGTAAGTATTAGAACTCCTCCTTTGTGTCCTTCGCGGTCGAAACGTGTGGCCTGGTATCCTCTGACTGAGAATTTGCGATCGACATTGAGGTGTGTCTCTTGAATGCGTGCCACATCTATTCTATCTGTATAAAGACGCTTTGTTAGGGAGACTTTCTTGTTATAAACTCCTTCGGCATTCCACTGTAGTATGTTGAGTGTCCGGGGTGTTTGGTCAATAGCTCTTAACCTACTCCTCTGTGGCTTGACTCCACAGCACAGGGGAAGGTGACCACCAGTAGTCATGGGTGGACCCCCTCGAGGCAGGGGGCCCGGCACTATCACCGCCTGATGGGACTTCACGGGATTAGCACCATAACGATTAATTTTTATCTGTGGCATCATGAAATGATAAAGTTACGTTGCACTGCTTTGTCAAGCCTGTGGCTCAGTACATCCGATTTCGACAAGCATTTTTCGGGATGCTTTCCCTAGCCTTTGACTGTCCCCAGTCTACCTACAAGGCAGCAGGTTTGTGCGTCGCTTCGTCTGGTCCCTTGACCTGTCCGACATGGGTGACCCTACCAGTAGCTGTGCTACCGTCGGCATAGCTCTTGGAGTCATTGGAACGCGCAAGCCCTCTACCTCGTCAAGGTGGCCGCACGGCAGAGGGGGGTCCTGCGTTCGATTCCCCATAGAGGTGGAATTGTTACAATGATCTGGACTGCCTGGTCAACCCAGACTAAAATTAGTATCATGATTCGTCTCGGGAAATAACAGCGATCGGCGTTATATTGATTACATAACCAGTCCAGTTCCGATTTGTCTATAACTATATGGGATTGACACCATATGCCATTTAGGCCTCGTGGCACGTAAACACGGTCCCTCACTGCATATGTATTACAATAATATAATGCAAAGAAATATAAAACAATGATGAGGCCAGCATGGCCAAATGGACATGAGCGCTCGTTCTTAAACATCCGGTGTGCTGATGTTGAGGTAGCGGGTTCATCCTCTACACCGGTCAGTTGGACTAAAATATTGATTTCTAGTCCTTGACTTGGGGAAGTGCTTGCTTGCTTGCTTGTGTTCGTTGGCTTGAGCTCCAACGCGAAGTCCTGTATGTCGGATGAAGGCATCCTGTTGTCCAACATCAGTGTGATGTCATACAGGACCTGAGTTTTGCGTGAGTATCCGTTGTCCCATGTCTGGCTTATTGGTGTGCAGACTGGTGGTTCCTCGCCGTACAGGCAGACACTCTCCGACTTCGGAGGAATCGGCGATCCTATTGACTTTAGCCAGGACCCTGAAGGGACCTGTTGCCCAGGACGCTCGACGAGGACGCGTCAATAGGTCTTGGCCAGTATATAACCCGGCCCTGGTGCCTTGGAAACACCTCTGCGTCCCACTTGGGGAAGTAAAGCATAAGTACTTCAGGAGTCGGAGGGGATACGCCTGATGGCGAGGGACACTGGCAAAGGGAAAGCTACTCTACATGCAAATATTAGGCAGTGCATTAGAAGTAGTAGCACATGGGCTACGCTTCAGTTCAAAGCGTGCGAAGGAATCAAAACAAAATAGACAACAAAACAAAGCAACAATAAAACTAAGTCTTGTGCAGATTTAGTCAAGTGGGGGCTGAGTGGTCTCGAGGTATGGTGTCCGCCTCGAGTGCTGGAGATCCCGGGTTCAAACCCAGTGAGGGCCGGGATTTTTTTCACGTGGACTTCTAGTAACAAAATGTCCCCTGGTCTCTGGGTAGTGAGATCGGACGCCCGTGTGTATTGTTGCGCACGTAAAATATCCATAGGGGAAACAAATATAGTAAAAACCCATATATTTGCCCTAACCCTAGCCATAACCCAAACCCCAAGCCCCTAAACCCAACCACAAACCCTAGCCCTTAACCCTTTAACCCTAACATCCGGACAAAGCCACAAGTGGTCAGTCTCACGCACAGACAGACAAGACACACAGAGAACTCTTGTGCATTCAGGAAGACTGCTGAATTAATTGATGCCATTCAAGTGGTCAACAGTGCCCTCAGCTGACCTTTGACCTACAGAGCAGGAATCCCAGTCCATGAAGACGTCATCCAGGTGTCTTCCCTCCTGTACAAGTGCATCAATTCCCCCTTGTTCAGGAGTAATCCTCCGTGGAATCATCGCCCCTTGTTCAGGAGTAAACCTCGGTGGCACCAATTCCCCCTTATTCAGGAGTAATCCTCCGTGGTACCACGGCCCCCTTTTCAGGAGTCACCATGGCCCCCCTTCTGCAGGAAGAAAACCACTTTGGAACGATGGCCCCCCTTATTCAGGAAGTAACCACTTTGGAACCATGACCCCCCTTTATTCAAGAGGAAACCACTTTGGAACCATGACCCACATGTTCAGGAGGCAAGCCGCGCGTACACCATGTACTCCAGCTTCATGAACGAGAATTCCTTCTCTATAAGTCATTGGTCAAAGGTGGACACTGTCCACCACCCGTACATTGGCATCCCCCCACGAGGCTTAATAAGTTATCGCGCGGACCTCCGAGAGGTGTATACGGGCAATCAGCGCCGTCCTCGTGGTGTCTTTAATAATAAGCCAGTGGATAAAGGCAAGTGGTCGAGTAGCCACCTATTATCTTGTACCTGCAACAGTTGCAAACTGTGTTTTCTTGTCCTTATTATCATCACTACTAGTTACAAGTAACATACCAGTTATCTCGGCACAGTCATAACATCTGATGGGAGATGCCTTGAAGAGATTAGAACAAGAATTACCATTGCGAAGGTAGCCTTTTGCAAGATGAAAAATATACTGACCAACAAAAAGATATCAATTGAAACGAGAACAAGAGTGTTGAGATGCTACATAGAACCTATACTTTTGTATGGATGTGAAGCGTGGACAATAAGCAGTCAAGCTGAAAAACAGCTAATGGCTGTGGAAATGTGGTTTCTGGGGAAAATGCAAAGAATACCATGGACAGATAGAAAAACCAACGAACAAGTCCTTCAAGAAACAAATGAAGGTCGTAAACTGATTAGAGTCATTACACGTAGATAGTCAAAATTTTTGGTTCATGTTTTGAGAAGAAATGAATTGGAGAACTTGGTGACAACTGGCAAGATCGAAGGGAAGAGACCAAGGGGAAGACCTAGAAGCAAATACCTGGATGGCTTCGCCACGTGGCATGGTCGAGACAGGAACACAGAGCTGATCCACGACTCTGGTGATCGAGTGAGATGGCAGAACATGACCGCCCATGCTTACCGGCATGGCACATGATGGATGGATGGACCATTGTCCATATCTAGGATCAGTGGTAAATAGCAAATTATCCCTGGATCAGGAAATCAACATCCTGATTGGTAAGGCAGCAACAACAATGAACAGGTTAAGAAAAAGAGTCTGGGAGAACAGGAAGCTTACTGCCAAAACAAAAGTCCTTGTCTATCAAGCCTGTATCCTTAGTACTCTTCTTTATGGCAGTGAAACCTAGATAACTTACTCACACCAAGAAAAATGTTTAAACAGCTTTCATATATGATCATTTTCGAAACGTGCTCACTAAAAAAGAAGCAGCCGTGGCATAAATATGATCATTTGCGCAACGTGCTCACTAAAAAAGCAGTTGTGGCATAAATATGATCATTTGCGCAACGTGCTCACTATATAAGAGGTAGTTGGAGCATAAATATGATCATGTGCGCAACGTGCTCACTACAGAACAAGTAATCGGCGCATAAATATGATCATTTGCGCAACGTGCACACTATAGAATAAGAAGAAGAAGAAGAAGACGAAGACAAAGACGAAGACAAAGATGAAGACGAAGACGACGAAGATGACGAAGAAGAAGACGAAGAAGAAGAAGAAGACGAAGACGAAGACGAAGATGAAGACGAAGAAGAAGAAGAAGAAGAAAAAGACGAAGAAGAAGACGAAGAGGAAGACGAAGAGGAAGAGGAAGACAAAGAGGAAGAGGAAGAAGAGGAAGAAGAAGAAGAGGAAGAGGAAGAAGAAGAGGAAGAGGAATAAGTAGAGGAAGAAGAAGAAGAAGAAGAAGAAGAAGAAGAAGAAGAAGAAGAAGAAGAAGAAGAAGAAGAAGAAAATAAATCAGTTGGCGGGCCGCATGCGGCCCACGGGCTGTAGTTTGCCCACCCCTGGCTTAGGGCAATCCTAAAGAAACGAACTAAACTAACTAAATGGTTTACTATAATTTGGTGTAATGGGTGATAATTAACTAAGGGAAGGTAATTTCACTAACTAACTATAATGTAGGCGATATGTGTTGGCTCCCTTAAAGTATAATGTTCTTACTGAGCCTTATAAATTCTAACTATGTTTAATTGCAAATTAAACTAACTTTCTAAACTAAATTAAGTTAATCTAACTAAACTATCATTGGCATTTCAGGTAATCATCTCATACGAGACCTATATATGTACTGATGGTATTACTTTTAAAGGTGTTCATGGCCTAAATATATCTAACTTTAAATGTGAATGAATGATTCTAGCTAACTAAACTACTTCACTCTAAACTAATTCATTATAAACTAATTCACTATTAATGTGGGCACTTATCTGAATCTTGTAGTAAGTACAGCTTTTCACGTCACTCTCGGGAGTTACATGGACACTTCCCTGACTCGTTACTCGGGATGTTGACACACTTTCACTCTGCATTCTGTTGTGTAGAGCAACAACAATTAATCATCACAAACAATACTGAATTTACAATTGTACACTTTGTCTGTCCAGACAAGAAATCTGAAATACGGAATAAGTTAATTAGTTTGTCTGTCGTCGTGTCTGATGTCGTTTTGTATTTGTCGTGTAGTCTTCACTGGCTTGGGCATCAACTGAAACGTTTGTGAACACATTTTAAATATCGTTATTATCACAAATTCGCACGCTTCAACACTTACGTTCTGATCTGGCACTTGCAATTGTCACACTCTGATCTTACACATTCGTTGCAAACCACTTGTACTCATTCTCGTAGGCCTGTGAATTCATTCTGATTTCTACTGACACTTCTTATGGCTTACTCACAGGCTTGTGAGATCATTCGAACGTCTGACACCACTTATGGCTGCCTGTCAACAACCTACTTTGCACACAGGCACTCTCGCATCTTCATCCACATCTCAACGACACAGTAATTATGTGGATGGAACAATTCTAGTTTAATTCAGGCGAACCTGAACAATTCACACAAGCATCTTCAGGCGGCTAATGCCTGACTAATTATAGCAGTGGTCGCCTTTCTCACACAAAACGCATACGTCTTCAGATATAACTCCACTCTCGCTATCTGTAACATGCGCCCTCATAAACTACACATTGGCACTCGGAAAAACACACACGTCCTGTCTGGAAGCTGTCCGGCCGCAGTCTGACTAAGATTCAGTCGATGGGCTAGTCTGGTCGTCTTAATCTCGTGCGGTCAGCAAACTCCGTGCTGTCGTGTCCGTCACGTAGTCCAGTAGTCTGTTCACGTCAACCTTGGGTTGTACTACTGTTTACTCTGTTTACGGGTGTTATCCCGTGAACTAGCGTCCCCCACCCTGTCCTAGGGGTTGGTCCCGCTGTTGTCCTAGATATGACACGTCTGTGTCCTCATCTAAGTCCTGTCTTCTGACTGTTCTAAGTTATATCTTGTGTTCTGTCTCTATACTAACTACTCCCTTGTAGTGGTCCTTATCTACGTCCTATCTGTCCTTAACTCTCTTCTATCTCTTGTCCTATCTCAGTCCTACCTAACACGTTGACAGGTGGTCGGCATTCATAACGCCCGCAGATGATTTCAAAGTCTCAACTCAGAATGACGGGAATTGTGAACAGCGCGTCTCGCTATCCCCTAAGTCACAGCGCCGGTCACTGGCAAACTACTGAACATAAACAAATTGCCTTGTAAATCACAACCAGTCAATACATTCTGGGGTTGACTCCACGGTCCTAAAGGTCATGCAGCTAACGTTAACTTTGCATTACCCCCTTGCGACCATTATGGCCTCATTAGCAATGCTACACCCATGCTCATGTACTAAGTGATTCATTGAACGTGACCCGGGACTTTTGTGACAG
This sequence comes from Cepaea nemoralis, assembly GCA_014155875.1. NCBI lineage: Eukaryota > Metazoa > Mollusca > Gastropoda > Stylommatophora > Helicidae > Cepaea > Cepaea nemoralis. The sequence continues at coordinate 236,916 of JACEFZ010027902.1, read as the reverse complement.
ATTTTGCACGCTCGCAATGGATGGAATCCCTGTAGAGATACACCGTTCACAGAGTTCTCGTACATTGACCTTCGTACCAGAGCATGCGCATGCAATCAAGGAGCGGATAGGTTAGCTGGTCATCATCATTATGTGGCCTTTCAGCTGCTGTAGGCGTTCGTGGATATTTACAGATCTCGGACCTTCGTGTTCTGGGTCTGCACGTCCAACAACAGAAGCGTCGGTGATGTCATGTAACTGAGTTTACTTCATATTATAATTCTAGAACATTCTTTCTTTAATTGTTATTATTTTATTTGCTTAGAATAGCTCGCTGTTCCCCCCGGTGCCAGAGCCGCTCCATTGGGTCCCCACTGTCCCCAGGTATAATCCGGATGACCGCCTCTCTAGAACTTTCTTTTTGTTATTTTAATCAATTGTGCTTTTAATGCATGTAATAAATAAGTGCATAATCCTCATATAAACAAAATAAGACAGCTGCTCTATCACCCAATAACAAGTCAATGCAACTAATGTGACAATAATTCCGATGGTCAATTACACTGCATACACATCTTGTTTTCCAATGCAACCAATCAATCCATGCTACAGATCCTCATTTTTGCTACAGTAAAATAATTTAATTTTCAAACTATCCAAGGAGATCACTGTCTCTGAATAAGAAATATTCCTGTTCTTTTATTACAAATTTTGTTCTACCATATTCAGGAAGCAATACTTTGTCCCCAACTTTGACACTGGGTGCTACAATGGTGCCGTCAAGAATATGGTTGCCAGATTGTGTAACTACAAACAATCGGGGACAATTGTCTTAAAGGCAAGATAACAGATTGTATTGCACCGAGTTTCATCCCTTATGGTTTCTTTCTGTAGAGCCACCTGTGTTAGCTTGAACCTAGTTAGTTAGTTAGTTAGTCGCAGTTCCAACTTCATAGCAACGGGTCGTCCCCCTTATGCTCCGTTCCCGTGCCAGTGAATATCACACAAAATGCTCCCCACTGCCCAATGTGAAAAGTGAAAAGACAGGAGTCTCGACAAACAACAGCCCGCACAGATGCACTGTGCATAATGCCGCCGCCAGAATGTCAATACAATAGTCCCCCACAAAACACCCAGTCCATTTCTGATAGAATCGGCAGTCATTTTCCCATCTGGATGTTTCCTAGATGTTCACCCACATTCCACGAAATACAGTTCATCGTCGATGACAGTGACAGTCAACCAGAAGCCCAGCAGCCACGCATTTCTGCATAAGGCAAAAACCGGTCAACTCTGGGACATAGCCATCTGCCATCGCTCCGAACATGCAGTCACGTTCCAAAGAACCTCGGGCAGATTCAAAAGCATTTCACACGAAACTCACAGCTCACAGTGTCGCGCCACGCACTCACTCAGTAGCAGGGCGACGGAACCATCAAGCCTCCTTAGTCGCCTCTTACGACATGCGTGGTAGGCTGCAGTGTTGCTATTCTTTGCTTCCCTTATGGGCCCCGGCAACACACGGGAGAGCTTGAACCTAATTTTGTTCAAGTCGCAACAGACAGACAGGAAACCCACTTAACGTTCTGAACACAAGATAATGAAAACGACACTACTGCGTTTACTTACGCTGACATGTGATGTTTCAAAACCAAGACAACCTTGTGTTTAAGTAACTCTTTTATTTGATAGGGGAATTATTATTTTTTTGCGGGGGGGGGGGGGGGGGACTGGACAAACGGGAGTTCCGAAAGCATTTTTAGGACAGTGTGTTATGTCTTTGAAAAAACCGGGACATCTGGCAATCTCCGTCAAAAACAGACATCGTTTGCCACATGGCGTTTAGACAGAATGACGTCATCGGAATATGCGGTAGAAAATCATATAGGGAAAATCCAAGGAAAATGGGGAAAACGTAATAGGACAGCAACGGAGACGCTGGGACTTTGTGATACGAACAAGATGTGTTTCTGAAGGCTCGAGGTGAAGGTGACACCTGGATGCCGTGATTTCGGGATGAGACAGCAGGGAGTCTGGTAAGGAGTTTATTGAGGACGACACAACAGTGAAAAGGACCGGGAATGGAAAATCCACCTAGACTGAATCTTAGTATCTAAGAAATTGAGCTGAAGAATGGATAGGAAGGCTTCAAGGGCGACGAGCTGGTTTGGGAGCTCAGGGGTGGATGTATTTGAGTAGGTGCCGATCCTGTGGTTAGGGATCAGCCTGATTTTCTGCCAGAGTTTTAATCCTATTACCGTTGGCGGAAATAAACGTCTGGAAAATCGTTCGCTTCACTTGAGTATGCTGTTCTGAGTTCTGTTACCAAGTTCCGATTTTTCGATGATGCTTTTTGTTTTTGCTCCAGTTGCGTTTAGCGGACAGGCACATTGAGACATCGTTGTTCCAATTCTTGCTCCGTCCTCATCTTCAACAGCCAGCGAAGAGTTCCAAATCCTAGTGGCACCAGTTGCGAACGTTTTCATTACATAACTTTCTTAAGGATACAGTGTGCCCCTTCACACCTCCACCACTTACGTCGATTAGTAACGAAATCAATACCTCTGACGTGAACAACCTAGTTGTCGTTCTTGTCAGATTACATCCCCTGTATCCTTGACATGCTTCACCCCATTTCGACACACCAGTTCAAGGACGGCCGTTGAACTTTACACACTAGTGTACTGTACATACTTGAATGACCCACAAAACCCACTCACCCCCCTGCACCAATCTATGTTGATTAATGACGGCATTTTTCCCACGCGTTGCGGGTTGTTTGTTTTGTTTTAAGGGTGTTTGCATACATAAATCCTCAGCTAGCATTTGACAACATGATCCCACCTGTATGCAACGCGTTCCTTTCATTCTAACTTTATCTCGAAAACCAACTGCGAGCGAGACCTTGAATTTGCCCTGCATGCACCAGCACACATTCTCCATTCATGGAGTCCAATAAAATCAGGTGTCATTTATGCTTACGATTACAACTACTCCCAAGATATAGAAGTAGGGGCTATAGTGAACTCGCTCGCTTTGAACCCAAACGTAATTCCCAGAATTGTTACAAGTAGTAAGTGCACTGGACTGATTTTGCGTGCGGGTTGGCTCTCCTAATTACCATTTCCCTCGCCATAAGGAGAACGCTCTCCGACTTCTGAGATACTTATAATTTACGTCCTCAAGTCAAGGACAAGACGTCAACATTGATATCCAATTAACCAAGGGTTAAAGTAACAATTGTCTGTGACATAAGGGTTAAAGAAACAATTGTCTGGGACATAAGGGTTAAAGTAACAATTGTCTGGGACATAAGGGTTAAAGTAACAATTGTCTGGGACATAAGGGTTAAAGTAACAATTGTCTGGGACATAAGGGTTAAAGTAACAATTGACTGGGATATAGGGGTTAAAGTAACAATTGTTTGGGACAGAAGGGTTCAAGTAATAATTTTCTGGGACAGAAGGATTAAGGTAAACATTGTCTAGGCATAAGGGCTAAATTATTAATTGTTAGGGACATATGCGTTAAAAAAAAAACAAACAATTGCCAGGGACATTTACGGTTAAAATAACAATTGTGAGGGACACATACGGTTAGAATAACAATTTTCAGGGATATTTTCTGTTAAAATAACAATTGTCAGGGACTTATACGGTTAAAGTAACAATTGTCTGGGGCATATATTTTTAAAGTAACAATTGTCAGAGGCATAAATGGTTAAATAACTACTCGAAGAAGTTTCCAGGAAACCGCTACATGTGATCCAGAAATAGCCATACAACAATCTAGAAGTTTCCAGGAATCCACGATGTGAGAACCAGAGAATCCTTGTTACACTTTCTTCTATCTAACTGTTTCATCTCTCCCTCCCAACTTTGTCATTTTCTCACGCAGATAAACGGACACATCCTGCGGGGTTGGGAGTTTCTCAGCACCATATCTGATGTTTGAGAATGTGGGTGAGAATATATAGGGACAGGCAGAACGAAGGACAATATGTTTAATGGAAAGATAGAATGACAATAGGTTGGACAGAAATAAAGAAAGAAAGAAAGAAAGAAAGAAAGAAAGAAAGAAAGAAAGAAAGAAAATAAGTTGAACAGACATAACAAAAGACAATAGGTTGTACAGAAAGATAGAAAGACGGTAGGTTGGATAGAACGAAATTTAGAAAATAAGTCGACTAGAAAGAAAGAAAGAAAGAAAGAAAGAAAGAAAGAAAGAAAGAAAGAAAGAAAGAAAAAAAGAAAGAAAGATCGGTGAGCAAGCAGAAGAAAAGACAATAGACTGGACAGAAAGAAAAATAGAAAATATGTCCACTAGAAGAAAAGAAAGAAAGAAAGAAAGAAAGAAAGAAAGAAAGAAAGAAAGAAAGAAAGAAAGATCGGTGAGCAGCAGAAAAAAAGACAATAGACTGGACAGAAAGAAAAATAGAAAATATGTCCACTAGAAGAAAAGAAAGAAAGAAAGAAAGAAAGAAAGAAAGAAAGAAAGAAAGAAAGAAACAAAGAAACAAAGAAACAAAGAAAGTCATGTTCAGGCCAGTAACAAAAGTAACATTTTAATAATGTATCCCTCCCAATAAGGTTTTTTCTTGTAACTCGGCATTCGTGAATGTTCTGCTAAACAGTAAATACAGAAAACAAACGTAAAGTAAATACAGAAAACAAAGTTTTTAAAAAAAAAATCGCTTTTACTGGCCTTGATGGCAAATGGTGCTGGTTCTACATTATTTTGTTTTTTGTTTTGTTTTTTGTCCATCAAGAATGATGATGAACATTCATTTCATCCAGTGGGGTTGAAGGTATGGAGCCGTGGGTTCTAAGATGGCTGATAATGCCTATTTTGGCTCCAAATGTTCATTGACAATGTGGGCAAAGAATTCTTGACGTTTCTGGAGGATTTCCTGCAGTAGTTTTTCTGTCCTGCCTTTTCTTCACAGCTCTTGCAGTCCTGGTTGCCTCACATATGACTGCACCCTTGCGATGGATGAAGAATGACTTGCGCGATGACTTGGATTAAAGTGATGAAGAGTTGCGCAATTCGTTGACCTCACTCTCTCGCCTGAGTCCATCTGAGTCCAGTGGCAAGACAAGTCGAGACGACTGGAGACGAATACAGGTGCAGTGGAATGACCAGGGCGCTCTACGTGCCTTGCCGTGCCCATTACGTTCCACAACGCTTTGCAGGTAAACACCGTCTTGTCCGTTGAATTAGGAATGATTTCTTCCGCGCAGACATTATTTACGCAGCAATATAAACCCTGGCCTCATGCCAGTAATAGTGCCCTAACTTTGCCAGGGGTATTAGCTTTACTCAGAGCCGGCCTCCTCACAGTAGGGCTTCTCTTGCAAAAGTGACGAAACACGTTACAGTTACTAGCAACCAAAGCCGGTGTCACTATTGTGCGTTTCCAATAAGTGATAATTAGTGCGACGGAAATATCAATCCCCGTAATGTAATGTCCAATAAGTCAAGTAAACAAAGTAAAGGTCATTTTTCCACGCCTTAATGCGTATTGGAAAAATGGTGCTAAACTCATATGTTTATAGAGCAACCAGCACTCCGGAAATGATGTAATCGGTATCACGCCGACCGCCTTCGATTTCCAGCACATTTCCTAGTTGCAATTTTAGGTGGGTCGACATGGAAGCCAAGAAAGTGTAACAGTCCGACTAAACTCGGAATCGAGTCGACGAACACCAAGCCGACGGGCAAGCATTCAGCCACTATGCCATCATGGCTCCTATCCAGGAAGTAGTCTATACTAATCTACTATTGACCTATTTCAATGCCCCATAAGCTCATCTAGCTTGTTCTCCTTCTGTCGTCTTCTATTTGTAACACCACAATCGCGATCAACACGATCTCCCCATGACTCTAAAACCGCCGCTGAACAATTTGACAGTTGTTTTGTCCTTACATGAGTAATCACCTGCGAATGTGCCTTCTATGACACTCGATCATTCGTCTCCATATCCGACATGGAAATTTCAGTTTTCTACAAATGAAACGCATTTCAAGGGTCTCGAATGTCATTCTAATCGTTGAACTATTTGTACTTTGTTTTGTCATTCCTCAGTACCTTTTCACACCTTCGTCACAGTTAACCCGACGTCACGCCTTCGCCACAGTTAATGAATAACCCAATTTAAATGGGGACTATGTTAACGCCCATGGATCTCTCACATGCTTTTGTAATTCCTCACATGTGCCCGCGTCTGCTATGCCCTCACTCCGGCATGTGTGATTGCTTATAATTCCATATCTTTCATGATGAAATGATGATGAAATTCAAGACACGGTCTAGTTATTCACAAGTTACAGAATAACCGTTAGCCCATGTGTCATAAATGTATAATATAGTGGGAACCACGGGACAATGAGAAACTGCTCATGACCAAATTTGGTATTAAACTGTCCATGATGTGTAGAGAATGAGATTAATCATTTTTATTTCTGGCGCTATTAAATTCTGGGTTTCTGGGGTTATTTCCCCTGGGATCTCTTGGACTAATTCTGTTTAGTTTAGTCGACGGATCAACATCACGGCACACGGGTGTAACCCATAAGTGCTCCGTTCTACTCCTAACTTAAGCCTGAGTCCGAAGAAACTCAGCTCAGTGCACGAACTCCGTAGCACCGGCGAGGATCCTGAAATACTTTGGGTAGATTTTAAACTCGAAATTTTGCCCGGGCAGCGCAGTTAGGTTACTCTTTTTTCGATTTCCAACTGCCAAGGGATTTTTTTACGTGCGCATCAATGCACATGGGCGTCCGATCTCACTACCCATAGATCAGGGGAAATTTTACTACTAGAAGTTCAAGTGAAAACATCCTGGTCCACACTGGGTTTGAACCCGGGATCTCCAGCACTCGAGGCGGACACCATACCTCGAGACCACTCAGCCCCACTTGACTAATTCTGCACAAGACATAGTTTTATTGTTGCTGTTGTTGTTGTTGTTGTTGTTGTTGTTTTTTATTCCTTCGCACGCTTTGAACTGAAGCGTAGTCCATGTGCTACTACTTCTAATGCACTGCCTAATTCTTGCGTGTAGATTAGCTTTCCCTTTACCAGTGTCCCTCGCCACCAGGTGTATCCCCTCCGACTCCTGAAGTACTTATGCTTTACTTCCCCAAGTCAAGGACTAGAAATCAACATTTTAGTCTAACTGACCGGTGTAGAGGATGAACCCGCTACCTCAACATCAGCACACCGGATGTTTAAGAACGAGCGCTCATGTCCATTCGGCCATGATGGCCTCATGATTGTTTCATATTTCTTTGCATTATATTATTGTAATACATATGCAGTGAGGGACCGTGTTTACGTGCCACGAGGCCTAATTGGCATATGGTGTCAATCCCATATAGTTATAGACAAATCGGAACTGGACAGGTTATGTAATCAATGTAACGCCGATCGCTGTTATTTCCCGAGACGAATCATGATACTAATTTTAGTCTGGGTTGACCAGGCAGTCCAGATCATTGTAATCATTCCACCTCTATGAGGAATCGAACGCAGGACCCGCAGAGGCAGTCAAGCGTGAACCCTGTCTGTTCCGTGGTGTTATTATTTTAATTCTGTCAGATGCAAAAGTGAATATCTAGTGAAGATGTACACCAGAGATAGAGCAGAATAAGGCAGACAAAAGCCGCATTTCAGAAAATGAAGAGTATCTTATGCAATAAGTCACTATCAAGGAATGTAAGAAAGAGAGTGCTGAAGTGCTATATAGAACCAGTTTTGCTTATGGCAGCGAATCTTGGAATGTAAATGAACAAAATTAAGAAGAAATTAGAAGCAACAGAGATGTGGTTCCTGAGACGAATGTTGAAAATTCCTTGGACTGCTAGAGTAACTAACAACGACTGCGTGAAACAAGCTAATGAAACTAGAACACTATATACAACAATAAGAAAGAGACAAACAGCTTTCTTTGGTCATGTGATGAGAAGAGAGACATTGGAGAACATTGTGACAACTAGAAAGATCGAGTGGAAGCGAGGCAGAGGCAGACCAAGCGAAATGATGCTGGATAAATTGAGACGATGGCATGGAGGAATATCATCAGCAGAGTTGATCCAGAACACCAAAGATGGCAAGGCACTTGATGATGATGATGAGATGCAAAAACTGACTCCTTTGAAGTAGCACTCTTCAGTGTAGACGGTGTTAAAAGTAATAACTTCGTAGAGCTGAAAGTGTGAATGTTTTATTTTTAGCACACAAGCTTGTTTACATTAAGGTATTATCTTACTGTATTTGTTGCTATAGTTTAAATCAAGCCGTGTGGCTACAACGCCGAGTTGCCATCCAAGAGTTCGGGTTAGAATCCTCGGTACGATGAAGCATTTTTTTTCCTCTCGGGGGCAAAAAGATAACCTACCTGTAAAGTTCTCGGCGACTGATTAGACAGGCGGCCTTAATTCCCCAGGTTCAGGATCAACTGTCCTACACAGCAAGATACAACAGACAGTTACAATTTCACAACATCTGCATCGCAAGGTACAACAGACAATTTCACAACTTCTACATCGTAAGGTACAACCGCCGGTTACAATTTCACAACTTGTACATCGCAAGACGCAACAGGTGGTTTAAATTTTCACAAACTCTACAACACAAGGTACAACAGACGGTTACAATTTCACAACTTCGTATACAATGCCAAGATCACATTCTGCTGGCAAGGTCTGCAGTTCCTATACATCCACCAGAGACGGACTGAAGGCAGCAAATACCATCATCATCACCATGTACCTTGCCGGTTGGTTCTTGTGATCTCCAACGGCATTGTCAGTTAGTGTGCTGACACCCTTCAGTACCATGACACAAGACTGTCCAGAATTTTCTCTCGGTTTCTCTATTTATTTTTGCGCTCGCTCGCTTTGACCTCAAGCGTAGTCCATACACACTACCTCCAGTAGTGCTGGACTGAATTTTGCGTGTGTGTTAGCTTTCCCTATTAACAGTGTCCCTCGCCATCAGGCGAACCCAGTCCGACTTCAGAGGTACTTGTAATTTACGTCCCCAAGTCAAGGACGATAGGTCAACATTTTAGTCCAACTGTCCGGTATAGGGGTTGAAACCCTTAGCTCGGCATCAGCACGATGGATGTTTAAGAACACGCGTTCTTATCCATTCGGGTATGCTGATCTACTTTCTCTATTCTTGTCTTCTTCTTCTTTCGCTCGCTTGAAAATTGTCTATATTTGCAATGTTCTCTCTTGTATAAATATCGATGTCGTTTTTAATTTACTCAGTGGTGTGTAGAGTTTATCTTCCTATCAAGGCCACAAGGTTTGCCTAGATATGTCATACTTTGGGCAATCGATGCATTTAGATTACTAATTTTAGCTGTTCAATGAATTTTCAGCATTCTTCTATAAAACCACATCTCCAAAGCCTCTGTAAAACCACATCTCCAAAGCCTCTGTAAAACCACATCTCCAAAGCTTCTGTAAAACCACATCTCCAAAGCTTGAGTAAAACCACATCTCCAAAGCTTGAGTAAAACCACATCTCCAAAGCTTGAGTAAAACCACATCTCCAAAGCTTGAGTAAAACCACATCTCCAAAGCCTCTGTAAAACCACATCTCCAAAGCCTCTGTAAAACCACATCTCCAAAGCTTGAGTAAAACCACATCTCCAAAGCTTGAGTAAAACCACATCTACAAAGCTTGAGTAAAAACACATCTCCAAAGCTTGAGTAAAACCACATCTAAAAAGCTTGAGTAAAACAACATCTCCAAAGCTTGAGTAAAACCACATCTTCAAAGCTTCTGTAAAACCACATCTCCAAAGCTTGAGTAAAACCACATCTCCAAAGCCTCTGTAAAAACCACATCTCCAAAGCTTGAGTAAAACCACATCTCCGAAGCTTGAGTAAAACCACATCTCCAAAGCTTGAGTAAAACCACATCTCCAAAGCCTCTGTAAAACCACATCTCCAAAGCTTGAGTAAAACCACATCTCAAAAGCTTGAGTAAAACCACATCTCCAAAGCTTGAGTAAAACCACATCTCCAAAGCTTGAGTAAAACCACATCTCCAAAGCTTGAGTAAAACCACATTTCCAAAGCTTGAGTAAAACCACATCTCCAAAGCTTGAGTAAAACCACATCTCCAAAGCTTGAGTAAAACCACATCTCCAAAGCTTGAGTACAACCACAACTCCAAAGCTTGAGTAAAACCACATCTCCAAAGCCTCTGTAAAACCCCATCTCCAAAGCTTGAGTAAAACCACATCTCCAAAGCTTGAGTAAAACCACATCTCTAAAGCTTCTGTAAAACCACATCTCCAAAGCTTGAGTAAAACCACATCTCCAAAGCCTCTGTAAAACCACATCTCCAAAGCTTGAGTAAAACCACATCTCCAAAGCCTCTGTAAAACCACATCTCCAAAGCTTGAGTAAAACCACTTCTTCAAAGCTTGAGTAAAACCACATCTCCAAAGCTTGAGTAAAACCACATCTCCAAAGCCTCTGTAAAACCACATCACCAAAGCTTGAGTAAAACCACATCTCCAAAGCCTCTGTAAAACCACATCTCCAAAGCTTGAGTAAAACCACATCTCCAAAGCTTCTGTAAAACCACATCTCCAAAGCTTGAGTAAAACCACATCTCCAAAGCTTGAATAAAGCCACATCTCCAAAGCCTCTGTAAAACCACATCTCCAAAGCTTGAGTAAAACCACATCTCCAAAGCTTGAGTAAAACCACATCTCCAAAGCTTCTGTAAAACCACATCTCCAAAGCTTGAGTAAAACCACATCTCCAAAGCTTGAGTGAAACCACATCTCCAAAGCTTCTTTAAAATCACATCTCCAAAGCTTGAGTAAAACCACATCTCCAAAGCCTCTGTAAAACCACATCTCCAAAGCTTGAGTAAAACCACATCTCCAAAGCTTCTGTAAAACCACATCTCCAAAGCTTGAGTAAAACCACATCTCCAAAGCTTCTGTAAAACCACATCTCCAAAGCGTCTATTGTGTATTTGATTGGTTACTAATTAGCCGGCTCTGTGGCAAGGGGTTACGAATGCAATTCGCAATCCCACATACCGCATTCTAAACACAGATGCGGGCGATTTGGAAGCAGACCGTCTTGCGTTGGTTTTCCGACATTGCTATGAGTGCCGGTCGTTGTTCAGGAAGCAATGGCAAACTACTGAACGTAAACTTGCCCAGGAATCGCAAACAGCCAAAAACTGCTGGTGTTGACTGCTACGTCCTGTAAAGGATATGCAACTAACTTTAAAAAAAACTAATTATCCAGGATTCACAGCCATGTATTAGAACTGGTGCTAAGTAGCACTAATGTCTAACCTGCAATAGGCAAATATAAGGAGGGGGGGGGGGGGCACAAAGGAAGATAAATCTGGTCAAACACCACAAAGATTGAGATAAGTCCAAGGTTAACAAAAGGAAACTGAACTCAACAGCTGGCCACATTTACACCCAGAATCTGCCACAAGGCGCCGTCCTGACCTCTCAAGCAGGTCACACATTAATCGGGCTATCGTAATATCATGCGTTCCAGATCCGAGATCTCGGACAGACCTGGAGCGGGGAGTCACCTTACAAACTGACGGAAAGCGGAGATGAACAACTGGGGCTAACTGTGACAGTTGTGGACCAGAGTTTTAAGGACAACGTTTATGAGAACAATGGCGGAATGTCCCAGAAGGCAAAACAAATAGTTTAACAACCTGTGATTTCAATAATGCCGCAGAAGATGCAGCACCCAGGGCAAGGGTCAGCTCATGTGTTCAGCCGCGGCTAGTGCCTCCGGTTAACGGCGAAATGGTCCACGGTTCAATATCCGTCATTGAACAGATGGGGTTTCTTCCGACCAGAATGGTTCTGTCGGCGACTGTGGTTTAGGGGCAGTGAGCGCAGTTAAAAATCCCAACTCACCGGGTTCGATGTCAGTCACAGGCGATTTGAGAGCAGATAGCTGTGTGTGTGTGTGTGTGTGTATGTGTGTGTGAGTGAGTGTGTGTGTGAGTGTAAGTGTGAGTGTGTGTGTGAGAGAGAGTGTGTGTGTGTGCATGTGAGTGTGTGTGTGAGTGTTTGTGTGTGTCTGTGTGTGTGTGAGTGTGTGTGTGTGTGTGCGTGTGTGTGTGTGAGAGTGTGTGTATGAGTTGTGTGTGAGAGTGTGTGTGAGTGTGTGTGTGTTTGTGTGAGAGAGAGATAGAGTGTGTGTGAGAGAGAGAGTGTGTGTGTGTGTGTGAGAGTGAGTGTGTGTGAGTGTGTGTGAGAGAGAGAGAGTGTGTGTGTGAGAGAGAGAGTGTGTGTGTGTGAGTATGTGTGTGTGTGAAAGTGTGTGTGTGAGTGTGTGCATGTGAGTGTGTGTGAGTGTTTGTGTGTATGTGTGTGAGAGTGTGTGTGTGAGTGTGTGTGAGTGTGTGCATGTGAGTGTGTGCATGTGAGTGTGTGTGAGTGTATGTGTGTGAGAGTGTGTGTGAGTGTGTGTGTGAGTATGTGTGTGTGAGTGTGTGAGTGTGTGCATGTGAGTGTGTGTCAGTGTTTGTGTGTGAGTGTGTGTGTGTGTGTGTGTGAGAGAGAGAGAGAGAGAGTGTGAGTGTGTGTGTGCACATGTGTGTGAGAGTGTGTGTGAGTGTGTGTGTAAGTGTGTGCATGCGAGTGTGTGTGTTAGTGTGAGTGTATGTGTGTGAGTGTGTATGTGAGTGTATGTGTGTGTGAGTGTGTGTGTGAGTGTGTGCATGTGAGTGTGTGTGTGAGTGTATGTGTGTGAGAGTGTGTGTGTATGAGTGTGTGTGTGAGTGTGTGTGTGTGAGTGTGTGAGTGTGTGCATGTGAGTGTGTGTGAGTGTTTGTGTGTGCATGTGAGTGTGTGTGAGTGTTTGTGAGTGTGTGAGAGAGAGAGAGAGAGAGTGTGTGTGTGCGCGCACATGTGTGTGAGAGTGTGTGTGAGTGTATGAGTGTCTGTGTGTAAGTGTGTGCATGCGAGTGTGTGTGAGTGTTTGTGTGTGAGTGTGTGTGTGAGAGAGAGAGAGAGTGTGAGTGTGTGTGTGCACATGTGTGTGAGAGTGTGTGTGAGTGGGTGAGTGTGTGTGTAAGTGTGTGCATGCGAGTGTGTGTGTGTGAGTGTGTGTGTGAGTGTGTGTGTGAGTGTGTGTGTGAGTGTGTGTGTGTGAGTGTGTGCATGTGAGTGTGCATGAGAGTGTGTGAGTGTGAGTGTGTATGAGTGTGTGTGTGTATGAGTGTGTGTGTGAGTGTGTGAGTGTGTGCATGTGAGTGTGTGTGAGTGTTTGTGTGTGTGTGTGAGAGTGTGTGTGTGTGTATGTGTGTGTGAGTGTATGTGTGTGTTAGTGTGTGTGTGTGTGAGTGTATGTGTTTGTGAGAGTGAGTATGTGTGTGAGAGATTGTGTGTGAGTGTATGTGTATGTGAGCGAGTGTGTGTGTTTGTGTTTGTGAGTGTGTGTGAGTGTATGTGTGTGTGTGTGTGAGAGAGTGAGTATGTGTGTGAGAGAATGTGTGTGAATGTATGTGTATGTGAGCGGATGTGTGTGTTTGTGTTTGTGAGTGTGTGTGTGTGAGTGTATGTGTGTGAGAGCGAGTATGTGTGTGAGAGAATGTGTGTTAGTGTATGTGTATGTGAGCTAGTGTGTGTGTGTTTGTGTTTGTGAGTGTGTATGTGAATGAGTGTGTGTGTGTGTGTGAGAGTGAGTATGTGTGTGAGTGTATGTGTATGTGAGCGAGTGTGTGTGTTTGTGTTTGTGAGTGCGTGTGTGAGTGAGTGTGTGTGTGTGTGTGAGTGTGTGTGAGTGTGTGTGTGAGAGTGAGTATGTGTGTGAGTGTATGTGTATGGGAGCGAGTGTGTGTGTTTGTGTATGTGAGTGTGTGTGTGTGTGTTTAGTTTTTGTTTTTGTCGTTCACTCGCTTTGAACTCAAACGTAGTCCATACATGTGCCACCACTTCTGGTAATTGCCATCACTGGGCGGTGCATTGGACTGGTGTTGAGTTTGATTATATTTCCCTATTACCAGTGTCCCTCGCCATCAGACGAATTTACTCCGACTTCTGAGGTACTTGTAATTAACATCCCCAAGTCAAAAAGAGAAGTCAACACTTTAGTCCAACTGTCCGGTGTAGAAATTGAACCCATTATCCCCATATCAGCACACCGGAAATTTAATAACGTTAGTATCCATTCGGCCCTGTTGACCATTATCTCTGAGCGTTGATTTTCAAAATGGTACAAGCGTTTAAAAAGAAATGGCAATCATAAACGTGGAGCTCGTAGAGAGAGCTAGACAAAACACCAGAGAATCAACACGTGAAGGAAAAACACTGGCTCTGGATAGGATATATCTCAATGAGGAAACTTGAGAATGGTGTAACTAGACAGGCCTTGTCTGGAGTCTACACCAGTTAAATCTTTACTTTTATGATTATCCACCCCGTGTGTTGCCGGGGCCCATAAGGGAAGCAAAGAATAGCAACACTGCAGCCTACCACGCATGTCGTAAGAGGCGACTAAGGAGGTTTGATGGTTCCGTCGCCCTGCTACTGAGTGAGTGCGTGGCGCGACACTGTGAGCTGTGAGTTTCGTGTGAAATGATTTTGAATCTGCCCGAGGTGTTTTGGAATGTGACTGCATGTTCGGAGCGATGGCAGGTGGCTATGTCCCAGAGTTGACCGGTTTTTGCCTTATGCAGAAATGCGTGGCTGCTGGGCTTCTGGTTGACTGCCACTGCCGTCGACGATGAACTGTATTTCGTGGACTGTGTGGGTGAACATCTAGGAAACATCCAGATGGGAAAATGACTGCAGATTCCATCAGAAATGAACTGGGTGTTTTGTGGGGGACTATTGTGTTGACATTCTGGCAGCGGCATTATGCACAGTGTATCTGTGCGGGCTGTTGTTTGTCGAGACTCCTGTCTTTTCCACTTTTCACATTGGGCAGTGGAGAGCGTTTTGTATGATATTCACTGGCACAGGAACGGAGCATAATGGGGACGACCCGTTGCTGTGAAGTTGGAACTGCGACTAACTAACTAACTAACTTTTATGATTATCCATCAAACGATTTCTTGTGTTATTTCTTATGTTATTTCTGATGATATTTCTTATGTTATTTCTGATGATATTTCTTATGTTATCTCTGATGATATTTCTTATGTTATTTCTGATGATATTTCTTATGTTATTTCTGATGATATTTCTTATGTTATTTTTAATGATATTTCTTCGTTATTTCTTATGTTATTTCTTATGTTATTTCTTATGTTATTATTTTTTATATTTCTTATGTTATTTTTTATGATATTTCTTATGTTATTTTTTATGTTATTTCTTATGTTTTGTTCTTATGTTATTTCTTATAATACTTTCATAAGACACATTTCAACAAATAAATGAAAGCAATAAACTGATTAGAAAAATTAGATAAAATTAAATTAGGTAGTCAAGAAATTCTTTGGTATATTATGTGGCGAAATAAACACTAAAACTTAAATACAACGGGAAAAAGTGATAGGAAAAGAACAAGATGAAGGCAAAGAGATAAATTCTTGGCTGGCTTGGTTATATAGCATAATCGGGGCAAGTAGGCAGATCTGATTCAAATAAAAATGATCGTGTATAATGACAAACTATGACCGGCCACGCTTATCGGAGTGGCACTTGATGTTGATGATGAAGTCATGGTTCAGCACAGGACATCCAAACCGAATGGGTTTACGCCTAGGTTTGTAATGTTTCCTCCGTGGGTTTTATGTATTCCATTGTCAACAAACTCCAGCCCCAAGCTTCGCGGGAGAGCCCAAGAAGGGAAGCAGAGTTTTTCGAAATGTCGCTATATATACCAGAAGTTTTGACATTTCTCTATATGTATCAGAAGTTTTGAACATTTCTCTATATGTATCAGAAGTTTTCAACATTTCCCTATATTTGCCAGCAGTTTAAGAAATGTCTCTGTATGTACAAGACGTTTAGAAACGTCTCTATATTTACCAGAAGTTTTCAACATTTTTTTTATATGTAGAAATTCTCTATTGTTACAAGAAGGTTTTGAAACTTGGTTATATTTATTTGTTTCATAGTGACGGCACACCGAGTCCAATATTCGAAACCATCCGCGGGCGATTCGGAAGCAGAATTCTTTGCGTTAATTTCGATGGTGTAAGTCATCGGCTGTTCAGAAAGCTATGACTGAAAGTAAAATTGTCCAGTAAATCTCAAACAGCCAATAAATGGTGGAGTTGATTGCGAAGTCTTGTAAAGGTTGTGTAACCATTTTTTTTACATCGTAATTGCCATAGGGGTGCCTCGTAGTTCATGTGTATAATGTAACTGTCATAGGGATTTCGTACACAGTTATTCTGATATTCATCTTGCACACTGATTGTGTAACTTTTCGGCTTTCATGTCTAGACTATATAATAGAATATGGAATTCAACGTAAAAACTGATTCGGTTTTCCCTTCGAATTCCATATTCTATTATTCTCTACAACGGCACATTACGAAAAAAAGGGAGAAAAGTTTCATAACCATTTTTAAACGGCCTGTAATCATCTTAATTATAAAAACATCTTCTGCCAGATGTCGAGGGACACTTTGACGTGAGGGAACAATCAAACTTTGACATCGCCCCACGACTCGCTCATTTTTTGAATTATTATAAAATTCCGAATGTGTGCAAAACACAAAGGAATATCAAGACGACTAGCTGCCCCTTCCATTGGAGATTTCCCGTCGCGAGATCCACCCGTAATCTTGGAACTACCCCGTTCTTATATTTGTATTCCTAGACAGTTATGCCCTTTAACCTTATAGTTCGGTGTCATAGAAGTGTCAATTTTCTGTGTGTGTTTTCCTCCGTCAGTTGACAAGTACGTTATGTAAGGCCACGTGATCATTGACAGCTTTCTGTGCTGCACTGATCAGACACTTTTACAAGAATGGTTCTCAAACTGTGTCAAACTGAGACACCCCTGGAATAAAAATGTGCCCGCGCTGAACATATTTTCCTTGTTATAAAGAATACTTTAAAATGTTGCATGCCCTTTGCAAGACGTTCGAGATTAATGATCCAGTTTTACGTTTAGTAGTTTGTCATTGATTTCTGAACGACCAACAAACATTCCATTGTATGAAGCCAACGCACGGAGGTCTGCTTGCAAATCGTCCGCTGCTGTGTTTTGAACGCAGTATACGGGATTGCCAGATGGAAGATGCACAACACAGATTAAGAGCAGAATAGGGCAAGCAAACACTGCATTTAAGAAAATGAAGGCTATCTTATGCAATAAGTCACTATCATTGAATGTAAGAAAGAGAGTGCTGGAGCGCTATATAGAACCTGTTTTGCTGTACGGCTGTGAATCTTGGAATGAATGAACAAATTAAGAAAAGATTGGAAGCGACAGAAATGTGGTTCTTGAGAGGAATGGTGCGAATTCCTTGGACTACCAAAGTAGCTAGCAACGACTGTCTGCAAGAGGCTAATGAAACTAGAACATTATATACAGGGTGTCCGTAAAGTCTGGACACTTAGGATAATTGGATATTGACTCAACGAATAAGGAGTGAATGTACCAAAATTGAAGGCAATGTGGATTAATTACATCGAGTTCACGAGAATTTTGTGAAACGCATCAACATTTGCATTGTTCATTCATTCATTCATTCAGTAGCATGTCCTTTGCAGAACCTCGCTCCCATAACAACCTTCCGTTTGCATTGTAAATGATGGAAATCATATTGAAGATGTTATTTGAATAACAAGTTGTATTGTTACCCATGTGTCCAGACTTTAAGGACACCCTGTACAAGAACAATAAAGAGGCAAACAGCTTTGTGTTGATCATGCGATTTTTATCTAATTTTTCTTGTTGCCAAGCAGTGTTAAACTAAATCAAGGCTATGGTGTTTCCCAATACACCCTTGCTGAAAAACTTAGCTTACTTCGCGCCGAGTTGTCACGGCGCTTTAGTGGCTTTGAAGCACAGAAACGTAATTTCGAGCTGTTTCGTAATCCATTTGCCATATATGGGGAAACTACACATGTAAATGTGCAGATGGAGTTAATAGAGCTAAAGTGTAATGAGACACTTAAGCCAAAGTACAACACTGTGGGGTCTGCACAGTTCACTCGTTTTATTCCTGAAGAGAGGCCCCGGCTTCGTCTACATGAGGCTAGAACCTTGAGCATGTTTGGTAGCACATATCTGCGTGAGCAGCTGTTTTCTGTGATGAAGATTAACGAAACATAACACAGTCCATCATGAGAGCTCAATGACACAGAACATTACTACCAACATAACCGAACTTGTAGCCAAGACAAGAGCCAAACATCGTGCTCTGACAAAGTGACGTAAGAGTGAAAATGTGTTTACCAATGACGTTTTATAATTAAAATCTTTTTTTCTGTTTTAATTTATATTAATGTTTAAAAAAGGTTTAATTTTCGTCTTATTGAATGTTTATCCTGTTCGGCCCGCAACTTAAGTGTGATTTGAGTTTTGGCCCGCTGAGCGATTGAGTTTGACACCCCTGGTCTAAACGGTGACTTTGTTGTAGATCTCTCCTTTACCTCTCTTCGCCCAGAAACCAGAGGAGTATTCGAGAAGACCGGTGCTGGACTTAACCAGGTCATGAATCAGTCTAAAACAAACGGGGACTGGGTCTTGGGTGGTAATGTTGCTTCCCGGATTTGAAGTCTTTCCCCATCAACAGACTCCAACTCAGTGTCCAAAGGGAAGAGGATAATAAGACATACATTTACTTGAATTGATGGCTTGAAAATCGCCTGCAAACCGTGTTTCGAACAAGGTATGCGGGATTATGAACTGTGTCCGTACCTCCTTCACCACAGAGCAAACTGAAAGATATAGTACGCTTTGAAGAGTTTGTTTGCATGAAAGCGCCCCAAATGCATGCGGCCAATTCGCGGTTTCTCGGCCCTCAATGAACGCCCGCTCCCCCAAACTGACAGGAAATAGCAACATTGTTGGTGTTCTGTTGTTTCCTATGACTTCTTTGCTAAGAAATATACAGCTACTGAAACACAATTAATAGCTAAGAAAGTTTGTAGACGTGACAATCTGGAAACTCCAGACCACCTGGCCACACTTGAGAAGTTTACAGTACTCATAACCGTCACGGGCAGATAAGAAAATAAAACGTCCTTGAATTAACCGGTGCCTGGTGACGCATGGGCACAATACGAGTTATCTCCCACAGAGTCATGTCATGGCACATAACATTCATCACCATCCTGTGCCTGTTAGACATTAAATGTCTGCTGTACTATGCCTCCACATCCCGACTTCCACATCTACAGGGTGATGCACTGCTGCAGGCTTCTTCCGGTCCGTCTGTTGATTTTATCTGCCCACGTCTAACGTTGTCTTCATCTTGACCTTGAGCGTTTATAAGAACTTTTATGTAATTTCTGTAACATTTGAACATAAGAGTTCCGACTTTTGTAGAGGAGGGGCTGGCCGAGTGGCTGGACGGTTGGGTTCTACTTCAGAAGACCCAGGTACGAATCCTCGGTAAGATGTGGTCATGTTTTCCCTCTGCGTGGAGGAGTTTCGTTGGTTGTTGATTAGTGAGGGAAGATTATAAAAATTTGTGACATTGTTATTTCTTCATTTTTGATTGTGACATATTGTTGTCACTTTACCTTTCTGTCTTTCTTTCTCCCGCTCTCTCTCTCTCTCTCTCTCTCTCTCTCTCTCTCTCTCTCTCTCTCTCTCTCTCTCTCTCTCTCTCTCTCTCTCTCTCTCTCTCTCTCTCAGTGAAAAAGATGTACCTTTTCACTGCGCCTTGGACATAAAACATTCAACCTTCTAATCGATTAGCATTATTTAAGATGATAACCGTACCATCTGTATGTCTGGGTTCTGGAACTTGATTTCCTTCAATTATCATTGGATTAAGACTGTTAGTAATCACATCATTTCTCATTACATGTTATAAAAGGATGTTGAACAGTTATGGGGAGAGAATGCAGCCCTGGCCTACTCCCCTTTATAACTGCAATTATGTTGATGTCTCGACGTTTAGTCTGTCAGCTGCTTATTGTTAAAGATATACTGCTTAAATATCTGGAGACTCCCATTCCTCGGTATGTCAGTGCATGTAGTCTGTATGTCTATCAGATCGTCTATCTGTCTGTCTTTCTGTCTCCTCCTCTTGTTCTCTCTCCTGTCTCTCTTTCTTTCTTTCTTTCTTGTTCTCCCTCACTCTCTTTTATCCACTATTCTCTACCCCCCCCCCCCCCACCCCCGCTCTCTTTCTCCACTCTGCCTTTAAATAAACAAACACATACCACCAGTTTCTCTCCAACATATCTCTCTTTCGCTCTGTGTCACTCTCTTTCCCCCACTCTCTTCTTCTCCATCATTCTCTCCCCTCTCTATCTCTCCCCCCCCCCACGTCTTTTCTTAAATAAACGCACACCAGCTCTCTCTCTCCCTCTCTCTCTCTCTCCCTCCCTCTCTCTCTCTCTCTCTCTCTCTCTCTCTCTCTGACTCGCTGTCTCTCTCGCCATGCCTGTCTTTAAAAAACCAAAAACACACCAGCTGTTTCTGTCTCTGTCTGTCTGTCTGTCTGCCCCCTCTCTATCTCTCTCTCTCTCTCTCTCTATATATATATATATATATAGCCACGCCTGTCTCTACATAAAAATAACATACACCAGCTGTTTCTCTTCAACATCTCTCTCTCTCTCTCTCTCTCTCTCTCTCTCTCTCTCTCTCTCTCTCTCTCTCTCTCTTGTTCCTTCTGTCTCACTCTCGTTAATCCCACTCTCTCTCTCTCTCTCTCTCTCTCTCTCTCTCTCTCTCTTTCTCTTCCTCCCCCTCTCTCTCTCTCTCTCTCTCTCTTCTTTCCTCCCTCACCCCCCCCCCCCCTGTCTCCACGTTTGTTCTTGGATAAATAAACACACACCAGCTGCCTCTCTCCAACCTTCGCCAGATCAATCCCACTCCATGTACAATCTAGGTCATTAACTTAACGGTTCGATTACTATCTTCTCTAAAAGTAGCAGTCCGCGTTTGTTATCTTCGCGTTAGATTACGAGCAACAATTTACTTTTTTGAAAGGCGACAATGCTCGTCTCTTGAACTCGAAGGCACACAAAGGCTAAAACATATAGAGTCGGGAAGTATTAACAATTCCCGCATGTTTTATTGAATGAATAATACTTCAGAATTATTGTTGTGTTTTATAATGATGTACCACAGTTATAAAGAACAACATTGACATACAAATAGTGCATTTTATAAAATTCAGAACATCTTCTTATATATAAATTGCGATCCCCGTCTGTCTGTCTGTCTGTCTGTCTGTCTGTCTGTCTGTCTGTCTGTCTGTCTGTCTGTATGTATGTCCTTTATTTGTTCGCGAACGGCCCATCCGATTGAGATGAAATTTTCTACACCGCCTTCCTTTCATTCCAGCGCTGCCAACTGTCATAGTTTTTTTTTCTTCTTCCTCCTCCTCCTTCCTCCCCCTCCCAAAATACGTACGTAAATATATGATGATGATGATGATGAAAGAATCCCCGAACCAAAACGCTAGGGAAAGGGAAGAAAATGACGTGACTACACAGAATCGTCACACGGCAATCATCATCATCAAGTGCCGTGCCGGCTGGCGTAGGCGTTCATGGCTCTCCGTAGATCTCAGTCTTTGGTTTTCTGGATCAACTCTGCTGCTGATATTCCTCCATGCCACGGCAATATCAATAACAATTCATCTTTTATGTGTAAGGAAGTTATCTACAGTCGTGTAGAAGGGAAGAACTAGACGAGTATGAATTCGGAATGGCGAAACTCTCTCCTCCTCTCTTCTCCTCCTCCCTCTACCTCCTCCTCCCCTCTACCTCCTCCCTCCACCCTCCTCCTCTTCCTCCTCCCTCTCATCCCTCTCCCTCCTCCTCCCCTCTTCCTTCTCCCTCTTCCTCTCCCCTCCTCCTCCATCCTCCTCCCTCCTACTCCCTCCGCCTCCTCCCCCATCTTCCCTCCTCCTCCCTCTCCCTCCTCATCCCTCCTCCTCCTCCTGCCTCCCTCCTCCTCCTGCCTCCTTCTCCCTCATCATCCTCCCTCCTCCTTCTCCCTTCTTCTCCCTCTTCCCTCTTCCTCCTCCTCCTACCTCCTCCCTCCTCCTCCCTCTACCTCCTCCCTCCACCCTCCTCCTCCTCTTCCTCCTCCCTTTCCTTCCTCCTCCTCCTCCCTCTACCTCCTCCTCCCCCTACCTCTTTCCTCCTCCCTCCTCCTCTTCCACCTCCCTTTCCTTCCTCCCCTCCTCATTCTCCCTCCTTCCTCTCCCTCCTTCCTTCTTCTCCCTCCTCCTCTCCCCTCCTCCTTCTCCTCCTCCCTCCTTCTCCCCCTCTCCCCTCCTCCTCCTACCCTCTTCCTCTTCCCCTTCTCCCTCTCCCTCCTCCACCCTCCTCCTCCTCCTCCCTCTTCCTCCTCCTTCCTCCTCCTCCCTCTTCCTCCCTCTCCCTCCTCCATCCTTCTCCCTCCTTCCTCCTCCTTCTTCCTCCTCCTCCCTTCTCCTCCCTCCTCCTCCCTCTTCCTCCTCCTCCTACCTCCTCCCTCCTCCTCCTCTCTCCTACTCCCTCCTCCCTCCTCCTCTCCACTCTTCCTCCTACCCTCTTCCTCTTCCCCTCCCCCTCCTCCCTCTCCGCTCCTCCTCCCTTCACATTCCTCCTCCTCCCTCTTCCTCCTCCTCCCTCCTCTATCTTCCTCCTCCTCCTCCTCCTCCCCCTCATCCTCCACTCTCCTCCTCCTCACATCCTCCTCCTCCTCCTCTCCTCTACCTCCTCCCTCCTCCTCCCTTCACATTCCTCCTCCTCCTCTTCTCCTCCTCCCTCCTCCTCATCCCTCCTCCTCCCTTCTCCTCCTCCCTCCTCCTCCTCCTCTACCTCCTCCTCCCTTCACATTCCTCCTCCTCCCTCTTCCTCATCCTCCTCCTCCTTCCTCCTCCTCCCTCTCCTCATCCTCCTCCCTCCTCCTCCTCCCTCTACCTCCTCCCTCCTCCTCCCTTCACATTCCTCCTCCTGCCTCTTCCTCCTCCTCCCTCCTCCTCCTCCCTCCTCCCCTCCTCTCCTCCTCCTCCTCCTCCTCCCTCTACCTCCTCCTCCTTCTTCCTCCTCCTCCTCCTCCTCCTCCCTTTTCCTCCTCCTCCCTCCTCCTCCTCCTCTCCTCCTCCCCTCTCTGCCTCCCTCCTCCTCCTCCTCCTCCCTCCTCCTCCTCCTCGCTTCACATTCCTCCTCCTCCCTCCTCCTCCTCCCCTCCTCATCCTTCTCCTCCTTCTCCCTCTTCCTCCTCCCTCTTCCTCCCTCTTCCTTCTCCCTCCGCCTCCTCCCTCCTCCTACTCTCTCCTCCTCCTCCCTCCTCCACCTCTCCCTCCTCCTCCCTCTCCTCCTCCTGCTCCCTTCTCCTCCTGCGTTCTCCGACTCCCTCCTTCTCCCTCCTCCTCCCTCTTCCTCCTCCTCGCCTCCTCCTCCACCCTACTCCTCCCTCCTCCTCCTAATCCCTCCTCCTCCCTCCTATTCCTCCCTACTCCTCCTGTCTCCTCCCTCCTCCTCCCTCCTCTTCCCTCCTCCACCTCCCTCTTCCTCTTCCCTCCTCCATTTACCCAAGACAGACAGACAGTCAGACAGATAGTCGGGAACGGGATCTTATATGATTACTTATATGATTTAAATGAGATGCTCTCCACCATGGGCTGGGCCGGGTCAGACAGACAGACAGATAGATAGATAGACAGACAGATAGACAGACAGACAGACAGACAGACAGACAGACAGACAGACAGACAGACAGACAGACAGACAGACAGTCGGGAACGGGAACTTATATGACTACTTATATGAATTAAATGAGATGCTCCCCACCAGGAGTTGGACGATGCCGGGCCGGGTCAGACAGACAGATAGATAGATAGTCGGAACGGGAACTTATATGACTACTTATATGAATTAAATGAGATGCTCCCCATCAGGGTCTGGGCGAAGACGGGCCGGGTCAGACAGACAGACAGACAGATACAGACAGACAGACAGACAGATAGTCGGTAACGGGAACGAGAACTTATATGACTACTTATATGAATTAAATGAGATGCTCCCCACCAGGGTCTGGGCGAAGCCGGGCCGGGTCAGCTAGTATATATATAAAACAGAGTGTATGTGGCTTTGTGTGTTTGTGGGGATTTATGTATTGGATGCGTTCGATAACGGTACATCCGATTGAGATGAAATTTTCTACACGTCTTCCTTTCATTCCTGTGCAACCGACTATAATAGTTTCTTAGTGTAAAATCTTCTACTTATTTAATAACAGTTACTTTTCCATTTTCATTATATAATGTCTATATAGCAGGGGGACTTCACTCTAGAAAAGTTATTTCAAGGGGCATAACTTTTAATAACATTTCTATATACTTTATAGTCATATTGTTGGACTTACTTGCACTATTATTAAACTCTTTGTCTATAGTTATTTTTAGGCATATGAGTTATAATAAATAATGATATAATCTTTAAGGCATTTTCAAAGTTTGCATAAAAATAATGCATAATGCATAACATTGTAACCCATCTATTTCTGCTTACAAAACTTATCAACTGTCATGTCGGTGAATAAAAACAGTTTTCATTAAAAATAATGAATGGTGTGTGGAAGGACATTCTTTTAAGTTACTGTTTACAGTCGAAACCACGCCGGGTCAGATAGATAGACAGACAGACAGATAGTCGGGAACGGAAGCTTATTTGACTACTTATATGAATGAATTAAATGACATGCTCCCCACCAGGCACTGGGTGAAGCCGGGCCGGGTCAGACAGACAGACAGATAAACAGACAGTCGGGAACGGGAGAGCTTATATGACTACGTATATGAATTAAATGAGATGCTCCCCACCAGGGACTGGGTGAAGCCGGGCCGGGTCAGCCAGACAGACAGACAGACAAACAAGCAGACAGACAGACTGATAGATAGATAGATCCCCTCCAGGGCCTGGGCGAAGCCGGGCCGGGTCAGCTAGTATTTGATAAATTGTAATCAGAGGTTATACGAGGATTCTTCAATGTTACATCAATACTTACTGAGTATGCTTAGTGCCGGTCTTCCTGGCCGAGGAGTTAAACGACTTTCTCCGTAATCCCGTTTATCCACTTAGGGTAACGCAGCGCGCGAGAATTGGAAGCCGTTCTCTCCGCGTTGGTAACTTACGGGATAAGTGAGCCAGCTGCTCAGAAAGCAATGGCAAACTACTGAGCGTAATCTTGCCAAGAAATCAACGAAAGCGGTAAAATTATGGTGTTGACGGCGATGTCTTGTAAAGGATATGCGGGAAAAAAGTATGCTCGTTAAGGCGTAGAAAGGAATGTTTCGTATGACTTGCTTCGCGTCAGATGTCTCAGATTGTGAGAATTGTATGGATTTCTTGAACTGGTCATGCAGGAGTGGGGGGGGGGGGGGGGTGGATATGCTGATAGACTGGCAGGAAATGCACCTCTTGGTAGTATATTACCTATGGAGAAGCGAGAGGTGGTCAAGCGCCTGTGGCACCAGGGGACCAGGTGAAAAAGACGGTGAACAGACTGAGAACCCGTATGTAGAGAGGATGATGTGGCGGGTGATCGGCAGGGGTTCTGGACAAATCTCAAAACTGAGAGAGAAGACCAGGAGAACTTTCAATCAGATGGCGGTTAGAATAATTAGTAGTAGGACTCTTCGTTCGCTGTTGAACGAGGGGACGGAGCAGGTGTGGGAATGTCCTGAGTGCAATGATGTCGGTTCGTAGCTCATAACTCATAACTCATAACTCAGTGTTACATAGAATCAGTTCTTACATAAGGCTTTGATTTCCGGATAATTAGTAAAGAAGAACAAATATAAAATTCCTTGATGTCCCGGAGAGATGGTGTTACAAAAGAATGCTGAAAATTTCTTGGACATCAAAAGTGGGTAATCTAAACTTATGATGGAGACTTAGACACAAAGACAACTTACCACAGGCATCAGAAAGAGGAAATTGTAGTGTAGGCACTGTGTCTGGAATCAACATGGTTAACAAAATAGGAGGAGACCGGTAGTTCAGCGTGTCTGAATGGATAGGAACGCGTGTTCTTAAACATCCGGTGTGCTGATGCCGTGGAAAGTGGTTGAACCCTTACACCGGACATTTGGACTAAAATGTTGTCCTATCGTCATTGGCGTAGGGACGAAAATTATAAGTACCTTTGAAGTCGGAGTGGGTTCGCTTGTTGGCTAGATACACTGTTAATTGGGAAAGCTAATCCACGCGCAAAATTCAGTCCAGTACTACTAGAAGTAGTGTGTATGGACTAAGCTTGAGATCAAAGCGCAACATAAACTTTTTTTGTTAAAGTGGAAGACTTAAACACACAGAGAATAGAAATGACACAGACATGAATAAATAAGAGAAAGACGTGGAAAGAGCTGCATGAAATAGCAAAGAATAGGTCGGCCTGTAGCTGGTTGTGGGTCTATACCACTGTAAGGAATAAAGAGAGAAAGAAGAAGAGGAGGAGGACA
This sequence comes from Cepaea nemoralis, assembly GCA_014155875.1. Classification (NCBI taxonomy): domain Eukaryota; kingdom Metazoa; phylum Mollusca; class Gastropoda; order Stylommatophora; family Helicidae; genus Cepaea; species Cepaea nemoralis. The sequence goes on along the minus strand of JACEFZ010027902.1, from coordinate 210,365 downwards.
CAAAGACATCAAAAAGCGAAATAAGAAGAAGAAAAAGAGAACACACAGACAATTAATCATATTTATCAACAAGAAGCAGTCACCATGTGTTGACTACAATATGAGAAGTCAATTTGTTTCCCCGGTCTCTCTCTTTCAACTTGAACGTAGTTCACGCTGGAGTGATTTTTGCTTGTGGATGAACATTTTTCTAACACCAGTGTCCCTCGCCATCATGCGAACCTGCTCCGACTTCAGAAGTACTTGTAATTAACAACCCCAAGTAAAGGAAGAGAAGTCAACATTTTAGTACAACTGACATATGTAGGGGTTAATCCCGCTAACTCGCCATCAGTGCACTGGACGTTTAAGAGCGGGATTTCTAATCCATTCAGTCACGCTGGCCTCCATGAGATGAGAATGCAGCCGAACATATTGTGACAACGTAAACGATTTGTAGAAAGAGAGACAGAGGTAGACAGCGAGAGAAGGTTATTGACAGCCTTATGGCATGGGACGGGAAAATTATCTGATACTTGAGATTGAAGATAAGATATAGAGAAGCTTCACTGCTCACGCCAATCGGCAAGGCACGTGATGTTGAAGATGATGATGATGATGATGATGATGATGATGATGATTATAGTAACGTTTAACACCCTGCGGCAGCTAAGAATGACAAAATGTAGCACGTAAGGTCGCTGCCTCTTGCAAAATTGTTAGAGGCAAAGCATAAACCACGGATGTACTGGCTGCCTACCGGCCCGATCGTCATGTGTTCGAATCCCTGCGAGGCGGTTTATTAAACATTGATCCAGGCTCCCAGGTCGACTTTGCCTAAAATGAGTTCCATGTATGGTCCCTGGAAGTAAAGGCATCCGGTTTGATACTGAGCATGTCACTCCTTGGGTGCCGACTGATCTATAAATAAGTGGGGCTTGGAGTACTACAAGAAATAAATGAAAATCGTAAACTGATTAGAGAAATATACGTAGACAGTGAAGATTGTCTTTGGCATGTTAGGAGAAGAAATAAACTGGAGAACTTGGTGACAACTGGCAAGACTGAGGGAAAGAGAAGATGGGTGAGACAGAGAGGTAAATATATAAATGTTTTGGCCTCATGACATAATCGAGACAAAAACATAGAGCTGATCAATGACTCTTGTGATAGGGTGAGATCGTGAAATATGACCGCCCATGCTTACCGACATGGCACATGATGATGATGATGATGATGATGATGATGATGATGATGATGATGATGATGATGATGATGATGATGACAGAGACAAAGAACAAAGGAGAAACAACGGAGCAGGGGAAGAATATACTTTTATGGAGTGCTTTGCCGGAAGGAAAACGATAAAAAGTAATGCAAAAAAAGTGACACCAGCCCTATGTGAAATATAATACATGTTACCACAGAACCTTCAACCCGGATGTTGTTATCTAGTGCAGTCAGCTGTTGATGAGAACCAACTCTACAAATAAATGACTAGGCGTGTGTTGGTAATTGTTTCACGGCTAGATCGTGAACAGAGAGCAGTAGTGGCGTAGTGCCTAGACCAGTGGTTCTCAACCGGTGGGGAATTCCCCCCTCCCTGGGGGGATTTTTAGGGTTTTCCAGGGGGGGGGGGGGGGGGGGGATTGAAGATCATTTCAAGATCGCGTTAATACAAGAACCGATTACTTGATATTGCTTTTCCCTTCATACTTTACAGTTATGCACGTCTCATCCTTCTAAAACTCATTTTATAAAGTAAGTAGACCCACAAATCACGTTTTATGTGGATGTCTAGACCTGTTTTAACATATTTACCTTCCATTTTTACGTACTGTGTAGGGGTGAGGGGATTTTAGGTAGGAAATATGAAAGGTGGGGGGGGGGGGGGGAATGATGTTCTGAAAATATGGTGAAGGGGGGCACGGGCCAAATTTTTGATAGGAAGGGAGGGGGGGGGGAGAATGACGTTCTTAAAATATGGTGAAGGGGGGCACAGGCCAAAAAAGGTTGATAACCACTGGCCTAGACGATTGCCTGTCCGCTCGGAGCTCATGGGGTCAAATCCACAAACTAACCAACAACGCAACCAACGAGTTATCCAACAAAACAGCCAGCCAACCAGCCAGCCATCCAATTAATAAATCATCCAAGCAATAATGCAAACAACCAGTTATGCAACAAAACTGCCAGCCAAATATCCAACCAATAAATCAACCAACCAACCAGACAACCACTTAAGCAACCAACAAACAAACACGCTATCCAACCAACAATCACATTAACCAGTTAACGAACCAACTAACCAATCAACCGCCTATCAATAAACCAGTGAGCAAGGTATCAACCAACCAACCACCAAACCAACCAACCAACCAACCAATCACCTAATCAACCAACAACCTAATTAACGAACCAAACTTATATATCTTCTGTCCATTTTCCCAGTCATTTTCTGTTAATTACATGTACCACACCCCACCACTTATTTTACCCCACATTACCACCTGCCAGATATTGTTTCATATCCTCTACAGGACGTCGCAGACAACTTCAGCATTTTTGGCTGTTCGTGATTTCTTGGCAAGTTTACGTTCAGTAGTTTGCCATTGCTTTCTGAACGACAGGCACCTATCCATTTACAGAAAACCAACCAACGCAAGGCGGTCTGATGCCAAATCGCACGCATCTGTGTTTTGAACTCGGGTATGCGTGATTACGAACTGCGTCCGTAACAACTTCGCCACCCCTTCAGCAGCAAAGTAACAGCAAATTACTGAACGTAAACGTGGCTAGAAGATCACAAACAGCCAAACATGTTGGGGCTGATTGCAACGTTCCTTAAAGGACATAGAGCTAACTTTAAACTCTTACCACGTGACAACTGATCTCACCTGGGATTACCACCACTTGGCCAGATACTGTGAGAATTACGCGTAGAACTCTGCACAAATCCCTTGTCCCCAGCTGTAACAGCCACACATGTGACGCGGATCAATACCCGGCCGTTCTTATCCCCGTTGTTCTGACTCAGACTGCATGAGTCACAGTTATCTATGTCACGTGACCAGAACTTTGTACTTGTGAGATTAACTCCGGGGGGGGGGGGGGGGGTGTTAATAGAAAAGGGACAATGAGTATGTGGTATTTAGCCCAATATAAAGTTCTCTGATTAAAAAAATTTTTAAAAATCTGTATTTAAGGATCATTGTAATTGCCAGGCGAGTACCATCATAATTCCTCTGAATAAATCCCAAAAACAAAACAAAAACTAAAAGAAAGAAAAGAATAACAAACTGGAAGTAGACGGTAAGCTTAACTAGAATACGGTCACAAGTAACAATATGGGACTTACGGCTAAAGCCTTCATCAGTACACTAGCAACAAATACACACCGATACAACTACATGCAAAATTGTACATACAAATATGACTGAATACCTGGTACCTTGCCATCTTCACTGAAGATAGTTTGAATATACAGTGGAGTTATACCTCTCCATAGCACAAAGCTTGGGCTGAATTTATAGACCATGTGTTACCTATGCAGCATGATCCCTCCCTCGATCTACCTTGTTCACACCAGACGGAGGTTACACCAATACGTCAGGAACAAAACAAGCTGCTGAAGTTGCTGGATCAGCAAAGCAATATTCTGTCCGCCTATCGAAGCTTCCATTAAACCAATACCCCTACCCTGTTCAACCTCAAAGAGAAGTTATATTAGGGTCCGTCACCGGCTCAGATTAATAATCTTGCGACTATGTCAGCCATAAATAGCGCCTTATGATGGATTCGCCCAAACAGGATATTAATTTGAAGATAATTGTTGTCTAAATAGGGTATTGGCGAAAAAAAAAAAAAAAAGAAGAAGAAGAAAGAAAAAAGATGGCTGTCATGGCTTCCGTTTTGCCTTTCTTGCCCCTATGTGTGGCTTGTGACCTCCACAATGTCTTTATGGAAAAGAAAAGCATCCAGGTTCGGGTGCAGACACGTCCACTTTTGTTTGTTTTACTTTCAGGCATTTGTACACTTACTGGTGTATGCCGGGAAATGTTGTGGTCTGCTTTTCTATCTAATTCGGTGCTGTCCCTTTACCCCGGTTCTGCCCCCTTAATCCGGTGCTGTCCCTTTAATCTGGTTCTGTCCATTAATCAAGTGCTGTCCCTTTAATCCAGTTTTGTTGTTGTTGTTGTTGCATTACAGGACGTTGCAGTCAACACCAGAATTGTTTAGCTGTTGTTGATGTACTAGGCAAGATTACGCTCAGTAGTTTGCCATTGATTTCTGAGCGACCGGCTCACATACCGCGTAAGTTACCGACGCGGCGAGAACCGCTACCGTTTCTCACGCACGTCACGTTACTCGCGAGAGTATACGGGATTACGGAGAAAGACGTAAACACTAGGCCAGGGAGATCGGTCTAGTGCTGTCCCCTTAACCCAGTAATTTCCCCTTAATCCGGTGATGTCCCCTTAACCCGATGTTGTCCCTTTAATTAATCAAGTATTGTTTCATTAATCAAGTGTTGTTCCCTTAGTCAGGCGCTTCATCCTTATACCTGTACTGTCCCTTTAAAACTTTAATCCCATGCTGTCATGATACTCCACAATTTGCTATCTCAACCAGAATATGTAGATGCGTGGGATGGTATTATTCACGGGCTTGTGTTAACCTGGGTCCATGTGTTTTGTTTTAAACAGAAAAGCAATGCTCTGACTGCCCGACTGTCGGAGCTCCAATCATAGACCAGTTGCAAACCTAGGATTAGGGGCTAGTCTGCCCTGCCATGACATACAGTCTTTAGGTTGCATTTCCTCACACTAGGGTAAGGCTTGTAAGGCTGGGTAAGCCCAGTTGCGCTCTTCCTCGCGAATCCGTTGGCACAATGTGGGGTGTCGGGTTTGGTGAGCGGCCCCCAACATTCGGCGCTAACAGAAAGCAGGTAGTACCGATTAATGTGATACGGGTACTAATTCATACCTGACTTAGATCTGAAGCCTGATAATAGTATAAAAGACATTCCCAAAATCAATACCGCGAAGACAACTCATGCAATAACTTCCATTGATTAATTGGTGGCTATTGCTCCCTTCTTTCCTATCGTATTGATTAGCCTGTTCCTCATTGATCGAGCCTAGGAATCCGTGCTTATATCAATACAACAGCATGACTGAGTCACTTTTACCTTCCCATTCACCCTTTCACTCATCCAGCAAAGATAAATGTACTTATAATCGCATTTACATGTAGTATTGTGGAGAGAAAGGCTGTGAGCTTGACAGGCGCCATGATGTTCTGATGAGAATGTGGATGAGGCAACAGCTGTCGTTGTAAAGTGTGAGTTCCAATGTTCAATGCTATCCTTGAACTTAGCAACATATTGCCTGCTTAATCCAGTGGCGGCTGCACTTTTCGCAGAAGTCGGTATGGTGAGTTATCAGAAAGTGTTTTGTACTTATACAGGAGAAGAGCTGAAGGACCGGGGGTGGAGTGAGGGGGGGGGGGTGGAGGAAATGAGAAGACAAGTAGTGGTAGTATTAGTAGTAGTAGTAGTAGTAGTAGTAGTAGTAGTAGTAGTAGTAGTAGTAGTAGTAGTAGTAGTAGTAGTAGTAGTAGTAGTAGTAGTAGTAGTAGCAGCATTAGTAGAAGTAGTAGCAGCTACCAATAGAGGTTATCAGGAGTGGGCAAGACACACTCACTATACAGATCCACCAGCTAATAGAGCTATGCTGGCGTGAAGGACAAGTCCCACAGGATTTCAAAGATTCAAGCATCATAACACTGTACAAGAACAAGGGCGATCGGAGCGACTGTAACAACTATAGGGGTATCTCACTTCTGTGTATTGTTGGAAAAGTATTTGCCAGAATTGTTCTGCGCAGACTTCAAGTCCTAGGAGATCAAGTCTACCCCGAATCACAGTGTGGCTTTCGACAGAACCGGTCTACCACTGATATGATATTCTCATTGCGACAAATGCAAGAAAAATGCCGTGAACAGAATCAACCACTGTTTATTGCCTTCATCGACCTCACAAAGGCATTTGATTTGGTCAGTCGTGAGGGTCTGTTCAAGGCACTAAAGAAGATTGGCTGCCCACCAACTCTTCTGTCCATTGTGGAATCGTTCCACACAGGCATGAAGGGTATAATCAAGTTTGATGGTGCAACTTCTGAAGAATTTGAAATCAAGAGTGGAGTTAAGCAAGGTTGTGTACTAGCTCCCACCCTCTTTGGAATATACTTTTCACTTCTACTGAAATATGCATTTCGTGATCAGGATGGTGGTATATACATTCACTCACGCTCAGATGGCGGCCTCTACAATGCTCAGAGATTGAAGGCTAAGACCAAAATTAGGAGGGTACTGATCAGAGAGTTGCTTTTTGCAGATGATGCTGCAGTTACGACCCACTCTGAGGAAGAATTGCAATGTCTACTATCTGCATTCTCCAATGCTTGTTCTGAATTTGGTTTAACAATTAGCAAAAAGAAGACACAGATTATGTCACAAGGTGCACATGGGGTACCATCAATCTTTATTGACGACGCCGAACTAGAGATAGTAGACCATTTTACATATCTAGGATCAGTGGTAAATAGCAAATTATCCCTAGATCAGGAAATCAACATCCGGATTGGTAAGGCAGCAACAACAATGAACAGGTTAAGAAAAAGAGTCTGGGAGAACAGGAAGCTTACTGCCAAAACAAAAGTCCTTGTCTATCAAGCCTGTGTCCTTAGTACTCTTCTCTATGGCAGTGAAACCTGGACAACTTACTCACACCAAGAGAACAATTTAAACAGCTTTCATATGCGGTGTCTGCGAAGAATTCTTGGTATTAAGTGGCAAGACAAAATCACAAATACTGAAGTATTGGAAAGATCAGGTTGTGTGACAGTTTATTCCATGCTCAGTCTTCGTAGACTTAGATGGATAGGACATCTTAGGAGGATGGATGATGGTAGAATACCAAAGGATATCTTTTTTGGTGAATTACAGATGGGTAAGAGATCTCAGGGTCGGCCTCTACTACGATACAAAGATGTGTGTAAGCGGGACATGATTGATACAGGCATTGATAATGCACATTGGGAGCAAGTCGCCGCTGAACGTGTTGCATGGAGGGCAAATATCAGAAATGGAATAAAGTCAAAGGAGAAAATTATTGCAGAAAAGTCACACACCAAGCGTTTGAGACGTAAGATGGTGCATGATGGTGGAAATGACCACGTGTTCACATGCACCCACTGTGAACGGACATTTACAGCGCAAATTGGCCTTATCAGTCACACTCGCTACCGCCATAGTTAAAAGTTATTATGCCTTTTTAAAGCACAAACTATCGTCTGTCAAGACGGCAAGGTGCCAATGGTGGTGGTAGTAGCAGCATTAGTAGAAGTAGTAGCAGCAGCAGTAGTAGTAGTCGTACTAGTCGTAGTAGTAGTAGTAGTAGTAGTAGTAGTAGTAGTAGTAGTAGTAGTAGTAGTAGTAGTAGTAGTAGTAGTAGTAGTAGTAGTTGTAGTAGTAGTAGTAGTAGTAGCAGCATTAGTAGAAGTAGTAGCAGCAGCAGTAGTAGTAGTAGTAGTAGTAGTAGTTGGTGTAGTATTTGAAGTAGTAGTAGTAGTAGTAGTAGTAGTAGTAGTAGTAGTAGTAGTAGTAGTAGTAGTAGTAGTAGTAGTAGGAGGAGGAGGAGCAGCAGCAGCAGCAGCAGTAGCAGCAGTAGTAGTAGTAGTAGTAGTAGTAGTAGTAGTAGCAGCAGCAGTAGTAGTAGTAGTAGTAGTAGTAGTAGTAGTAGTAGTAGTAGTAGTAGTAGTAGTAGTAGTAGTAGTAGTAGTAGTAGCAGTAGTAGTAGTAGTAGTTGTTGTTGTTGTTGTTGT
>JACEFZ010027902.1:195000-200000 GCA_014155875.1 Cepaea nemoralis | reverse complement strand
AATACTAATAGTGTATACTTGTCGTCCGCTTGTCAGAGTTGAAGACACCGACTCTCTTCCTGAAGCTTGTCATATTAAAGTGATGGAACTTTCTTAAACGTTGATGCGTAAACTGGTGCGAAAGTAAGAGTTGAAAGAAAGTTGAAAGAAAAGAGTCCTAAGACAAAGTTTTTTTAAAAAAAAAGGGTTCTCCTTGTTGCATAATTATCTTCATTATGTTCTATTTGCGCAAAATAATTTTTTTTATTTGGGGTTCGTTCGATTTGAACTTAAGCGTAGTCCATAAAAGTGCTACTACTTCTAATTGTTACTACTGCTATCCAGTGCACTGGACTGATGTTTGTTTGATGTATTAGCTTGCCCTATTACCAGTGTCCCTCGCTATTAGACGAACCCACTCCGACTTGAGAGGTACTTGTAATTTACGTCTCCATGTCAAGGACGAGAGGTCAACATTTGAGTTCAACCAACCGATGTAGGGGTTGACCCCTTTACATCAGCACACCAGAAGATTAAGAGCAAGCGCTATTATCCATTCGGCCATGCTGACCTGTACTCGAAAGGGTCTGACTGCGATTAGACTGATTTTTGCGTCCAGCTCTGGTATTTCTCCTTTTCCTTCTCCTCCTCCTCCTCCTCCTCCTCCTCCTCCTCCTCCTCCTCCTCCTCCTTTTCAATAATGATTCTCCAGTCCTCTCTGTCATGTTATATTGTCATTAAGTTGTGTTCCTAATTTAATTGAATCAGTGCCAGATAAGAAAGTAGATTTAAACCAAACATGGTACACAATAAAGTGAACAAGAATTATAATGTAATTTTCCGTTCACTGAGCATTGAAATTGTGGAAGATACTACGAAACAAACCAAATAATTTGATGACCCTAGTATGGCGATATATCGTCCTTCAGTCCAAATGGGAGGTCATATTTGGCAATTTATTATCTTTCAGCACTGAATCAGTTAATTATTATCTTGTTCACAGCAGTTTAAACTTTCCAAAGACATATTACTTGTATTTCCATGATTTTCTGCTGGGTATAATGATACTTTCTCTATTTCACCTCTTCTATTGATATCCCGCTATAAATCTCAGTTTCCTTGTTTGGTTTTAATTTATGATTATGTAACCCGTGCAGAACTTAATAACTCAGTATTTGCTTCAGTTTTTATGTCTGCCTTTATCCTAACTACTATATTCTTGGTATACTAATTAATTCTTTGTTCTTCTTCTGCCTTTGCGCGAGTGATGAATGATATATTTTGTTTCCTCCTTAACTGCAAAACACACAAACAAACAAACAAACAAACACAAGCCCCGAAGCAGGAAATTGCTACATGTCCCTGATGTTTTAGGACCTTCGCACTTCTAGGCCTGAGTGCACGGAGGAAGGGGTGGCCAGTTTTCCCTCCTGTAGCTAGCGACGAGCCCAGGAATAGAACTCTCGTCAGACGGTCCTTTATGTGTGTATGTATGTATGTGTGTGCATGACTATGTATGTGTGTATGTGCGTAAGTGTGTATGTTTGTGTGTATGTGTGTATGTATGTGTATGTGTGTATACTATGTGTGTGCGTATGTGTGTATGAGTGTTTATGTGTGTACATATATGTATGTGTGTATATGGGTGTGTATGTGTGTGCATGTGTGTGTTTGTGTGTGTGTGTGTGTGTGTATGTGTGCGATGTGTATGTGAGTGTATGTGTGTGTTTGCGTAAGTCTGTGTGGTGTGTATGTGTGTATATTCAAGTATGTATTGTATATGTGTGTGTGTGTGTGTGTGTGTGTGTGTGTGTGTGTGTGTGCATGCAAGCAGTGTATGCGAGGGAGTGTGTATTTGTATGTTATTGAGTGTGTGCATAACTGTGAGAGTTTATGCAAATGATGTAAGCATGTATGCAGGTATGTACCCTTATGTGTGCGTGTGTGATTATGAATGTTCCTGTGCATGTGTGTCTGCCTGTCTCATAACATGGCAATATGCATTGTTTATGTTTACAAAATCCATCTGACAATGGTTTTTTTCTTCCTATGTGAATGTATCATGCACTATTGATGAATGAACAGATGAGTGAATGTAAGGCGGACCTGCGAGTCCAATTTGTGACATTTTGAAAATAAAGTTCGTTCGTTCGTTTGTTCGTTCGTTCGTTCATCCTTATGCCATTATCAGCACATATACCTAGCTTTTTAAACAACGCAGTAGTAGACTAGGGTTTCCAGACCCCACTTTCAGCCTCCAGGCTGATAGGTTAAAGGAAAAGGGAAAATTTTTCTGGTCCGAGGTATAAGTAGTAGTAGTAGTAGAAGAGTATAAGTAGTAGTAGAGTAGAGAGGTATAAGTAGTAGTAGTAGTAGAAGAGGTATAAGTAGTAGTAGTAGTAGAAGAGGTATAAGTAGTAGTAGTAGTAGAAGAGGTATAAGTGTAGTAGTAGAAATAGAGTATAAGTAGTAGTAGTAGTAGAAGAGGTATAAGTTAGTAGTAGTAAAAGAGATATAAGTAGTAGTAGAAGAGGTATAAGTAGTAGTAGTAAAATAGGTATAAGTAGTAGTAGTAAATAGGTATAAGTAGTAGTAGTAAAAGAGGTATAAGTAGTAGTAGTAAAAGAGGTATAAGTAGTAGTAGTAGTAGAAGAGGTAAAGTAGTAGTAGTAAAAGTAGTATAAGTAGTAGTAGTAAAATAGGTATAAGTAGTAGTAGTAAAAGTAGGTAGTAGTAGTAGTAGAAGAGGTAGAAGTAGTAGTAGTAAAAATAGGTATAAGTAGTAGTAGTAAAATAGGTATAAGTAGTAGTAGTAAAAATAGGTATAGTAGTAGTAGTAAAGTAGTATAAGTAGTAGTAGTAAAATAGGTATAAGTAGTAGTAGTAAAATAGGTATAAGTAGTAGTAGTAAAATAGGTATAAGTAGTAGTAAGTAAAGTAGTATAAGTAGTAGTAGTAGTAGAAGAGTATAAGTAGTAGTAGTAAAATAGGTATAAAGTAGTAAGTAGTAAAAATAGGATAAGTAGTGTAGTAGTAAAATAGGTATAAGTAGTAGTAGAAGAGGTATAAGTAGTAGTAGTAAATATAGGTATAGTAGTAGTAGTAAAATAGGTATAAGTAGTAGTAGTAAAATAAGGTATAAGTAGTAGTAGTAAATAGGTATAAGTAGTAGTAGAAAATAGGTATAAGTAGTAGTAGTAAAATAGGTATAAAAGTAGTAGTAGTAGAAAATAGGTATAAGTAGTAGTAGTAGAATAGGATATAAGTAGTAGTAGTAAAATAGGTATAAAGTAGTAGTAGTAAAATAGGTATAAGTAGTAGTAGTAAATAGGTATAAGTAGTAGTAGTAAATAGGTATAAGTAGTAGTAGAAGAGGTATAAGTAGTAGTAGTAAAATAGGTATAAGTAGTAGTAGTAAAATAGGTATAAGTAGTAGTAGTAGTAGAAGAGGTATAAGTAGTAGTAGTAAAATAGGTATAAGTAGTAGTAGTAAAATAGTATAAGTAGTAGTAGTAGGAAGAGGTAATAATAGTAGTAGTAAAAAGGTATAAGTAGTAGTAGTAAAATAGGTATAAGTAGTAGTAGTAAAAATAGGTATAAGTAGTAGTAGTAAAATAGGATAAGTAGTAGTAGTAAAATAGGTAAATAGTGTAGTAGAAGAGGTATAAGTAGTAGTAGAAGAGGTATAAGTAGTAGTAGTAAAATAGGTATAAGTAGTAGTAGTAAAATAGGTATAAGTAGTAGTAGTAAAATAGGTATAAGTAGTAGTAGTAAAATAGGTATAAGTAGTAGTAGTAAAATAGGTATAAGTAGTAGTAGTAAAATAGGTATAAGTAGTAGTAGTAAAATAGGTATAAGTAGTAGTAGTAAAATAGGTATAAGTAGTAGTAGTAAAATAGGTATAAGTAGTAGTAGTAAAATAGGTATAAGTAGTAGTAGAAGAGGTATAAGTAGTAGTAGTAAAATAGGTATAAGTAGTAGTAGTAAAATAGGTATAAGTAGTAGTAGTAGTAGAAGAGGTATAAGTAGTAGTAGTAAAATAGGTATAAGTAGTAGTAGTAAAATAGGTATAAGTAGTAGTAGTAAAATAGGTATAAGTAGTAGTAGTAAAATAGGTATAAGTAGTAGTAGTAAAATAGGTATAAGTAGTAGTAGTAAAATAGGTATAAGTAGTAGTAGTAAAATAGGTATAAGTAGTAGTAGAAGAGGTATAAGTAGTAGTAGTAAAATAGGTATAAGTAGTAGTAGTAAAATAGGTATAAGTAGTAGTAGTAGTAGAAGAGTATAAGTAGTAGTAGTAAAATAGTGTATAAGTAGTAGTAGTAAAATAGGTATAAGTAGTAGTAGTAGTAGAAGAGGTATAAGTAGTAGTAGTTAAATAGGTATAAGTAGTAGTAGAGTAAAATAGGTTATAAGTAGTAGTAGTAAAATAGGTATAAGTAGTAGTAGTAAAATAGGTATAAGTAGTAGTAGTAAAATAGGTATAAGTAGTAGTAGTAAGTATAGGTATAAGTAGTAGTAGAAGTAGGTATAAGTAGTAGTAGTAAAATAGGTATAAGTAGTAGTAGTAAAATAGGTATAAGTAGTAGTAGAAGAGGTATAAGTAGTAGTAGTAAAATAGGTATAAGTAGTAGTAGTAAAATAGGTATAAGTAGTAGTAGTAAAATAGGTATAAGTAGTGTAGTAAAATAGAATAGGTATAAGTAGTAGTAGTAAAATAGTATATAGTAGTAGTAGTAAAATAGGTATAAGTAGTAGTAGTAAAATAGGTATAAGTAGTAGTAGTAGTAGAAGAGGTATAAGTAGTAGTAGTAAAATAGGTATAAGTAGTAGTAGTAAAATAGGTATAAGTAGTAGTAGTAAAATAGGTATAAGTAGTAGTAGAAGAGGTATAAGTAGTAGTAGTAAAATAGGTATAAGTAGTAGTAGTAAAATAGGTATAAGTAGTAGTAGAAGAGGTATAAGTAGTAGTAGTAAAATAGGTATAAGTAGTAGTAGTAAAATAGGTATAAGTAGTAGTA
>JACEFZ010027902.1:10000-185000 GCA_014155875.1 Cepaea nemoralis | reverse complement strand
GGTATAGGTAGTAGTAGAAGCGATATAAGTATTAGTAGAATAGCTATAAGTAGTAGTGGAAGAGGTATAGGTAGTAGTAGAAGAGGTATAGGTAGTAGTGGAAGAGATATAAGTAGTAGTGGAAGAGGTATAAGTATTAGTAGAATAGCTATAAGTAGTAGTAGAAGAGATATAAGTAGTAGTGGAAGAGATATAAGTAGTAGTGGAAGAGGTATAGGTAGTAGTAGAATAGCTATAAGTAGTAGTAGAAGAGATATAAGTAGTAGTGGAAGAGGTATAAGTATTAGTAGAATAGCTATAAGTAGTAGTGGAAGAGGTATAGGTAGTAGTAGAAGAGGTATAGTGTAGTAGTAGACAGCGATATAAGTATCTAGTAGAATAGCTATAGGTAGTAGTAGAAGAGGTATAGGTAGTAGTAGAAGAGATATAAGTAGTAGTGGAAGAGGTATAAGTATTAGTAGAATAGCTATAAGTAGTAGTGGAAGAGGTATAGGTAGTAGTAGAAGAGGTATAGGTAGTAGTAGAAGAGATATAAGTAGTAGTAGAAGAGATATAAGTAGTAGTAGAAGAGGTATAAGTATAGTAGAATAGCTATACGTAGTAGTGGAAGAGGTATAAGTAGTAGTAGAAGAGGTCTAGGTAGTAGTAGAAGAGATATAAGTAGTAGTTAGAAGAGATATAAGTAGTAGTAGAAGAGATATAAGTATTAGTAGAATAGCTTATAAGTAGTAGTAGAAGAGTTATAGGTAGTAGTAGAAGAGGTATAGGTAGTAGTAGAAGAGATATAAGTAGTAGAGAAGAGGTCATAAGTAGTAGTAGAAGAGGTATAAGTATTAGTAGAATAGCTATAAGTAGTAGTGGAAGAGGTATAAGTATTAGTAGAAGAGGTATAGGTAGTAGTAGAAGAGATATAAGTAGTAGTAGAATAGATATAGGTAGTAGTCAGAAGAGGTATAGGTAGTAGTAGAAGAGATATAAAGTACGTAGTGGAAGAGGTATAAGTAGTAGTAGACAGAGGTATAGGTAGTAGTAGAAGAGGTATAGGTAGTAGTAGAAGAGATATAAGTAGTAGTGGAAGAGGTATAAGTATTAGTAGAATAGCTATAAGTAGTAGTGGAAGAGGTATAAGTAGTAGTAGAAGAGGTATAGGTAGTAGTAGAAGCGATATAAGTATTAGTAGAATAGCTATAGGTAGTAGTAGAAGAGGTATAGGTAGTAGTAGAAGAGATATAAGTAGTAGTGGAAGAGGTATAAGTAGTAGTAGAAGAGGTATAGGTAGTAGTAGAAGCGCTATAAGTATTAGTAGAATAGCTATAAGTAGTAGTCGTGAAGAGGTATAAGTAGTAGTAGAAGAGGTATATAGGTTAGTAGTAGAAGCGATATAAGTATTAGTAGAATAGCTATAAGTAGTAGTGGAAGAGGTATAGGTAGTAGTAGAAGAGATATAAGTAGTAGTGGAAGAGGTTATAAGTATTAGTAGAATAGCTATAAGTAGTAGTGGAAGAGGTATAAGTAGTAGTAGAAGAGGTATAGGTAGTAGTAGAAGAGATATAAGTAGTAGTGGAAGAGGTATAAGTAGTAGTAGAAGAGGTATAGGTAGTAGTAGAAGAGATATAAGTAGTAGTGGGAAGAGGTATAAGTAGTAGTAGAAGAGGTATAAGGTAGTAGTAGAAGCGATATAAGTATTAGTAGAATAGCTATAAGTAGTAGTGGAAGAGTATAGGTAGTAGTAGAAGAGATATAAGTAGTAGTGGAAGAGGTTATAAGTATTAGTAGAATAGCTATAAAGTAGTAGTGGAAGAGTATAAGTAGTAGTAGAAGAGGTATAGGTAGTAGTAGAAGCGATATAAGTATTAGTAGAATAGCTATAAGGTAGTAGTGGAAGAGGTATAGGTAGTAGTAGAAGAGATATAAGTAGTAGTGGAAGAGGTATAAGTATTAGTAGAATAGCTATAAGTAGTAGTGGAAGAGGTATAAGTAGTAGTAGAAGAGGTATAGGTAGTAGTAGAAGCGATATAAGTATTAGTAGAATAGCTATAAGTAGTAGTGGAAGAGGTATAGGTAGTAGTAGAAGAGATATAAGTAATAGCAGAAGAGGTATAAGTAGTAGTAGAAGAGGTATAGGTAGTAGTGGAAGAGATATAAATAGTAGTGGAAGAGGTATAAGTAGTAGTAGAAGTGGTGTAAGTAGTAGTGGAAGAGATATAAATAGTAGTGGAAGAGGTATAAGTAGTAGTAGAAGAGGTATAAGTAGTAGTAGAAGAGGTATAAGTATTAGTAGAATAGCTATAAGTAGTAGTAGAAGAGGTATAGGTAGTAGTAGAAGAGGTATAAGTAGTAGTAGAAGAGGTATAAGTAGTAGTAGAAGAGGTATAAGTAGTAGTAGAATAGCTATAAGTAGTAGTGGAAGAGGTATAAGTAGTAGTAGAAGAGGTATAGGTAGTAGTAGAAGAGATATAAGTAGTAGTGGAAGAGGTATAAGTATTAGTAGAATAGCTATAAGTAGTAGTGGAAGAGGTATAAGTAGTAGTAGAATAGCTATAAGTAGTAGTGGAAGAGGTATAAGTAGTAGTAGAAGAGGTATAAGTATTAGTAGAATAGCTATAAGTAGTAGTGGAAGAGGTATAAGTAGTAGTAGAAGAGGTATAGGTAGTAGTAGAAGAGATATAAGTAGTAGTGGAAGAGGTATAAGTAGTAGTAGAA
This sequence comes from Cepaea nemoralis, assembly GCA_014155875.1. Taxonomy (NCBI): domain Eukaryota; kingdom Metazoa; phylum Mollusca; class Gastropoda; order Stylommatophora; family Helicidae; genus Cepaea; species Cepaea nemoralis. The sequence continues at coordinate 182,297 of JACEFZ010027902.1, read as the reverse complement.
GAGGTATAGGTAGTAGTAGAAGAGATATAAGTAGTAGTGGAAGAGGTATAAGTAGTAGTAGAAGAGGTATAGGTAGTAGTAGAAGAGATATAAGTAATAGCAGAAGAGGTATAAGTAGTAGTAGAATAGCTATAAGTAGTAGTGGAAGAGGTATAGGTAGTAGTAGAAGAGATATAAGTAATAGCAGAAGAGGTATAAGTAGTAGTAGAATAGCTATAAGTAGTAGTGGAAGAGGTATAGGTAGTAGTAGAAGAGATATAAGTAATAGCAGAAGAGGTATAAGTAGTAGTAGAAGAGGTATAGGTAGTAGTGGAAGAGATATAAATAGTAGTGGAAGAGGTATAAGTAGTAGTAGAAGTGGTGTAAGTAGTAGTGGAAGAGATATAAATAGTAGTGGAAGAGGTATAAGTAGTAGTAGAAGTGGTGTAAGTAGTAGTGGAAGAGATATAAATAGTAGTGGAAGAGGTATAAGTAGTAGTAGAAGTGGTGTAAGTAGTAGTAGAAGAGATATAAATAGTAGTGGAAGAGGTATAACTAGTAGTAGAAGTGGTGTAAGTAGTAGTGGAAGAGGTATAAGTGGTAGTGGAACAGGTATAAGTGGTAGTGGAAGAGGTATAAGTGGTAGTGGAAGAGGTATAGGTAGTAGTGGAAGAGATATAAGTAGTAGTGGAAGAGGTATAAGTGGTAGTGGAAGAGGTGTAAGTGGTAGTGGAAGAGGTGTAAGTGGTAGTGGAAGAGGTATAGGTAGTAGTAGAAGAGATATAAGTAGTAGTGGAAGAGGTATAAGTTGTAGTAGAAGAGGTAAAAGTGGTAGTGGAAGAGGTATAAGTAGTAGTAGAAGAGATATAAGTAGTAGTGGAAGAGGTATAAGTAGTAGTAGAAGAGGTATAAGTAGTAGTAGTAGTAGTAGTAGTAGTAGTAGTAGTAGTAGTAGTAGTAGTAGTAGTAGTAGTAGTAGTAGTAGTAGTAGTAGTAGTAGTAGTAGTAGTAGTAGTAGTAGTAGAATTAGAAATAAAAAGAAGGAGAAAGAAGGAGGAGGAGAGGGAGGAGGAGGAAGCAGAAGAAGAAAGAAAGAAGAGGAAAGAAGGAGAAGGTAGAAGGGCAAAAATAGTAGGAAATGAGAGACAGAGAAACAGCCTTTAAAATACACTACCGATATTCTGCATGAATCAACCTATGTAATGTTCCAACTTCCAGCTGCAGTGACTGTTTATGTGATAACTTGTTAACTGTATGAACGGATAGTGGCAATTAAATCGTGGCTTTAAGTGCCGTCTTCCGGCTTAATCAAGGTTCATGTTTTCACACGACAGACTGTCATTTATATGTTGTTTATATAGGCATGCTGTTTGAAAACGAATCAAGAGATTATCTTGTTCGTATGTGTAAGTTACCCAAAAAAATGTTTTGTTTCTATGTTAGCTTAGAAATATATCGAGAGTGAGGAGTTTGCCGCCCGTGAACTCACGTCGTTGTTCAGAATGAGAGACTTGAGTGTAAGAATTGGCAAGGTCATACATGAGAGGCACATCGGGAGGACGGAAGGCCTCATCAACCAACACAGAACAGGCACTATTGGCTGCCAAACGCTGATGCATATGTTGAGGGGTGGAGGATATCTGAGCACCTATAGACTTGTCCAGAGTGCAAGGATGATACCCCAACAGATAAAAGATTACTTGTCCTATAGCCAATACGTCTCTTGGAGCGAAAACATGTGCTGTACTTACCATACATGCAATTTTTAATGCCATCTCTTAAGTAACAATTCAAGAACTGGAGACCAGAATTCGTTGTGGGTAAGTGTTATGAGAGTAAGTTTCAATACACCGTTTGTTTGTTCAACTGTAATCTTGTGTATAATTTTAAGTGGTTTATTTATAGTTTTAATTACACAAAGGTTAGGGATACCTGTTCTAAGTACTAAAGGTTTTATTGTTTAAAAGTTAAGAGCATTTCCTTTGACGTGACCTTGCAGTCAAACCACGCATTTATGGCCGTGATTAATTAGGCAATTTTACGTTCAGCAGTTTGCTATAACTAATGGGAACGAAAAGAAACAAACAAAAATAATCCTGCCAATTATGAAGAAATTCACAGAAAAGTCAGAACATTATGTAAAGAGGCTAAAGAAGCATGGCTTGAGAAAGGTAGCATAGAAATTGAAAAACAACGCAGCAGTGAAACTACCACATTCACAAAAGAATTCAGGAGTTTACTAATAAAGAAAATGTACATCAACAGGCTGCCTAAAATCAAAAGAATGAAAAGTAATAATAGAAAAAGATAAAATTGTATATGCATGGTCAGATTATGTGCAAAAAACTTTATGATGATATCAGAGAAGAAGTTTTTTTTTTTTGTAATGGTGTATATTCCTTACAGGACGTAGCAGTCAACACCAGCATTTTTCACCTGCAAGATTACGCTCAGTAGTTTTCAATTGCTTTTTGAGCGACCGGCTCACATGCTCGGTAAGTTACCAGTGCGACGCGAACCGCTGCCAATTCCCGCGCAGCTGCGTTACTCACGAGAATACACAGGATTACGGAGAAAGACGTTAACACCTACGCCAGGGAGACAGTATAATGTTCGATGTAAAAATGAAGGACAATCAATTTTGAAGATGGGGGTTCGGAATGTTCTTAACCATATGAAAACTGACAAGATCCCCCGGTTCAGACAACATCACAACAGAAACGATTAATACTTTAGAAGAATATTTTCTTCTTCATCTTCTGCGTTCATCCGGAGTTTGTTTTCTTTTTCTTTTTCGGACGTGATTGCGTTGTGCCTTTTTACAGCAGAGCTGCGTTCTTGCGCTGTTAGGCCGACACATCCGACTTCTGCGGGCATGTGTTGACCGGGTTAACCTTCCTGGGGTTAGAAGAATATGGAATAGATCAAGTCACCAGACTGCTGAACAAAATATATGATACTGGAGTTAAACCTCCTGAAGTGTGTAATTATGTATTTATGTACGCCGACAAGTGCTTAAAGCGGAGGGATATATATTTAACAATAGAAACAGCAGTTGATTATGTGGTTGTTTCGGGATTTGAAATTTAAATATTGAGCACAACCCACTACTGGCAACGCCGATCACATTCTGGTATGAACCTAAGGCCTATCCACGTCAATATGGAAGCACTAGACTCGAGTTTCGCCCTCATTTGAGCTCGTCAGTAGTGCATATCCCTGACCGGATCCGGAAACAGTCCCGGATCACGCGTGTGAAGCGGGTGTGTAACCACGCGGCACACACTGGACACACCAAATTATCACAACAGAATATCACAACGCTACCCATCGTTGGCTATGCTCAGAAACAGCAGTGCAAATTCAGTAGTACACATAAGCTGATGATGAGGGATGATGTTGTAGGTTTTGGTTGTAATGTCGAGGCTTGTGGTTGTATTGTCGAGGTTGTGGTTGTATTGTCGAGGTTGTGGTTGTATTGTTGAGGTTATGGTTGTATTGTTGAGGTTATGGTTGTAATGTCGAGGCTTGTGGTTGTATTGTCGAGGTTGTGGTTGGTATTGTCGAGGTTGTGGTTGTATTGTTGAGGTTATGGTTGTAATGTCGAGGCTTGTGGTTGTATTGTCGAGGTTGTGGTTGTATTGTTGAGGTTGTGGTTGTATTGTTGAGGTTGTGGTTGTATTGTTGAGGTTATGGTTGTATTGTTGAGGTTATGGTGTATTGTTGAGATTATGGTTGTATTGTTGAGCTTGTGGTTGTATTGTTGAGGTTGTGGTTGTATTGTTGAGGTTGTGGTTGTATTGTCGAGGTTATGGTTGTATTGTTGAGGTTATGGTTGTATTGTTGAGGTTATGGTTGTATTGTTGAGCTTGTGGTTGTATTGTCGAGGTTGTGGTTGTATTGTTGAGGTTGTGGTTGTATTGTTGAGGTTGTGGTTGTATTGTTGAGGTTATGGTTGTATTGTTGAGGTTGTGGTTGTATTGTCGAGGTTGTGGTTGTATTGTTGAGGTTATGGTTGTATTGTTGAGGTTGTGGTTGTATTGTTGAGGTTATGGTTGTATTGTTGAGGTTGTGGTTGTATTGTTGAGGTTATGGTTGTATTGTCGAGGTTATGGTTGTATTGTTGAGGTTGTGGTTGTATTGTTGAGGTTATGGTTGTATTGTTGAAGTTATGGTTGTATTGTTGAGGTTCTGGTTGTATTGTTGAGGTTATGGTTGTATTGTTGAGGTTGTGGTTGTATTGTTGAGGTTGTGGTTGTATTGTTGAGGTTATGGTTGTATTGTTGAGCTTGTGGTTGTATTGTCGAGGTTGTGGTTGTATTGTTGAGGTTGTGGTTGTATTGTTGAGGTTGTGGTTGTATTGTTGAGGTTATGGTTGTATTGTCGAGGTTATGGTTGTATTGTCGAGGTTATGGTTGTGTTGTTGAGGTTGTGGTTGTATTGTTGAGGTTGTGGTTGTATTGTCGAGGTTATGGTTGTATTGTCGAGGTTATGGTTGTATTGTTGAGGATGTGGTTGTATTGTTGAGGTTGTGGTTGTATTGTTGAGGTTATGGTTGTATTGTTGAAGTTATGGTTGTATTGTTGAGGTTGTGGTTGTATTGTTGAGGTTATGGTTGTATTGTTGAGGTTGTGGTTGTATTGTTGAGGTTGTGGTTGTATTGTTGAGGTTATGGTTGTATTGTTGAGCTTGTGGTTGTATTGTCGAGGTTGTGGTTGTATTGTTTAGGTTGTGGTTGTATTGTCGAGGTTATGGTTGTATTGTCGAGGTTATGGTTGTATTGTTGAGGTTGTGGTTGTATTTTTGAGGTTGTGGTTGTATTGTTGAGGTTGTGGTAGTATTGTTGAGGTTATGGTTGTATTGTTGAGGTTATGGTTGTATTGTTGAGGTTATGGTTGTATTGTTGAGGTTATGGTTGTATTGTCGAGGTTGTGGTTGTATTGTCGAGGTTATGGTTGTATTGTTGAGGTTATGGTTGTATTGTTGAGGATGTGGTTGTATTGTTGAGGTTATGGTTGTATTGTTGAGGTTATGGTTGTATTGTTGAGGTTATGGTTGTATTGTCGAGGTTGTGGTTGTATTGTTGAGGTTGTGGTTGTATTGTTGAGGTTATGGTTGTATTGTCGAGGTTGTGGTTGTATTGTGGAGGATGTGGTCGTATTGTTGAGGTTATGGTTGTATTGTGGAGGATGTGGTTGTATTGTTGAGGTTGTGGTTGTATTGTTGAGGTTGTGGTTGTATTGTTGAGGTTGTGGTTGTATTGTTGAGGTTATGGTTGTATTGTTGAGGTTATGGTTGTATTGTTGAGGTTGTGGTTGTATTGTTGAGGTTGTGGTTGTATTGTTGAGGGTATGGTTGTATTGTTGAGGTTATGGTTGTATTGTCGAGGTTGTGGTTGTATTGTCGAGGTTATGGTTGTATTGTTGAGGTTGTGGGTGTATTGTTGAGGTTGTGGTTGTATTGTTGAGGTTATGGTTGTATTGTCGAGGTTATGGTTGTATTGTTGAGGTTGTGGTTGTATTGTTGAGGTATGGTTGTATTGTTGAGGTTATGGTTGTATTGTCGAGGTTGTGGTTGTATTGTCGAGGTTATGGTTGTATTGTTGAGGTTGTGGGTGTATTGTTGAGGTTGTGGTTGTATTGTTGAGGTTATGGTTGTATTGTCGAGGTTATGGTTGTATTGTTGAGGTTGTGGTTGTATTGTTGAGGTTGTGGTTGTATTGTTGAGGTTATGGTTGTATTGTCGAGGTTGTGGTTGTATTGTTGAGGTTGTGGTTGTATTGTCGAGGTTATGGTTGTATTGTCGAGGTTGTGGTTGTATTGTTGAGGATGTGGTTGTATTGTTGAGGTTATGGTTGTATTGTTGAGGTTATGGTTGTATTGTCGAGGTTGTGGTTGCATTGTTGAGGTTGTGGTTATATTGTTGAGGTTATGGTTGTATTGTTGAGGTTATGGTTGTATTGTTGAGGTTATGATTGCATTGTTGAGGTTGTGGTTGTATTGTTGAGGTGTGGTTGTATTGTTGAGGTTATGGTTATATTGTTGAGGTTATGGTTGTATTGTTGAGGTTATGGTTGTATTGCCGAGGTTATGGTTGCATTGTCGAGGTTGTGGTTATATTGTTGAGGTTATGGTTGTATTGTTGAGGTTATGGTTGTATTGTTGAGGTTATGGTTGTATTGTCGAGGTTATGGTTGTATTGTCGAGGTTGTGGTTGTATTGTTGAGGTTATGGTTGTATTGTCGAGGTTGTGGTTGTATTGTTGAGGTTATGGTTGTATTGTCGAGGTTGTGGTTGTATTGTTGAGGTTATGGTTGTATTGTTGAGGTTGTGGTTGTATTGTTGAGGTTATGGTTGTATTGTCGAGGTTGTGGTTGTATTGTCGAGGTTATGGTTGTATTGTTGAGGTTATGGTTGTATTGTTGAGGATGTGGTTGTATTATCGAGGTTGTGGTTGTATTTTCGAGGTTATGGTTGTATTGTCGAGGTTGTGGTTGTATTGTTGAGATTATGGTTGTATTGTTGAGGATGTGGTTGTATTGTTGAGGTTATGGTTGTATTGTCGAGGTTGTGATTGTATTGTCGAGGTTATGGTTGTATTGTTGAGGTTGTGGTTGTATTGTTGAGGATGTGGTTGTATTGTTGAGGTTATGGTTGTATTGTTGAGGTTGTGGTTGTATTGTTGAGGTTGTGGTTGTATTGTTGAGGTTGTGGTTGTTTTGTTGAGGTTGTGGTTGTATGTTGAGGTTATGGTTGTATTGTTGAGGTTTGTGGTTGTATTGTTGAGGTTGTGGTTGTATTGTTGAGGATTGTGGCTTGTATTGTTGAGGTTGTGGTTGTATTGTTGAGGCTATGGTGTAGTGTTGAGGCTATGGTTGTATTGTTGAACTTGTGGTTGTATTGTCGAGGATGTGGTTGTATTGTTGAGGTTATGGTTGTATTGCTGAGGTTGTGGTTGTATTGTTGAGGTTATGGTTGTATTGTTGAGGTTATGGTTGTATTGTTGAGCTTGTGGCTTGTATTGTTGAGGTTGTGGTTGTATTGTTGAGGTTATGGTTGTATTGTTGAGGTTATGGTTGTATTGTTGAGGTTATGGTTGTATTGTCGAGGTTGTGGTTGTATTGTCGAGGTTGTGGTTGCATTGTGGAGGTTGTGGTTGTATTGTTGAGGATGTGGTTGCATTGTCGAGGTTGTGGTTGCATTGTGGAGGATGTGGTTGTATTGTGGAGGTTGTGGTTGCATTGTCGAGGTTGTGGTTGCATTGTGGAGGATGTGGTTGTATTGTTGAAGTTGTGGTTGCATTGTGGAGGTTGTGGTTGTATTGTGGAGGTTGTGGTTGTATTGTTGAGGTTGTGGTTGTATTGTTGAGGTTATGGTTGTATTGTGGAGGTTGTGGTTGTATTGTTGAGGTTGTGGTTGTATTGTTGAGGTTGTGGTTGTATTGTTGAGGTTGTGGTTGTATTGTTGAGGTTGTGGTTGTATTGTCGAGGTTGTGGTTGTATTGTTGAGGTTTGTATAGTTGACGTTATGGTTACAGTGTTGAGATTGTGGGTTTGCTGATACAACAATTTTAAATGGTTATGGTGCTGATGGTGTTGAAATATTGGAACTAATTGGGGGTAATGACGTTATTCTGGTTGTTCTTCTATGCATTTCTAAGTTGCAGTAATTATTTTAATCTGGTTGTTCTTGTTATGCTGTTCTATATTGTAGTAATTATTTTAATCTGGTTGTTCTTGTTATGCTGTTCTATATTGTAGTAATTATTTTAATATGGTTGTTCTTGTTATGCTGTTCTGTATTGTAGTAATTATTTTATTATGGGTGTTCTTGTTATGCTGTTCTAAGCTGTAGTATTTCTATTTTTGGCGCTCGCTCGCTTTTGAACTCAAGCGTAGGCCATACACACTATTTTATGGTAGTAATTGACTTAATTTTGCGTGTTGATTAGCTTTCCCTATTAACAGTGTCCCTCGTCATCAGGCGCATCCACTCCGACTTCAGAGGTAAGTAATTATTTTATTCTGGTTGTTCTTATCATACTGTTCTAAGTTGTAATTTTTTTTTCTTCTGTTGTTGCTGTTACATTGTTCTAAGTTGCGGCAATTATTTTTTTTTTCTGATTCCATCTGACCGACGTGTCAAACGAACCAACTACTTCCGCGGTCAGAATAGAAAGTTTCAGCCCCTTTAACATCTCAGCAAAATTGCCAAATAAATAACAAACAGCCAATAAATGATAAGGATGAGTGTAACTTCTAGTAACGGACATGTAACTAACTTTATATTAACTGGGACAGCTAATTCTATAAAATACTATAACTTTATATTAACTGGGACAGCTAATTCTATAAAATATTATAACTTTATATTAAACTGGGACAGCAAATTCTATAAAATACTATAACTTTATATTAACTGGGACAGCTAATTCTATAAAATATTATAACTTTATATTAAACTGGGACAGCTAATTCTATAAAATAATATAACTTTATATTAACTGGGACAGCTAATTCTATAAAATATTATAACTTTATATTAAACTGGGACAGCTAATTCTATAAAGTACTAGCTGACCCGGCCCGGCTTTGCCCAGTTCCTGGTGGGGAGCATCTCATTTAATTCATATAAGTAATCATATAAGCTCCCGTTCCCGTTCCCGACTATCTATCTGTCTGTCTGTCTGTCTATCTGTCTGTCTGCCTGTCTATCTGACCCGGCCCGGCTTCGCCCAGGCCCTGATGGGAAGCATCTCATTTAATTCATATAAGTAGTCATATAAGTTCCAGTGCCTGCCTGCCTGCCTGCCTGCCTGCCTGCCCGCCCGCCCGCCCGCCCGCCAGTCCGTCTGCCTGTCTGCCTGACCCGTCTCGGCTTCGCCCACCGCCTGGTGGGGAGCATCTCATTTAATTCATATAAGTAGTCATATAAGCCCCCGTTCCCGTTCCCGACTATCTATCTGTCTGTCTGTCTGTCTATTATTAGAAAGAGCACTTGAAAGATCTTTAAATCTTCCCCCAACAATTAACTTGGGTAAAAGGAGCGTCTCATTTAATTCATATTCGGCCCTTGCTCTGGTTCCCGTTCCCATATAAGAAGCCGGCACGGCTTCGCCCAGCCCCTGGCAGGGAGCGTCTCATTCAATTCATATAAGTAGTCGCATAAGCTTCAGTTCCCATTCCGGAAATATGGCGAACAGATTGGAAGAGAACAATCTTTCATCCCAATAACTAAATAGGGAGAAGGGGAAGAGGAGGAGGGGGAGGAGGAGGAGGAGGGGAGGAGGGAGGATGAAGGGAGGAGGAGGGGAGGGGAGGAGGGGGAGTAGGAGGGGAGGGAGAGGAGGAGGGAGGAGGAGGGGAGGAGAGGAGGAGGAATCGGAGAGGGGGGAGGAGGAGGGAGGAGGAAGAAGAGGAGGGAGAAGGAGGAGGAGGAGGGAGGAGGTGGATGCGGAGGAGGAGGGGAGGAGGAGTATGAGGGGGAGGCGGAGAGGAGAAGGGAGAAGAAGGAGGATGGAGAAGGAGGGGGAGAAGGAGGGGGAGGGGGAGGAGGGAGGGGGAGGAGGAGTATGAGGGGGAGGAGGAGGAGGCGGAGGGTAGGGGGGAGGTGGAGGAGTGAGGAGGAGGAGGACGAGGACGAGGACGAGGAGGGGAGGACGAGGATGGGAGGAAGAGGGAGAAGGAGAGGGAGGGAGAAGGAGGGGGAGGGAGGAAGATAAGGAGGGGGAGGAGGAGGGGAGGAGGAGGAGAAGGAGGGATGAGGAGGTGGAGGAGGAGGGGAGGAGGAAGAGGGGAGGAGGAGGGAGAAGGAGGAGGAGCAAGAAAGGGAGGAGGAGGGTGAGGAGGAAGTGGAGATGGGGGGATGAGGGTAAGGAGGAGGAGGAGGGGGAGTGAGGAGGATTATAACGCTTATGGGAAATATGCAACAATTTTACATATATAGCAATGCTTAACTAAATAGGAAGAAGGGGAGGAGGAGGAGGGGGGAGGAGGAGGAGGGAGTGGGAGGAGGAGGAAATGGAGAGGGGAGGGGAGGAGGCGGAGGGGAGGGAGAGGGGAGGAGCGGAGGGGAGGGAGAGGAGGGAGGAGGAGGAGGGAGAAGGAGGGGAGGAGGAGGAGGAAGGAGGAAGAGGAGAGGGGAAGGAGGATGCGGAGGAGGAGGAGGAGGGGGAGAAGGAGGTGAGAAGGAGGAGGAGGGGAGGAGGGAGGATGGAGGAGGAGGGAGGAGGGGGAGGAGGAGGAGAAGGAGGGATGAGGAGGAGGAGGGAGGAGGAGGATAAGGGATGAGGAGGGGTAGGGAGGAGGAGGGGGAAGAGGGGAGGAGGGGAGAAGAGGGGAGGAGGAGGGAGGAGGAGGGAGGCAGGAGGGTGAGGAGGAAGTGGAAGATGGGGGAGGAGGAGGGTAAGGAGGAGGAGGGGGAGGAGGAGGATTATAACCCATATGCCTGTAGATAACTGTAGCGAAAAGGTCCACCTATTTGAGAAATAAGCAACAATTTTACATATATAGCAATGCTATTAGAAGTTATGTCCCCTCGCTATATATACATTATAATGTAAATTAAATATTAAATAATATTAAGTAAATAACTGTTTTTACACTAAAAAAACTATGACAGTTGGCAGCACGGGAATGATTAGAAGATGTGTAGAAAATTTCATCTCAGTCGGATGGACCGTTCGCGAACGCATAAATAACATACATACAGGCATACAGACATACATTCTATTTTATATATATAGACTTAACTTTATATTGACTGGGACAGCAAATTCTATAAAATATTATAATTTTATAGTGACTTGTCTCCTTGGCCAAAGGCTTGCGAATGCGGTTCCGTGAGCCGCTTACCAGGCGTTCGAAACGAAGCTGCGACCGATTTGTGCAGCAGACCGTGTTGCGTTGAATTATAACGTGTTGGTATGGGAACCGGTCTTTCAGAAAGCAATGGCAAACTACTGAACGTAAAATTTGCCTAGTACATCAACAGCAGCTGAAAAAAATGCTGGTGTTGACTGCAATGTCCTGCAAGGGATATGCAACATTTTAAACAAAATTGACTGGGACAGCTAATTCTATAAAATACTCTAACTTTATATTGACAGGGACATCCATTTCTACAAACTACTATAATTTTATTTTGACTGGGACAGCTAATTATATAAAATACTATTAAACTCCCTGATATTGTCATCGAAATGACAGAGACGCCATAACCTGTTCACATACTGCCTTCCATGTTTTTATCTCTTTATATTATGGCCAAATGAGTTCAACTATAGATAAACTCGTGGAAGACTAGGGAAAGCCATTGTTGTGTAAAACCATAAATACGCACCGCTAAACATATACAGGATATCTCCATATATACCACTAAACATATACAAGACATCTCCATATGTACCACTAAACATATACAAGACATCTCCATATGTACCACTAAACATATACAAGACATTTCCACATGTACCACTAAACATATACAAGATATCTCCATATGTACCATTAAACATATACAAGATATCTCCATATGTACCACTAAACATATACAAGACATTTCCACATGTACCACTAAACATATACAAGATATCTCCATATGTACCATTAAACATATACAAGATATCTCCATATGTACCACTAAACATATACAAGACATTTCCATATGTACCATTAAACATATACAAGACATCTCCATATGTACCACTAAACATATACAAGACATTTCCATATGTACCACTAAACATATACAATACATTTCCTTTGTACCACTAAACATATACAAGACATTTCCATATGTACCACTAAACATATACAAGACATTTCCTTTTGTACCACTAAACATATACAAGACATTTCCATATGTACCACTAAACATATACAAGACATTTCCATATGTACCATTAAACATATACAAGATATCTCCATATGTACCACTAAACATATACAAGACATTTCCATATGTACCACTAAACATATACAAGATATCTCCATATGTACCACTAAACATATACAAGACATTTCCATATGTACCACTAAACATATACAAGACATTTCCTTATGTACCACTAAACATATACAAGACATCTCCATATGTACCACTAAACATATACAAGAGATCTCCATATGTACCACTAAACATATACAAGAGATCTTCATATGTACCACTAAACATATACAAGATATCTCCATATGTACCACTAAACATATACAAGATATCTCCATATGTACCACTAAACATATACAAGATATCTCCATATGTACCACTAAACATATACAAGATATCTCCATATGTACCACTAAACATATACAAGACATCTCCATATGTACCACTAAACATATACAAGATATCTCCATATGTACCACTAAACATACAAGATATCTCCATATGTACCACTAAACATACAAGATATCTCCATATGTACCACTAAACATATACAAGAGATCTCCATATGTACCACTAAACATATACAAGATATCTCCATATGTACCACTAAACATACAAGATATCTCCATATGTACCACTAAACATATACAAGATATCTCCATATGTACCACTAAACATACAAGATATCTCTATATGTACCACTAAACATATACAAGACATCTCCATATGTACCACTAAACATATACAAGATATCTCTATATGTACCACTAAACATATACAATACATCTCCATATGTACCACTAAACATATACAAGATATCTCCATATGTACCACTAAACATATACAAGATATCTCTATATGTACCACTAAACACATACAATACATCTCCGTATGTACCACTAAACATATACAAGAGATCTTCATATGTACCACTAAACATATACACGATATCTCAATATGTACCACTAAACATATACAAGACATCTCCATATCTACCACTAAAGATAACAAGATATCTCCATATATACCACTAAATAAAACACACCGCGTGACAAAATCAATGGAAGAAAGCAAACTGCGCACAGCTTGACAGAATCAATACAAACTTGCTGACTTCAAGAGTCTGGTTACCAAGCATAAATGTAATTGTTCCTTTCAGAATGCTGGCGATGGATGCCAAGTTCCTACGGGCTGCTATCAGAGCCTTGTTTATTCTTCTATTGCACCCGTTGTCGCCAGTAGAAGGTAAGTAGTTCATAATGTTGGATATAAGTAAGTAGTTCATATTGTTGGATATGAGTAAGTAGTTCATATTGTTGGATACCACTAAACATATACAAAAGATCAACATGTGTTTCTCTGAATATCTACATAAGCATTTCATGTAGTTGTATATGAGTAAATAGTTCATAGAGTTGGATATGAGTAAACATTTCATATAGTTGGATATGAGTAAATAGTCGGTATAGTTGTATATGAGTAAATAGTTCATATAGTTGTATATGAGTAAATAGTTCATATAGTTGTATATGAGTAAATAGTTCATATAGTTGTATATGAGTAAATTGTTCATATAGTTGTATATGAGTAAATTGTTCATATAGTTGTATATGAGTAAATTGTTCATATAGTTGTATATGAGTAAATTGTTCATATAGTTGTATATGAGTAAATTGTTCATATAGTTGTATATGAGTAAATTGTTCATATAGTTGGATATGAGTAAACAGTTCATATAGTTGGATATGAGTAAACATTTCATATAGTTGGATATGAGTAAACATTTCATATAAGGTAATATGGGTAAACATTTCATATAGTTGTATATGAGTAAATAGTTCATATAGTTGTATATGAGTAAATTGTTCATATAGTTGGATATGAGTAAACATTTCATATAGTTGGATATGAGTAGACATTTCATATAGTTGGATATGAGTAGACATTTCATATAGTTGGATATGAGTAAACATTTCATATAAGGTAATATGGGTAAACATTTCATATAGTTGTATATGAGTAAACAGTTCATATAGTTGGATATGAGTAAACAGTTCATATAGTTGGATATGAGTAAACATTTCATATAGTTGGATATGAGTAAACATTTCATATAAGGTAATATGGGTAAACATTTCATATAGTTGTATATGAGTAAATAGTTCATATAGTTGTATATGAGTAAATTGTTCATATAGTTGGATATGAGTAAACATTTCATATAGTTGGATATGAGTAGACATTTCATATAGTTGGATATGAGTAGACATTTCATATAGTTGGATATGAGTAAACATTTCATATAAGGTAATATGGGTAAACATTTCATATAGTTGTATATGAGTAAATAGTTCATATAGTTGTATATGAGTAAATTGTTCATATAGTTGGATATGAGTAAACATTTCATATAGTTGGATATGAGTAAACATTTCATATAGTTAGATTTGAGTAAACTGTTCATATAGTTGGATATGAGTAAACACTTCATATAAGGTAATATGGGTAAACATTTCATATAGTTGGCTATGAGTAAACGTTTCATACTTTTGGATATGAGTAAACAGTTCATATAGTTTTATGCGAGTAAATATTTCATATAGTCGAATATGTGTAAATAATGCGTATAATTTTATAAATAGGTCATATAGTTGAATAAGAGAAAATAGTTAACAAAATTTTATATGAATAAAAGGTTCATACAGTTTAATATGAGTTAATGTTACATATAACTGATATGAACAAATAGTTCATACAGTTGAATGTGAGTAAATAGTTCATTTAGTTGTATATGAGTAAATATTAAATTTTGTGTACTTGAGTCAATAATTGATATAGTTGAATGAGTCAATATTTTATTTAGTTGATCGTGATTAAATATTGTAATAGCTGGATATGTGTAATTAATTGATATAGCTGTATGTGAATATAGTTCACAGTTTATGAGTAAATATTTGATATAGGTGTATATGAGTAAATAGTTGATATAGTTGAATATGAGTAAATATTTCATTTTTTAAAAGTTGCATATCCCTTACAGGACGTTGCAGTCAGCACCAGCGTTTTCAGCTGTTGTTGATGGTCTTGGCAAGATTACGCTCAGTAGTTTGCCATTGCTTTCTGAGCGACCGGCTCACATACCCCGTAAGTAACCAACGCAGTCGAATCGCGCGCAGTTGTGTTCCTCACGTGGATATACGGGATTTCGGAGAAAGTCGTTAACGCTTTTGCCAGGGAGATCGGCTATACTTCATATAGTTTGATATAATATCATAATATAAGTCATGCTGGACGCTTGTCAGAGTGAGTAAAAGATTTGACACGTTTTATTTCTTGCTCTAGGCCTAAAAAATATGACGATATCATATCACTGCGCCATAGCAGTAATCTACAATTTATTTTATTAATGTAGAAAGAATATTTTGTTGAATTACTAAATTGTGAAGCTCCAAGTAACACTTTCCCACAGGAAGAGGTTCTAACATGTGAACCACAAATTGAAGAACCTACGACTTAAAAACAATAAGGCAACTGGGACTGATGGAATTGCTGCTGAATTTATAAAGGCAGGTGGCCATGCATTACATCTAAAGCTATACGAACTAATAATAAAAATCTGGAGGACAGAAGAATTACCCCATGACTGGAAAGAGTCATTATTGATACCTATCTTTAAGAAAGGAGACAAGTTCCAATGTGAAAATTATAGAGGAATATCACTACTGTCCACAAGCTATAAGATACTATCCGCAGTATTACTAAATAGACTAAAACCATATTCAGAAGACATATTAGGTGACTACCAGGCGGGTTTTAGACAAAACAGATCAACAATAGATCAGATATTCATCTTACGACAAATAGCCGAGAAAAATTGGGAATTTAAAAGAGATCTCCATAACATTTTTGTGGATTTTAAAAAGGCTTATGATAGTGTCCATAGGAATAGTCTATGGAATGCTATGCAGGAATTTGGAATACCAAGGAAGTTAATCAACATGACCAGACTATGCATGGAAGATACTTATAATATAGTAACATATAAAGGTAGGAAATCAGACCCCTTCCAAATAACATCTGGCTTGAAACAGGGTGATGCACTATCGCCGCTACTCTTCAATCTGACTCTAGAGAAAGTTGTAAGGAAGGTAAAGGAGGAATGTGATATTGGAGGAACATAAAAGCTGCTTGGTTATGCAGATGATATAAATATTATAGGGCAAAGTGAACAAAAGACATTGGAAATATTGACTCACTTAAAGGAAAAAGCCCAACAGATGGGGCTGGTTATCAACCAAGATAAGACAGAATGTATGGTAATTTCAAGAGACGGAATGGCTAAAAACTCTGGCCACATACAAATAGATAATATGACCATTAAAAGAACGGAAACATACAAATATCTGGGTACAATCTTCAACTGCTCCAACATCATAAGGGAAGAAATACAAACTAGAATCAACTCTGGAAATAAGATATACTATGCACTACAACATCTACTAAAATCAAATGCGTTATCTCGTAACACCAAAATCACAATATACAAAACACTGATCAGACCAGTTGTGCTGTATGGCTCTGAAACCTGGAGTACAACGAAAGGAGACGAAGCCTTATTACAAACCTTTGAGAACAAAGTTTTAAGACGCATCTTTGGACCCATTAGGGATACACAAAGTGGAGAGTGGAAAAGAAGAAGTAACAAAGACATTTATGATCTGTTTAAGTCCCCGCTAATCACTGGTATCATGAAGGCTAATAGACTACAATGGCTGGGGCATATAGAAAGAATGGAAGATAATAGGGAAACAAAACTCAGCTTACACTCAGGAAATAAATGACCGTAGACCCCGAGGTAGACCAAGAAGACGGTGGAGAGATAATATATATATACAGACCTACAAGCACTTGGAATCAACGACTGGCAAGAGAAGGTCAACCAGAGAGACGAATGGAGACGGATTGTATCTGCAGCAAAGAACCTCAATGGCTCGGAACGCTGAAGAAGAAGAAGAAGAAGAAGAAGAAGAAGAAGAAGAAGAAGAAGAAGAAGAAGAAGAAGAAGAAGAAGAAGAAGAAGAAGAAGAAGAAGAAGAAGAATGCCATGCTGTTACGCATGTGTGATCATTTTGTGTGCAATAATATTAATTGCTAGTGTATTTTCGATCAAGATTGTTGTGAATTATGTATTAGTGTCAGTTAAACTGCTGGTTGCTGCTCTTGTGACGTCTTGATTCTGTGATAGATAAGAATGCAGCATCAGAAGTATTTTCCACAGGCGGTTCTCGGCGTATCATGGGCAATTATGAGACAAGTAAGGAATTGTGCGAGAGCCGATGAGATGTGCTTTTAGGGAAAATTTATGAGAGCGCTGTGGATGGATAGATTGATTGATTGATTTAGGAACCGACATATCAGAATTCGGGGCATTCCCATAAGCGCTCCGTCCCCATCCTCAGCAGCCAGCGAAGAATTCCAACACTAATAGTTCCAGTAGCAATCTGATTATATGTCCGTCTCGTCTTTCCTTTGAGCGTCGAGCGCGTATAGATAAAAAGAGTAATGACGATAACTTACAACGAGAAGACATTCCACATTAATTAGGCTTGTCTTGAGAAAGAAAAAGCTGGAGTACAAGGTGCCGAAAGGAAAATTGGAGGAAAGGGGAGGCAGCGGGAGATCAAGAGAGTACATGTGGGCAGTTTGATTTCATGGCATAAAGGAACATCGGCATCTGTCTGTCTATCTCCCTGTCTCCATTTGCCTTCCTTGTCCCGTTTCTTTCTTTTCCTACCTTTCTGAAACTCTAGCTACCTACCTACCTACCTAGTTAGTTAGTTAGTTAGTTAGATAGTTAGTTAGTTAGTTAGTTACTTAGTTAGTACTTAGTTAGTCGACAGATCATCCTCATTGCACACGAACCATTCAGTCCATAAGTGCTCGGATCCCCTCCTCAGCAAATCCCGCAGCGTGTAGCGGCTAACGACACCAGTTATGTGTTGGTTTATCAGTCTTCTTTGGACTTCCTGCGTAGTGTTCTTGTTTGGCCACCCCTCTTTTAATTTGCTGTTCTCGCAGTCTGGCCATGGTTGTAGATTTACAGTCATCACTTGGTTCTCGCAAAAGTCTTACTTCTCGTAGAGCATTCAGAATGTCAGCCTGGTCCATGGCGCGTCCGCCCTGCACAGTAGCGTTACATGCGAGCTTGTCAGCCCGCTCATTCCCTTGTACTCCCGCATGCCCTGGCACAAAGATGAAACTAATCTTTGCCAGCCGAGACCGCTCCAGAGACAGAAACCATTCTCTTCGGATTCCCCCCCCCCCCCCATCTCTATTCTCTTGAGCATGTTCATTGAGTCGCTAAGGAAACATGCCCTAGTGAATGTCTGTGTCTCGAGCCATGTTATTGCTTTACTTACTGCCATGACTTCCATAGTCTTGCTACCTAACCATCACTCAGCTACTCACTCACTCACTCACTCACTCATCACTATTTCAACTCTCTCTCTCTCTCTCTCTCTCTCTCTCTCTCTCTCTCTCTCTCTCTCTCTCTCTCTCTCTCTCTCTCTCTCTCTCTCTCTCTCTCTCTCTCTCTCTCTCTCTCTCTGCTTCAGACACTGAAAACATATCCACGTCCATTGAATGCTAAGGACGGGAGGTTTAGTTAGGTCGACTTCAAACTAGCTTTTACACGATGACTCTCACATTTGAGCAACTATGAGGTAAAGTAAGAGCGTTGAAGTGCTACATAAAACTTGTACTTTTGTATGGATGTGAGATATAGACAATGAGCATACAAGCTGAAAAACATTAAATGGCGGTGAAAGTGTTGTTTCTGAGGAAAATGCAAAGAACACCATGACATTTTCACTTTGACATTTTCCGTGTCGAAGTATTGAGTAAACTGCTTGTGCACTTTATTGATCATCCAAGTAAACTTAGAAGTTTTATGATTGCACGATGACAGTTCCATGAACTTATCAATAATCTTCCTTCTCGGGTGCCTCGTCTGGAGCAAACGTCGCTAATCATCATCATGTGCCTTGCCGATACCCATGGGCGGCCATATTTCGCCATCTCACACAATCACCAGAGTCGTGGATCAGCTCTGTGTTCTTGTCTCCACCATGCCATGTGGTCAAGCCTTCCAGATATTTACTTCTCTGCCTTCCTCTTGTTCTTGTCCCCTGGGTCTTGCCAGCTGTCACCAAGTTCTCTAGTTTATTTATTCACATAAAGAGTCCAAACATGTTGACTGTAACATTTAATTTCTCTAATCATTTTCCTTCTGATAGGACTTGCTCATTGGTTTTTCTTTATGCTCATGGTGTTCTTTGCATTTTCCTCAGAAACAACATTTCCACTGCCATTAGATGTTTTTCAGCTTGTATGCTCATTGTCTACGTCTCGCATCCATACAAAAGTACAAGTTCTGTTTAGCACTTCAACACTATTTTTCTCGTTGCAATTGACCACTTTTTATTGGTCAGTATATTTTCCATCTTGCAAAAGGCTACCTTCGCCATGGCAATTCTTGTTCTAATCTCTTCAAGGCATCTCCCATCAGATGTTATGACATGATAGTTGTAGTGTACCGACTCACTTGTTTAAGAATATTCCCATTTACTCGTATATTATTCAGTTGTGGTATTTCTTTCTTCTTAGTGACGACCATAAACTCTGTCTTCTTACAATTTCATTCTAACCCCAGTTGTTCACTGTGTACAATAAGCGCATCTACTAAATGTTGCAGATCCTGTTCATTGTCTGCAATCAATACTGTATCATTCGCATATCTAATGTTACTGATGTTATGTCCCTCAATTGTGATTCCTCTCCTATCTTCTAAACATCTAAAAATATTTTTCACTGTATAAAGAAGACAGATTTAGAGACATCCCTGTCTCACACATCTCTTAATAGTAAGATATTGACCTACTTCATTATGAATCTTTATGGCAGCTTGTTGTTTATCAATATATGGTCTGTGATAATCAGTCTCCAATTTTCTGCTGCTGCTGCTGCTGCTGCTGCTGCTGCTGCTGCTGCTGCTGCTGCTTCTTCTTCCTCTTCTTCTTCTGTTGATTCCTGTGCCTGGTCTAAGGCGGACATCGATAACGACAGCCCATTCCTCTCTCTCATTGATTATTTTGATGAGATTGGTGGCGTTTATATTATCATTTAAAGCGAACACTATATGCCCAATGAAGTTGGTAGATAAATACTAGCTGGCATAACACTTGCACAAATAGATCAGATATTTTACTGGGAACTGTCATCTGACTTGACGGTTTTTGTTTGATGTGCGTGCTCGGTTCTATTTCTCAAGATCTAAATATACCATAAGACCTTCATTTAGTTAGCACTGTAAAGGACCCTAAAGAAACGTGGTAGCAGTAGTGGTTAGCAGTGTTCTCTTAAAGCTGAGAAATTTGAGCCCCTGGCGCGCATGACCAGGGCATGAGAACACATCATCATCAAGTGTTATGTCGACTGGCACGGGCGATCACCCTTTTTCAGCAGGTTTTTTTTTTTTTGTAACTTTATGTTATTATAAATCACTTTACTTCTCACTCATCATCGTCATCATCATCAAAATTATCATCATCATCATCATCATCATCATCATCATCATCATCATCATCATCATCATCAAGTCTGTCATTGTGAGGACCGGTATTGAAGTCATTTGATCATGTCGCGCGATTAACTCCTGTTCTCAGCAACTCTCTCTTTTCACCCCAACATCACACTGTGCCTGAATCGTTCTTGTGTGTTTGCGTGACATTGCTATTCATCTGACATCCTTTTTCTCTTGCGCCAGATCTTACTCTTTAGTGTGTGTGTGTTTTTTTTTTCTCTCTCTCTCTCTCTTCTATTAGAAGTCACTATATTTTTCGCTTTTAGAGGTTACTTTACATTTTCGTTTTTAGAAGTACACTTTAGTTTTCGCTTCTAGAATTCACTTTACTTTGTTATTTTAGAAGTCACTAAGGCAAACATACACGCAAGTATGATATGAAAAAAGGTTGACTGTTGGTTGCTATATAGAAAAGTTGACGCCACAACCGAGAAGAAAAGGCTTGTTTCTGTAACACGTGGAGATGTCAGAAATCAGGCTGAACTCCGTGTATGGAGACCACTTGAACAAACAGTTGAGAACAGAAGTACTGACAGAAAGCCCGGGTGTACGGCTGGAGTCGTCTGCCCAGGGTGCATCAACCCACAGGCAGATATGACGGGGATTATAATTACCATTACTGGTATTATTATTGTTATTATTATTATTATTATTATTATTATTATTATTATTATTATTAACTAATTCACAGCCGAAGGATAATATATTGCCAAATGTTACATCCTATTTGGACAGAAGGGCGATATATCGCCATACTAGGGTCAGTGTGTTATATGTTTTGTTTCATGGTAGCTGCCGCAATTTTAATGCTCAGTGAAACGAAAATTTACATCATAATACTTGTTAATTTAGTTATGTACTATATTTGATCCAAACCTACTGAAATTGAGGCAATCAAGATAGCAACAGAGAAATTACAAAATACCAGCCATTGTACACAACCTGTGGTGATATTGACAGATGCAAAATCCGTAATAGAGGCGCTCCTGTCTGGGAAATTGCCAGTTCTAATGACACTACTTTCTGAACTTAGCAGTCAGCATAAGGTCACCATACAGTGGATACCATCCTACTGTGGAGTCCCCGGAAATGACAGAGCTGATCGATTGGCTAAGGAGGGAGTAAAAGAATAACAACCTGGTGTGCCCATTACATACCACCAAACGAAAAGAATGATCAAATCAGTCAGAAGGCCACCAAACCTTACTCAAGACGACTACCACGTTATGGACAGACCAGAACAGGTCATTCTTTTGCGCTTCAGAACAGGACACAATAGATTACGCAGCCACATGTATACAAAATTCAAGATTGGTGACTTAGCCATGTCACATGTGGTTTGGCGTCGCAGACAGCAGAGCACATACTCCAGGATTGCCCAAACTCCAACATATCCAGGCGAATCTTCTGGCCTAGAGAGACAACAATGGAAGATAAACTCTATGGACCGCTAAGTGAACTAAAAAAGACTGTTAGATTCATACAAGAGACAACATTGCAGTTATAAACATTTTTGAGGCGAACGAAAGAAGAAGAAGAAGGCATTGAATCAGTCGAGATGCAGGTCGACTAGCGATCAAGAATGGCCGCTACACTCAATATAGGACATGATTTATATCGCCTGTAAGGCCAGAAGCTTTCAAATAATACCCGCTTACACACTGTGGCAACTGGTTGGTCAAGCCGTCCGTCATTCTTTGCCCTGGAAAAATACTCTCCCGGAACACTAGAGAACTAGCAGGCAATGGTTCGGAAGCAGTAATAAAAAGATATTATTATTGTTGTTGTTATTATTAGGTCATATAGGGAGGAGATGGGAACCGAGAGTAGATCTCATTCAATGAAATACTACGATGATAAGCGTGTTCCGAGTTTTCCTTCCTCTATCATGGCTCTCGGAGGACTCTAGAATTGGGGAAATATATTGATCTGATTTTCTGTAAAGCAGACATTAATGTTCTGTGTCTCCTCTTTTTGTCACAGCCATAGGTCACTGGGGCCCATGGGGCCCAATGACCCCTTGTAGTGTAACGTGTGGCTCAGGGACCGCAAGTAAGGAGCGAGTGTGGATCCAAGGTCCAGACGAACGACCTTCGAAAACGCCTTTTACCTTTGTTCAGGTAGCTTCCTGTACAGACGAGACCTACCCCGAGTGCCCAGGTAAGTGTGATTCCGTGCACGGCCAGTAAGCTGCAACAATTAATCAGGTTTACTCAGTGTGCCTCGGCGTCTGTGGCTTAAAGATAATGAAGACAGGTACATGATCCCAGCATACCGGGTTAGAAATCAGCCGCTGGCAGTGTGGAAGCAGTCCGCTTTGGCTTGATTTTCACAATGGTAAGTGCGTCGAAGCATGATTATCTTGGGAAAATACAGTGGTGGTTTCCCCTTGACTTCCACCGGTTTGTGTATGATTGACTCCACTAGCCTTTGTCTAAGGAGACAGACTCTGCAAGGCAGCAACACGAGGGGGGGGGGGGGGGGGCGGGGGGGGGCTATTATATATGGCGCCTCTTACCCGCCACGTTATGAGAAGACAAAAACTGGAATATGTTGTGTGACAACCGGAAGGATTTGCAGAAAGAGAGATAGGGGAAGACAGCATGAAAAGATTCTTGATAGTCTTGTGTCATAGCACGGAAGGAAGTCAACACACGAATTGATCCATAGTATCGGAGATCGTAATTTATGGAGAGGCATGATCGTCCAAGCCAGCCGGCAAGGCACTGGATGATGAGCGTTGACCGTTCAGAAAACAATGGCAAATAACAGAGAGTAAAATTGCCTAACCAATCAGCAACAACCAAACATTGCAGATGTTGATTGCGACGATCTGTAAAGGACATGCAACTATTTTTTTTTAAATTCAGTAAGTAAATGGTTTGTGGATTATTCAAAGGTATTTTGGCTGTGTACAACATCAGAAACTTTGGGAAATCATGAGGAATATGGGTATTCCTGTACATCTAGAACAACTCATAAAAATGCCCTATCTAGACCAAGAAGCAGAAGTTAGAATAGATGGCGAGACATCAGGTTGGTTTGACATCAAGCCAGGAGTCGTCAGGGCTGTGTGCTACCCCCCTTTTTGTTTAACCTGTATGCCGAAAATATGATAAATGTCAGAGATGATATAAACATGGAGCAAATTGATGCCCTAAATATCGGTGGTTATGAAATACCAGAGACTCGATATGCTCATGATACAGTATTGCTATCCACAACACAGAATGGTATAGAAAAACTAATAACCTCAACCCAAAAGAACAGCGAAAATTACAATCTATATTTTAACATAGCAAAAACAAAGACAATGTTTACAGATAAAACTATTATGGAGAAAGAAATATATGTTCATGAGGAAAAATTGGAGGTGGTGGACAGTTTCGAATATCTTGGGTCATTTATTACCAACAATGGTGACTCAATGAAGGAAATCAAAAGACGAATATCTATTGCTCTTTAAAAACTAAAACAACTGAATAAATTGTGGAGGGTGACAGATAGAACTACACAAATTAGATTTTTTAAGAACATGCATCTTTCCCTTTGCAATATACGCCTGTGAGACTTGGACACTTATTAAGCAAGCTGAACAGCGCATAAATGCCTTTGAATGTAAATGGTATAGACGGGTTCTAAGAATATCTTGGATTCAGAAAAGAACAAATGAATCCATACGACAAGATCTGAACACTGAAGAAGGTTAGCTACTAAAGACGATAAAACAAAGAAAATTGATATATTTTGGTCACTTGAAACATCATAACAGTGTGGAGAGAGCAATCATGGAGGGTTATATGCCCGGGAAGAGAGGAAGAGGAAGACCAAAGAGAAGATGGGTGCAGGATGTGGCGGATGATCTCCAGATGGGTGTATCGGACGCGGGCCATCTTGCTTATGACCTAAATGTTTACTGGACGATTGTTATGGGAGCGAGGTCCGGCAATGGATATGCTACTGAATGAATGAATTAAGTAAATGTTTACGCCATATCTGTCCTCTTCGTGTGATTTTTAACTTTCAGTGTATCTGAGGCTTATGCCATGTTTCGCGCAGGATTTGTCCATTTGTAATGTTGACGTTTCATGTGTCAGTTATTTCTAAGCTTTTATTTAACTTTACCAATGTTACTCGGTAATAAAAGGAATAATTAAGGAACATTTTTCTACAACCTGTGCAAGATAGAAGAGACAGCAGAATTCAGCAACAAGTATAACGATGTAAAAGATTGGCATATCACCTTATGTTAAAGTTAGTTGCATAACCTTTACATGACGTCGCAGTCAACCCCAGAATTTTTGGCTGTTTGTGATTTCTTCGCAAGTTTATATTCAATAGGTTGTCATTGCTTTCTGAACGTCAGGCATACATACCATTATATTAAAACCAACGCAAGGCGGTCTGCTTCCAACTCGCCCGCAGCTGTGTTTAGACCGCGGTATCAGGGACTTACCAACAAAAGTTGTCAATTGCAATGAGAAAAATAGTGTTGAAGTCCTATATATAACCTATATTGTTGTTTTCGTGTGAAACATGGACAATTAACAGACAAGCTGAGAAACACATTATGTAGGTGGAAATGTGGTTTCTTAGAAACATGCAGAGAACACTATATGGACTGACAGAATATCAGATGAGACAGTCCTTCAAGAGACATATGGAAAATGGAGATTGGTTGGAGAAATTAGACGTAGACAGTGGAGATTTTTGGGGCATGTTAAGAGGAGAAATCGACTCGAAAATTTAGTGACAACTGGCAAGCTTGATAGGAAGAGGGCAACAGGAAGACAAAGGGACACGTACCTTGATGGTTTGGCAGCACGGCATGGTCGCGACAAGAACACAGACCTGATATGAGACTGGTGACCGTGTGAGATGACCAACCATGACCGCCCACGCCTGTCGTCATGGCACTTGATGATGATGATGATGATGATGATGATGATGATGATGATGATGATGATGATGATGATGATGATGATGATGGGGGTTTGCGACATGCGCCCGTAACCCCTTTCATCACAGAGTAGGTACCACACTATGTATTATAGATATTGTGAGCTTGAAAGGGGAAGACTTCAGCGAAAACAACTTTGTATAATCTGCAAAAAGAAGATTAGGACAGATCCACTAGTCAACCGGCAAACTCATTAACAGCTCGGAGACAACAGTGCCAGCCTGGTACTGCCTGTTATGGAGAAAACGAACACTCAGAATAAACTAGAAACAAAGACAACCATGAACTACGTGACACATCACATCATCACCATCCAGTGCCTTGCCGACTGACGTGGGCGATCATGCCTCTCCGCAAATTACGATCTCTGACATCAGGGATCAATTCGTGTGCAGACTCCCTTCTGTGCCATGACACAAGACTGTCAAGAATCTATAATGCTACATAAACAGTTTTAGACACCTTATGGGAAGAAATATATTGGAGAACTTGGTGACAACTGGCAAAGCCTGGAGGGGAGGGGGGGGGGGGGAGTGAGAGTGTGAGCGAGAGAGAGAGAGAGAGAGAGAGAGAGAGAGAGAGAGAGAGAGAGAGAGAGAGAGAGAGAGAAAACAAGGGGAAGGCAGGTAAGTAAATATCAGGATGGCTTGGCCACGTTGCATGGTTGAGACAAGAACACGGAGCTGATCCATGACTCTGGTAATCGTGTGAAATGGCGACACATGACCGCCTACACTTTTCGGCATGGAACATGATGATGATGATGATGATGATGATGATGATGATGGTGATGATGATGATGATGATGATAATGGTGGTAGTGGTGGTGGTGGTGGTGGTGGTGGTGGTGGTGGTGGTGGTGGTGGTGCAGGTGGTGATGATGATGATGATGATGATAGTGGTGGTGGTGATGATGATGATGATGATGATGATGATGATGATGATGATGATGATGATGATGATGATGATGATGATGATGATGAACTACACAGAAAAACTTAACCCAAGCAGCACCCAGATTCATTCATTCATTCATTCATTCATTCATTCAGTAGCATGTCCTTTTCAGAACCTCGCTGCCATAACAACCTTCCGGAAAACTGCTCGATCACAAGCAACATGTCCCGCGTCTGATACACCAATCTGAAGATCATCCGCCACATCCTGCACCCATCTTCTCTTTTGTCTTCCTCTTCCTCTCTTCCCAGGGATATACCCCTCCATTATTCTTCTCGCCAAACTTTCATGACGTTTCAAGTGACCAAAATATATCAATTTTCTTTGTTTTATCGTCTTTAATAGCCATCCCTTCTCAATATTCAGCTCTTGAAGTATGGATGCATTTGTTCTTCTCTTTACCCAAGATATTGCTTGCTTGCTTGCTTGTGTTCATTGGCTTGAGCTCCAACGCAAAGTCCTGTATGTCGGATGAAGACATCCTGTTGTCCAACATCAGTGTGATGTCATACAGGACCTGAGGTTTGCGTGAGTATCCGTTGTCCCATGTCTGGCTTATTGGTGTGCAGACTGGTGGTTCCTCGCCTTACAGGCAGACACTCTCCGACTTCGGAGGAATCGGCGATCCTATTGACTTCAGCCAGAACCCCGAAGGAATCTGTTGCCCAGGACGCTCGACGAGGACGCGTCAATAGGTCTTGGCCAGTATATAACCCGGCCCTGGTGCCTTGGAAACACCTCTGCGTCCCACCCAAGATATTCTTAGAACCCGTCTGTAACATTTATATTCAACAGAATTTATGCGCTGTTCAGCTTGTTTAGTAAGTGTCCAGGTCTCACAGGCGTATGTTGCAATGGGGAAAGATGCATGTTCTTAAAAATCTAAGTTTTGTAGTTCTATCTGTCCCACTCCATAATTTATTAAGTTGTTTTAGTTTTTGAAGGGCAATTGATAGTCTTCGTTTAATTTCTTTAACTGTGTCACCAATGTTGATAATTAATGACCCAAGATATTCAAAATTTTCCACCACCTCCAATCTTTCCTCATTAACATATATTTCTGTCTCCATAGTAGTTTTATTTGTATGCATTATCTTTGTTTTTGCTATGTTAAGAGGGACGCAGAGGTGTTTCCAAGGCACCAGGGCCGGGTTATATACTGGCCAAGACCTATTGACGCGTCCTTGTCGAGCGTCCTGGGCAACAGGTCCCTTCGGGGTCCTGGCTAAAGTCAGTAGGATCGCCGATTCCTCCGAAGTCGGAGAGTGTCTGCCTGTACGGCGAGGAACCACCAGTCTGCACACCAATAAGCCAGACATGGGACAACGGATACTCACGCAAAACGCAGGTCCTGTATGACATCACACTGATGTTGGACAACAGGATGTCTTCATCCGACATACAGGACTTCGCGTTGGAGCCCAAGCCAACGAACACAAGCAAGCAAGCAAGCTATGTTAAGATATAATATGTTGTGATTTTCACTTTTTTCTTTGGGTTGAGGTTATTAAGTTTCCTATACCAGTGCGTCGGTCTCTGTGGCTGAAGGGCTTGCGAACGCGGTTTGTGAGCCCGTATACCCGGGTTCGAAACACGGCGGTGCTCGTATTTTCGAAAAAGATATAGAGACCGGTCGTTCAGAAAGCAATGGCAAACTACTGAACGTAACACTTGCCTAGTACATCAACAGCAGCTGAAAATGCTGGTGTTGACTGCAACGTCCCGTAAGGGATACGCAACAAAAAAAATACCAGTCTGGCCGGTCTCCCTGCCCTAGGGGTTAGCAGCTTTCTCCGTAAACCCGAATACTCTCGTGGTTGACGTGAGCGCACGAGAATTGGAAGCTGTTCGAGTCGCGCCAGTGACTTATGAGAGTATGGAGCCGGTCGCTCAGAAAGCAATTGCAAACTACTGAGCGTAATCTTGCCAAGAAATCAACAATCAGCTGAAACGATGCTGATGTTGACAGCGATGTCCTGTAAAGGATATGCATAAACATTATATTATACCAGTCTGCGATGTGGATAGTAATACTGTATCATCAGCTTATCGAATCTCTGGTATTTCATGGCCACCGATATTTAGGGCATCATATTGATCCATGCATATACAGATATAGCATATACAGCATATATGTCACTGTGTCAGTATCTGTCTGTGTATGTGTGTGTGTGTCTCTCTGTGTCTGTGTGTGTGTGTCTCTCAGTGTCTGTGTGTGTGTCTCTCTCTGTGTCTGTGTGTGTCTCTCTCTCTGTGTCTGTGTGTGTGTGTGTCTCTGTGTCTGTGTGTGTGTCTCTCTCTGTGTCTGTGTGTGTGTCTCTCTCTGTGTCTGTGTGTGTGTCTCTCTGTGTCTGTGTGTGTGTCTCTCTGTGTCTGTGTGTGTGTCTCTCTGTGTCTGTGTGTGTGTCTCTCTCTGTGTCTGTGTGTGTGTCTCTGTGTCTGTGTGTGTGTGTCTCTGTGTCTGTGTGTGTGTCTCTCTCTGTGTCTGTGTGTGTGTCTCTCTGTGTCTGTGTGTGTCTCTCTCTGTGTCTGTGTGTGTCTCTCTCTGTGTCTGTCTGTGTGTGTGTCTCTCTGTGTCTGTGTGTGTGTGTGTCTCTGTGTCTGTGTGTGTGTGTCGTGTGTCTGTCTGTGTGTGTGTCTCTCTGTGTCAGTGTGTGTGTCTCTCTGTGTCTGTGTGTGTGTCTCTCTGTGTCTGTGTGTGTGTCTCTCTGTGTCTGTGTGTGTGTCTCTCTGTGTCTGTGTGTGTGTCTCTCTGTGTCTGTGTGTGTCTCTCTCTGTGTCTGTGTGTGTGTCTCTCTGTGTCTGTGTGTGTGTGTCTCTCTGTGTCTGTGTGTGTGTGTCTCTCAGTGTCTGTGTGTGTGTCTCTCTCTGTGTCTGTGTGTGTGTCTCTCTCTGTGTCTGTGTGTGTGTCTCTGTGTCTGTGTGTGTGTCTCTCTCTGTGTCTGTGTGTGTGTGTCTCTCTGTGTCTGTGTGTGTCTCTCTCTGTGTCTGTGTGTGTGTGTCTCTGTGTCTGTGTGTGTGTGTCTCTGTGTCTGTGTGTGTGTGTCTCTCTGTGTCTGTGTGTGTGTGTCTCTCTGTGTCTGTGTGTGTGTCTCTCTGTGTCTGTGTGTGTGTCTCTCTGTGTCTGTGTGTGTGTGTCGTGTGTCTGTCTGTGTGTCTCTCTGTGTCTCTGTGTGTGTCTCTCTGTGTCTGTGTGTGTGTGTCTCTCTGTATCTGTGTGTGTGTCTCTCTGTGTCTGTGTCTGTGTGTGTGTCGTGTGTCTGTCTGTGTGTGTGTCTCTCTGTGTCTGTGTGTGTGTCTCTCTGTGTCTGTGTGTGTGTCTGTGTGTCTGTGTGTGTGTCGTGTGTCTGTCTGTGTGTCTGTGTCTATGTGTGTCTGTGTGTGTTTCTGTGTATGTCACTCTGTGTGTGTGTCTGTGTGTGTCTCTGGTCGTGTCTCTGTGTGTGTGTCTGTGTGTGTCTCTGTGTGTGTCTGTGGTCGTGTCTCTGTGTGTGTCTGTGTGCCTGTGTGTATATGTCTCTGGCTGTGTGTGTGTCTGTCTGTGTGTGTCTCTCTCTGTCTATGTGTGTGTCTCTCTCTGTCTATGTGTGTCTCTCTCTCTCTGTCTGTGTGTCTCTCTGTCTCTGTGTGTGTCTCTGTCTCTATGTGCGTCTCTCTGTATGTCTCTCTGTAGGTCTCTGTCTCTGTGTATGTCTCTCTGTCTCTGTGTATGTCTCTCTGTCTCTGTGTATCTCTCTGTCTCTGTGTGTATCTCTCTGTCTGTGTGTGTCTCTGTCTCTGTGTATGTCTCTCTGTCTCTGTGTATGTCTCTCTGTCTCTGTGTATCTCTCTGTCTGTGTGTGTCTCTGTGTATGTCTCTCTGTCTCTGTGTATGTCTCTCTGTCTCTGTGAGTGTCTCTCTGTCTCGGTGTATCTCTCTGTTTCTGTGTGTGTCTCTCTGTCTCTGTGTATGTCTCTCTGTCTCTGTGTATGTCTCTCTGTCTCGGTGTATCTCTCTGTCTCTGTGTGTGTCTCTCTGTCTGTGTGTGTCTCTCTGTCTGTGTGTGTCTTTCTGTCTCTGGGTGTGTCTCTCTGTCTCTGTGTGTGGCTCTCTGTCTCTGTGTGTGTCTCTGCCTCAGTGTGTGTCTCTCTGCCTCTGTGTGTCTCTATGTATCTCCGTGTCTCTCTGTGTGTCTCTTTGTGTGTGTCTCTGTGTGTCTCTCTGTCTGTGTGTGTGTCTCTGTGTGTCTCTGTTTCTCTGTGTCTTTCTGTCTCTCTGTGTCTCTTTGTGCGTCTCTGTCTCTGTGTGTCTCTCTGTCTCTTTGTGTCTATCTGTCTCGGTGTGTCTCTCTGTCTCTGAGTGTCTCTCTGTCTCGGTGTGTCTCTCTGTCTCGGTGTGTCTCTCTGTCTCGGTGTGTCTCTCTGTCTCGGTGTGTCTCTCTGTGTGTCTCTCTGTCTCTGTGGGTCTCTGTGTCTGTGTGCGTGCGTGCGTGCGTGCGTGCGTGCGTGCGTGTGTGTGTGTGTGTGTGTGTGTGTGTGTGTGTGGAGAGAGAGAGAGAGAATTGAGGACATGGGAACCGACAAGTATATCTACTCTTAAATGAAATACTACTATGGTTAGCTACATATCGAGTTTCCCTGCCTCTGTCATGGTCCCCTCTATGACTCCAGAATCGGGATATGGATTGATTTGATTTTCTGTATGGCAGGAGTTCTATTTTTCCTCTTCTTACATCAGATGCAGGTCACTGGGGCCATTGGGGCTCATGGACCTCTTGTAGTGTAACGTGTGGCTCCGGGACTATAATCAGGGAGCGATTGTGGATCCAAGGTCCAGGCGAACCAACTTCTGAAGAGCCTTATACCTCTACTCAGGTTTTAACCTGTAAAAACGAGGCCTACCCCGAGTGCCCAAGTAAGTCTGATCTGTAGACGGGCAATAAGCTGCAATAATTCGTCATGGTTATGCATTATATAAATATTTACGCCATATTACCATTCCTCAAAGACCCGCAGCAGCGCAGTGGCTAGCGCGCTAGAGTACCCGCCCGTTAGTCGTGGGGTCTAAAACAAATCGAGGTGGCTTTGTTTTTTTTAATTGATCGGGTCTCTCAGTTCCACACAACCTAAAATGGTTACGAGGAAACGACCTGAGGAGCATGTAGGCCTGCAGTGGTATTAATCATTTACCCCGGGTGCTAATTGGTCTGTACAAATATGAGGCTAGCACCATATGCCCGATACGTTTCAATGCATGTAAATAGGGCTCTTCACTTCACTTGCTATTCTTGGTATGATTTATGACATGTCAGATTTATGCCATGTTTGATCAAGGTTTTTCAATTAGAGTTTTCATGTGCTGTTAACATTTCTTCTTCTTCTTCGTTCATCCGGTTTTTTTTTCGGACGTGATTGCGTTGTGCCTGTTTACAGCAGAGCTGCGTTCTTGCGCCGTTAGGCCGACACATCCGACTTCTGCGGGCATTTGTTGACCGGGTTAACCTTCCCGGGGGGTTTCTTAGGACGTTAGACTCTCACTGTTGTGGTGTTATCTCCCATCCCAGCTGGCCCATATAGAACAGCCAAAGGCATCCTGGTCGGCCCTCAAGGGAAGGCAGGGGCAGACCATGGGCATTCCCCGCCATCCAAGGAGGCTTCCATAATTGCAGAGCCATCACACAGCGCTCTGGTACTGGGCTCACCCAAGGAATCGTCACGTCCTGCACATGGCTGCTTAGCCTTACTTCCGTATATTGGGCCTTCCGTTCACCATAGGCTGTTCTTCCAGAAGCCAGAAGAATGCAGTTTGCAGGTGACATCCACACAGTGAGCTTTCGATTCGGACTTTCCACGTAATGGATTTGCTATCCAAGCAATATTCCATTTTGTGCCACTAGGACGCTTTTTCCACCTTTTATGAAGCCCACACAGTGAGCTTTCGATTCGGACTTTCCACGTAATGGATTTGCTATCCAAGCAATATTCCATTTCATGCCTCTGGGAGGCTTGTGTAACCGACATGCCTGTGGTAAGAAGTGTGGCAGTCTAAAAACTTCTTCATGTACATTTAAATGTCAACCTGAATACAGTTAAAGTAAGCTGCAGTCGACTTGAGCTTGTTGATATCTCCATAAAGCTTGTCCTCGAATGAAGCAGGTGTGGGCCAAAATATCTTTCTCTGTTCTGCATATATTGGGCACTCTTGCAGCAAATGTTTAGCTGTCATTTTACCAGTTCCACAATTACATTCATCTGTATCTCCTATCTTTAGTTTGTTGAACAAGTGGTATTTCAGCCTGTTATGTCCTGTGCGGAGTCTGAAGATTGCTACTTGTTCTCTTCGGTCGAGTTTGTAATATGCATCATCCTTCTGGTGGCCTGGATGCTCTGATTCCCATTTGGTTCTATAAGTGCTTTTTATCAACCTCTTTGCCTCATTATAGGTTATGTCTATGTCAGGCTGTGGTAGTCGTCCGCCCTCTTTTGCCAGTCTGTCAGCCTCTTCATTTCCAGGTATACTGCAATGTGATGGGATCCACTGTATTACAACTTTTTTGGATTTCTGGCATAGACCATGGAGTGCTGCTCTTAGGTCAGCTAGTTCTGTGCTGTTTTTGCTCTTCAGTATTGAGACAGCTGACTTTGCATCTGTAAAGATAGCTATTTGCGTGTCTTTATTTTCCTCCATCAAAAGCATTTCTGCTGCAGTTTTCAGAGCCTCTACCTCCGCTTTGAAGTTACTTGAAAACTTTCCAGTTGCCACTGAATGTGTTTTTTTTCACTCCATTTTTTAAATTTAGGAGAATTCCTCCTCCTCCATTCTCTACTGAATTTTTGGCTGATCCATCTGTATATGCATGGGTCCAATTGCTGCTTGGGTAATGTTCTTTTATGTAGTTTAGGGTTATTTCTCTTCTTTCGGTTTCATGCTGAGTGTTCTTTTTCTCAATACCAGGAATGTTTTCTATCATCTCAGGCAGTTGCTGCTGTCTCCAAGCTGGGAACTTGTCTGCATTGTAAATGGGTTTGACTGTTGATATGTTAAGTATGGGATCTGCCCTAATCTTTCGTTTTGCAGTTTCTACAAAGTTGCTACGCTTCAGTCTTCCCTTTCCAAAACCACTAAACCTTTTATACATAGGGTGGTCTGTCAATCTTCTAAATTTTTCAGCTTGTTGCTGGGCTCTGCTATCTCTTCTATCCTGCATTGGTTGTAAACAAGTTATCTTTTCTAATTCATTAATAGGCGTTGTCTTCAGGCTTCCAGTTATGATTCGCATTCCTTGGTTTTGGACTCTACTTATTTTGTTAAAGTTTGACTTAGCTGCTGTTGCCCAAGCTGCAATGCCATATTCCAGTGCTGGCCTCACCCGTCCAGTATATAACTTCTTGAGAACTTTCTCATCTGCTCCCCACGTTGTACCAGCAAGCTTTTTCATGATTGCCATTCTTTGCCTTGCTCTTGTTCGATTTTTCTCAACCTGTGTCTTCCATGTCAGGCGACGATCAAAGGTGACTCCTAGATAGTTTGGATTTTCTTCATGGCGCAATATTTTTCCATTCAATACCAGCTTAGGTTGCTGAGTTTTAGTTGAGAGGGAGAACACTGTGCATGTTGTTTTCTCCTCACTTATCTTCACTAGCCATGATTTTGACAAGTCCTCTAGCGCTAATAGGGCTTGCTGTATTCTGCTGTTAGCTGTACTAATATATTCTTCAGATGTCCATATGGCTAGGTCATCTGCAAAGGATGATGTGTGTACTCTGGCTGGAAAATTTTCCGTGATGTCGTTTATATATGCTAGGAATAATGTTGGTGAAAGAACTCCTCCTTGGGGGACACCTTGCTCCAACAGCATCATTTTGCTGGTTTGTCCTTGTACTTTTGTCCTGGCAGTTCTGTTCTCAAGGTAGTGGCTGATCCATTTGTACATTTTCCCACAGACATGCATTTTTTGTAGTTTTACTTTCAGTCCTTCCTTCCATACTTTATCAAATGCTTTTTCTAAATCTATCCAGACCGCTAGTGTGTGCTTTTTCTCTTGGAAGGCATCCTCTATTTCCTGAGCTATATAGGTTATTTGATCTTCAGTGGATCTGTACTTTCTGAATCCTGCTTGGTGAGGTGTTAAGAGTTGGTTTTCTTCCAGATGCCATGTTAGCCTGCCATTGATAATGCGTTCCATTAATTTTCCTACACAGCTAAGAAGACTGATAGGTCGATAGCCATTTGGTTCTTCCAGGTCTTTTCCTTTCTTTGGGACTAGGTATTAGTATAGCTTCCTTCCATGCCTGAGGGACTATTCCCCTCTTCCAGCTGTAATTTAGGACTGCTAGTAGTTTCTTTTTTGCCTTAGTGCCTAGTCCTATTAGCATTTCATTTGTGATTCCATCCTTTCCTGGTGATGTCTTCTTTTTTAGGGTATTCATTGCCTGTTCCATTTCTTCCATTGTTAGATTTGCCATCATATATTCTGCTGCTGTCTCTGTATATCTATGATGTATCTGTTTATCTTTGATTGCATTCTTCTGTTCGGCTGTAATATCAATGTGGTTTGCACTGGCATAGTGTTCCATTAGTGCATTTGCAGCCTTTTTTCCTGTAAGCAAGGCATTTCCTTGTTTAATTGTTATTTGTTTGTTTCTAGGTCCTTCATTGTTCATGGCTTTCACTAGTTTCCATAGTTTGTTTCCATCCCTGTCAAAATTCAGGTTTTCTGTTTTTTTCCTCCAACAATCTCTTGTTGTTTGATTTACTGTTCTTTTATATTTTGCTGAGATGGCTTTGAGAGAGATGTTCGCTTCAGTTGTTTGTTCTCTCTCTGCGGTCTTCCTAGCATCTTCAACTTTGTCCTCCAAAATTTGTAGTTCTTCAGTCCAGTATGGTTTGTAATTTTTCCTCGCTCCTCTTGGAATAGACTCAGTGGCCGCCTGTATTATTGCTCTGTTTAGACTTTCCACCATTTGCTTCATGTTGCCATATCGTGTATTTATGTTTTCACAATATGTGTCTGTTAGTATGGCAAATCTGTCCCAATCTGCTCGTTTGTAATTCCAACGGGGCAAAGGCTTTTGCTCCTGTGGAACATACTCCATATTTATTACAAGCTTGATTGGTCTGTGGTCACTACCTGCTAATTGGTCAAGCACATGGCGATCGATTTTGTGGAGGATGTCTCCTGTGCAGAAAGCTAAGTCTGGAGTAGAAGTGGTAATCCATCTTCTGGAGTAAAAGCTCGGTGTGTCATCCGCTTTGTTGAGTAGATGGAGATTTGAGTCTATTTCCCAGTCCTCCACTTCATCTCCTCTTTTGTCAGTATCTGGGTATCCCCATCTTTCTGAACGGCTATTAAAGTCTCCGACAACAATGCAATTTGTGTCAGTTATTTCCATGTTTGAGAGTGTAAGATCCTTATCTGCCGGGCTATACAGATTGTAAATTCTTATTTTCACGTCCTTTATCATTATATCAACACCTATAATTTCCGTTTGGTTGTCAGAGATCACAGATACTTCGCTGCAAGGTATTGTATTTCGTGTAAGTATTAGAACTCCTCCTTTGTGTCCTTCGCGGTCGAAACGTGTGGCCTGATATCCCTTGACTGAAAATGTGCGATTGGCGTTGAGGTGTGTCTCTTGAATGCATGCCACATCTATTCTATCTTTATGAAGACGCTGTGTTAGGGAGGCTTTCTTGTTATAAACTCCTTCTGCATTCCATTGTAGTATGTTGAGTGTCCGGGGTGTTTGGTCAATAACTCTTAACCTACTCCTCTGTGCCTTGACTCCACAGCACAGGGGAAGGTGACCACCAGTAGTCATGGGTGGACCCCCTCGAGGCAGGGGGCCCGGCACTATCACCGCCTGATGGGACTTCACGGGATTAGCACCATAACGATTTATTTTCATCTGTGGCATCATGAAATGATAAAGTTACGTTGCACTTCTTTGTCAAGCCTGTGGCTCAGTACATCCGATTTCGACAAGCATTTGTTCGGGATGCTTTCCCTAGCCTTTGACTGTCCCCAGTCTACCTACAAGGCAGCAGGTTTGTGCGTCACTTCGTCTGGTCCCTCTCCCTTGACCTGTCCGACATGGGTGACCCTACCAGTAGCTGTGCTACCGTCGGCATAGCTCTTGGGGTCATTGGAACGCTCAAGCCCCTCTACCTCGTCAAGGTGGACGCACGGCAGAGGGGGTTAACATTTCAATAGTCTATGTCAAAGGTTTTACTGAACTATCATCACCATTAACATCATTATCATCATCATGACCATCATTATCATCATCATCATGTAGCTTGACAACAAGCGTGGGCGTTCATGGTTCGTCACTTCACACCATC
This sequence comes from Cepaea nemoralis, assembly GCA_014155875.1. Taxonomy (NCBI): domain Eukaryota; kingdom Metazoa; phylum Mollusca; class Gastropoda; order Stylommatophora; family Helicidae; genus Cepaea; species Cepaea nemoralis. The sequence goes on along the minus strand of JACEFZ010027902.1, from coordinate 145,551 downwards.
ACCAGAGCCTTGGATCATGTTTGTGTTGTTGTCCCGATTACGCAACGTGAACAAGCTATCCAGGTATTTTGCTCATTTCCCATCAATCTTAGCAATTGTCACTAAGTTGTTTTTTGTTTCAGTTTATTTCTTTTCATACATTGTCGAAAAAATCTTGACCATTTAAAGGTAATTTCTGGTATTAGTTTAGGGTTATAATTTATTCCTTGTTCGACCTTCTCATTCGTTTTTCTCTCCGCCCATGGTATTTTTTACTCATGGTATTTTTTTCTCAGAAACGACATTTCCACTGCCACAAGATATTTATCAGATTGCCTGCTTTTATACATTTTTCATAACACACATAACAGTATAGGTTCTTTATTGCAATGCAACACTTTTTCCACATATTTGTATTCGTCGGTATGTTTTCTGTCTTACAAATTGCTACCTTTACCATTAGCGATTCTTGTTCTAATCTCTACAAAGAACCTTTCAGCAGATGTTATGGCTGTTCCAAGTAAGTTGTACCGATTCACGTGCCTTGTCGACAGGCCAGAGATCATACTTCTCCATATCGTGTGATCTCAACAGCATATATCATTTCGACATCCTTCCGTCCCATAGCCCAAGATTGTCAAGAATTTTCTCCCGCTGTCTTCCTCTGTCTCAGTTTCCATAAAAATTGACATTTGTCACGCTATGTTCTAGTTTGTGTCTTCTCATAATGTGGCCAAACGAAATGATGACCCTTTCTGAAGTGTATTCAACAAGCGGTGGAGAAAGGAAGACAGCCAACGGAAGGCCAGTCTGCGCGGTTGAGGTCTTTTAGCTCGGGGCACATAAACCCATAGGTGCATATGACATGAGGGGATTATTGTTCCAATTATTATTTTTATTATCAAGAGGAGCGGAAGGTCGTGGGATCTGGTTGGCGCCCGCCCGCCCGCCCGCCCGCCCGCCCGCCCACACACACACACACACACACACACGCACGCACACACGCACGCACGCACGCACGCACGCACACTGTGGGACGTAAGTTCTATACCTTGTAAGGATAGCAGTTTTCAACCAATCCTAGCTTACACAAACCGCGGCGTCTGCGTAGTCATGAGGTCCGTTATTTGTCCGGGAAAAAGAGACTCGGCACACATTAGGAATGGTTCGAATGCAGTAATGAAAAGAAATTATTGTTGTTTGTTGGCTCGCTTTGAACCCAAACGTAGTCCATACACGTGCTACTACTTTCTGGGCACCAGACTGATTTTTGCGAGTGGATTAGCTTTCGCTATTACCAGTGTCCCTCGCCATCAGACGAACCCACCGCGACTTCAGGGGTAATTGTAGTTTACGTCCCCAAGTCAAGGATGAGAAGTCAACATTTTAGTCCAACTGACCGGTGTAGGAGTTGAACCCAGTACCTCGGCATCAGCGCAATGGAAGTTTAAAAGCGAGCACTCGTATCCATTTGGTCATGCTGATCTCTTTTATTGTTACTATTTGTATTATTATTGTTTGTGTTATTTGTATTCTCATTAATGTTATTATTATTACTATTATTATTATTATTATTATTATTATTATTATTATTATTATTATTATTATTATTATTATTGTCAAAAAGCTAGTGCATTTATATATCAACTATCACCCTTGCTGAAATATCCAAATATACCCATGTCCGCAAAACGACAGATAATAAACAGCATATTCACACCAACCCTATGCTACCAATCTCAAACTGGGACTTTATCCAAATCACACTTTCGCAAAACCAACACCTGCGAGATGAGATGCCAACTTAACAATCCGAGACCGAGTAAGAAATGCTGTTATCAGACAGATAGTGGGATCAACACCTTGTGCCACATTTATTGAAAGACAGAAGATCAAGTGGTTTGGCCATGTCGTTAGAATGCGACACAATCAACTACCATCACTGGCCAAGAGGATGTCCAAGAAGAAAACGGATTGACGACATCAAAGACATTGTACAATCACACGGAATGACACTATCCAGTGCCGCCCATCGGGCGCTGGAGCGCAAATTATTCCTCCCCACGACACTTGATGGCAGAAGTGGATGATGATGATGATGATGATGATGATGTCTATTATTATTATTATTATTATTATTATTATTATTATTATTATTATTATTATAAGGTAAACATGTTTCGTCATTTGGAAAGTTGAGTCCAGAGCCGACATCACAGCACTCGTGACATTCTCATATGCGGATCGTCCTCATCATCAACAGCCAGCGAGGAGTCCCAGTATTAAAGACACAAGTTGCAGTCTAATTATGTGTCCGTCTGGCCATTCCTCGGAGTACTGTATGCCGGTCACATCCTCTTATCACTGTCTGCCGAACTATTCTCTCCAGCCATGATGATTTTTATCTGTTCTTCCACACCAGGGGTCACCAAACTACGGCCCGCGGGCCGGATCCGGCCCTCGACGTCATTTCATCCGGCCTGCCGTCGGTACTCGAACTTGCTTGATATAACGTATGGAACACGAGACGCTGTGATACAATTTAAATGTAAATATTATGATTAGAATAATAGATCTTCACATGTGCGGAGACCTCCTGGCTGCTATTTGTCTTAAATTTACTATTTTCAATTATAAATTATTGTATATAGATTTTCTTGTTTATTGTAATGTTTTCTTATTTCGCGCCATCCCAAGTCATTCCCGGCTCGTGGTAGAGCCTACGCTCTGACGATACCATGGTTTCCATGGCAACACACACACACACACACACATACACGCGCGCATCTTTCCCTCCCCCAGATGCGTCCGGCTGTCAACACAGTTCCAATGCTCCAGAAATATTTACTTCTTTTTGCCAATCATCCATTTTATAAGTATGTAACAAGGATTTCTTTGATTGACAGTGATAGATAAATGAACTACAAGTGTGAATAGAGACAATAAAGTAGCAAACATAGCATAAAAATGCCATAGAAGCCTCGTGTTAAATATTATTCTGAGCTCAGAAGAATTCCGCGGTCATGGTGTTACTCGAGCTGGTCTCTAGGACAATGTTTGTCAACCTTTCTGCTCGAGCAGATCCATACGCAAATGTTTACGTTGCACAAAGAACTCTGTGTGATGATCCAAGTGTCTGTCCTATTTTATGTAATAAACAAGATGGGCAGAAATGTTTGCATTTTGGCGATTTCGGTCTGTTTCGGCGGAACCCCTAGCTGCCACTCGCGGAACCCCGGTTGAAAAACTCTCCTCTAGGCTGTTTATTCAGGCCGGCTCTATTTATATATTTTTTCAAACCTTATTATGAGATATATCCTATTACTAAATGTACCTAAACACTTTATTTTACCTTTGGTGAGCCGTGGCTTCACCAGTTACTCTTAGTCCTCTGCTTTTCTTGTTTCAATAGGATTTTAATTATGTTTCTAATTCAATGTCTTTTTTTTTCTTCATTTTCAGATCCCGTTTACTTCACCCTTCATTGTGGCTACTAAGAAAAGTTAAGTGGACGCCGAGTGTCGCGTTTTCAATAAATAATGGGGAGTAATATACTTCTTTGTGGAAACAAAGGACCAGAAAACCAATTGCGTAATATGGGGCGAAAGTGTTGCCGTTTTGAAAGAGTACAATATTCGGCGTCACTACGAACTCTTTGCTGGCTGCTGAGGATGGGGACGGAGCGCTTATGGGAATGCCCCGAATGCTGTGATGTCGGTTCCTAAATAAATAAATCAATCAATCACTAAGAAACAAAACATATATCAACATATTCATAGTTTTCTGGAACGTTACGCTCTGAGAAATGTGAGTCCATTAAATGTGGTTTAGAAACACAAAGAAATCTCTTCACGAGAAAATTTGTTGAAAATGAATCTGTCACTCATACAAGTAACAAAATAGTGCATAAGATGGCATAACGAGGAAAACCGTTTACTGATGGTAACTTCCTCAAAGAAGGTATGGTTGAAGCAGCAAATGAGTTGTGTCCTGAGAAAGCCGATTTGTTTGGAACTATCAGCCTTTCGGCAAGTTCAGCTGTGCGAAGAACAGAAAAACTTGGATAGAATATAGTGCTACAGATACGCGAGAAAACTAGGAACTTGTTGTTGTATTCTCTGGCGCTGGATGAGTCTACTAATCTCTTGAGTACGTCACAACTTCTCTTTCGTGGTGTCAATTTGGACTTTCAGATAACGGAAGAGTTGGCATCCGTTTGCAGCATGCATGAAACAACATGAAACAGTTGATGGAGGAAAAAACATGCCTGGATTGAGGAAGGATCTGATGGGGCAGATCAGGACTCAGTTGGAAGATTTGCAAATTCCGGGCGATCTGTTCATACACTGCATCATACATCAGCAAGCACTCTGTGGGAAAGACTTAGATGTTTCTTGTGTACTGAAACCAGTCGTTTCTGTTGTGAACTTCATTAAGGGACATGCACTCAATCACCGTAAGATCCAGGCTTTTCTTGAAGAAATTGATTCTGCATTCTGTGATTTGCCTTATCACACGTCAGTGAGGTGGCTCAGCTGCGGTAAAGTCATGTTTCGTTTCTACAATCTCCGAAACGAAATATAAGTTTTCCTCACTGAAAAAGATAGAGCTGATCCACAGCTGTCTGGTCCTACCTGGCTAAGTTGTCATTTTTGTGTCGACATCACATTCCACATGAATGAATTGAATTTTAAACTTCACGGAAAGGATAACCTCGTCTGTGATCTCTACAGGATATTCGGAGAAAGCTGTTATTGTTTGAAGCACAATTGGAAGGAGAAAACGTTTCTTATTTTCACTGTTCCAAAGAGTATTGCGTCGAAGATGTCAACCTCGATTTTCCGAAAAAACATTATTCGTGACTTGAAGAAGCATTTATTGGAGAGATTTTCAGATCTTGACAGAACTGAGAGAGACATTCTTCTGTTCCAGAATCCGTTTGATTATAACCTTGATGATGTGCCAGTTGAACTACAGTTGGAGCTCATTGATTTGCAAGCAAATGACTTGTTGAAAGAGAAGCACAGAGAAGCAAAACTTGTTGAAGTTTACAACTGCTTACCAGATATTGAGTTTCCGAAACTGAAGAAATTTGCCGCTGGTATGGCATCAATGTTTGGAACAACTTACGTCTGTGAGCAAACATTTTCAAAAATGACGTATGTGAAGTCAACACATCGAACGAGATTGACTGATGTACATTTGAAACCAATTCTCTTGATTGGATGCAGCAATTCCAAACCAAACATTGATGATATCTTGAAAGCCAAATATCAGTTTAACAAGTCTCACTAACCTTTGTTTTTGCTGCTTAGTTTGTGAGATTCGGATATGTGCACACAAGGTCTGATGTAGCTATCTTTTTGCTAACGTCCAACTTGTTTTTAGTAAATAAATATGTTGGTTGTCTTTATGTTTTGTGCATTGCATGCCACTCATCCATGATTACCTTAGTTTTGAGTCTTTTTTCCCCAGAGCTTTCGTTCTGGCTTGCAAGTATTGTTAAAGTTAGTTGCACATCCTTTACAGGATGTTTGCAGTCAACACCAGCATTTTTGCTGCTGTTAATGTCTTAGCAAATTTACGTTAAGTAGTTTGCCATTGCTTTCTGAACGACCGCCACCGCAACGCGGTCTGCTGCCAAATCGAGCGCAGCTGTGTTTCCAACGCGGGTATACTGGATTACGGACCGCGTCCGTAAGATCTTCGCCACGGAGTCCGGCGCAAGTATTGTATAGAGTGAGTGTGCGGCCCGCGCTCGTCAATTTGTTAGTTATCCGGCCTGCTGTGAAAAAGTGTGGTGACCTCTCTGTGTGTTTCTCTGTGTGTGTGTCTGTGTGTCTCTCTGTCTCTCTGTCTCTGTCTCTCTGTGTCTCTCTCTGTCTTTCTGTCTCTGTGTCGCTCTGTGCCTCTCTCTTTATCTGTGTGTGCGTGCGTGTATGCGTGCATGCGTGTGTGTGTGTGTGTGTGTGTGTGTGTGTGTGTGTGTGTGATCAATTAAATACAACGATGGTTAGCCTATATCGAGTTTCCCTGCCTCTGTCACGGGTTTCCCCCCCCCCCCCCCCCCCCCCCCCCCCCCCCCCCCCTTCTATGATTCCAGAATCGGGATATGAATTGATTTGATTTTCTGTAAGGCAGACATTAGTGTTCTGTGTTTCCTCTTCTTACAACAGATGCAGGTCACTGGAGCCATTGGCACTCATGGACCCCTTGTAGTGTAACGTGTGGTTCAGGGACTACAATCAGGCAGCGAGTGTGGATCCAAGGTCCAGGCGAACCATTTTCTAAAGAGCCTTATACCTCTACTGACGTGTCACGGTGTACACACGAGATCTACCCCAAGTGTCCGGGACAGTTTGATCTGGACACGGGCAGTAAGTTGCAATGAATGGCCATGTTTACCAACAGTGTATGCATGTTAGTAAACAAAGAAGAAAATGATTGCAGATAGGTCACACACTGAGCGTGTGAGACGTAAGATGGTACGTGATGGTGAAATTGACAGTGTGTTCACATGGATCCATTGTGGACGAACATTTACAACACGAATTGGTCTGATCAATCACATTGGCTACTGCCATGGGTTCTAGTTATTATGAGTTTTTTTTTTAAGCACAATGTAACAAACTATCGTCTGTCAAGCCGGCCAGGTGCCAATAATGTATGTAAGTATGTAAACGGAAATAAAGGGCCCTTTTAAGCGCTTTAAGGTGCATTGGGTAGATGGTGCTAGCCCCATATTATTATAGACCAATCTACACTCCGTAAGTGATGTGATAGTATCACACCAGCCACCTTTACTTCCCAAGGCACTCCATGGTACACATTGTAGGCTGGGAGACCAGGTCAATTTTTAAAAAATACGCCAGCATGCGGGTTCCTATTTTGACTTTTGTTAAATTGCCGGTCTGGATTAGTGATGTCAGGAGCTGATTAAATGAGAATAGGAGAGGAGGAGGTTTCAAACGACATACAGCTGTGAGTTACCATATATGAACATAAACGAAATATTGAGTAAACAGTATCAATCAATCAATCATGTGCCATGCCGGAAGGCGTGGGCGGTCATGACTCGCCATTTCACTCGATCACCAGTGTCGTGGATCAGCTCAGTGTTCCTGTCTCGTCCATGCCATGTGGCCAAGCCATCCAGGTATTTTCCTCTCGGTCTTCCTCTTGGTCTGTTCCCTTCGATCTTGCCAGTTGTCACCAAGTTCTCCAATCCATTTCTTCTCATAACATGTCCAAAAAATTTTGACTGCCTACGTCTAATTTCTCTAATCAGTTTACGATATTCATTTGTCTCCTGTAGTACTTGGTCATTGGTTTTTCTGTCTGTCCATGGTATTCTTTGCATTTTCCTCAGAAACCACATTTCTGCAGCCATCAGATGCTTTTCAGCTTGACTGCTCAATTGTCCAAGTTTCACATCCATACAAAAGAACAGGCTCTCAACACTCTTTTTCTCGTTTCAATTGACATCTTTTTATTGGTCAGAATGTTTTTCATCTTGCTAAAGGCTACTTTCGCCATGGCGATTCTTGTTCTAATCTCTTCAAGGCATCTCCCATCAGATGGTATGACTGTTCCAAGATAATTGTACCGATTCACTTGTTGAAAAATATTTCCATTTACTTGTATATTACATTGTGGCACTTCTTCCTTCCTAGTGACGACCATAACCTGAGTCTGTTTACACTTTAATTCTAACCCCAGTTGCTCACTGTGTACAACAACCGCATCTACTAATTGCTGCAGTTCCTGCGCATTGTCTGCAATTAATACTGTATCATCTGCATATCTAATGTTATTGATGTTTCGTCCTCCAATGCTGATTCCATTTATATCCTCTACATTTCTGAAAATATTTTCACTGTATAGGGAATAAAGATCTGGAGACATCACACATCCCTGCCTAACACCTCTCTTAATTGGCTGATACTGTCCCACTTCATTATCAATCCTTATTGCAGCTTGTTGTTTCCAATACATGTTTTTTATAAGTCTAATGTCTTTCCCATCAATTTGTAGATCTGCAAGCATATCCACAATGTTGACATGTCTAACTCTATCAAAAGCCTTTGTGTAGTCAATAAAGCAAAGATGTATATCCTTGTTTACTTCTAAAGCACGTTCAATAACTGTTCGCAGCATATACACAGCATTTACTGTACCCTTTCCTTCTACAAACTCACATTGTTCTTCCCCTATTTCAGGTTGTATCTTCTTCCTCACTCTTTGCATGATAATTCTTAGCAAAATCTTTGTGATGTGACTCATTATACTAATTGTTCTATGTTGGTCACATTCCAAGGTTCCTGATTTCTTTGGGATTGCAATAAATACCGAGTTACATAATTCAGAAGGTATATTTACAGTATCATATAATGTGTTCAGCAGTCTGGTGACTTGCTCTAGTCCAAATTCTTCTAAAGCTGTAATCATTTCTGTTGTGATGTTATCTGCACCGGGGGCCTTGCCAGCTTTCATATGCTTAAGAACATTTCGAACCTCCATCTCCAAAATTGGCGGTCCTTCATTATTAAATCTAATATCATACTGTATATGTTATCCGATATTTCTTTTACACCCTTCACCTGCAATGCATCTTCATATGTGTATTTATTGTATTTTTTAGGTGGCGATATATATGTAGAAGAAGCTCAGAGCACTGAGGCAAAGCTTCCCAGTCCAGAGTCTAAGGACAGTGAATCCAGCGAGTCTACGGCGATGGATTTGAAATCTAGAGGATCGGTGGGGATGAGCTTTGAACGCAATGAATTATTGACGATGGACCTTGCATCCAGTGGGTCATTGGCGACTGACTTTAAATCCAGTGAGTGAGGTTTCCTTAGATGACCAGACCATCACATTTGTCTCTCTGTATTTTATCCCGTATAGATTCCTCCTCTGATGTCTTGTGTCCTCCGGTAGAGCATAACCCCTCCGTCAATCCAAGCCACATCCTTCGACCTTTTGCCATTTCCTGCAGCTCCTCCCTTGCCCTTCTCCTCCATATCTATGTCTTTAATTCTCATCTTCTTATGTGTTTTCGTCTTCTTCTGCTGCGTTCATCCGGAGACTTGTGCCTGTTTACAGCAGAGCTGCGTTCTTGCTCCGTTAGGCCGACACATCCGACTTCTGCGGGCATTTGTTGACCGGGTTAACCTTCCGGGTTCTTATGTTGTAAAGTTTACCTCTATTACTTTTGCCTTGTTGGCTCCATCTAAAGGTTTTTTTAAAGTTAAATTCTTAGCATGTTTTCTTAATGTGTGTCAATTCAGCTTTGGCGTATTTTCATTGCCTCTTGATTGGCTGGAATCTGTTCTGTTCTGTTCTCTTCATAAGCTGCGCAATTAGTGATTCTGGCATGCCATTTTTGTTCTATTCTGTACAAACACCAGACAACGAATATTTGGAGATCAGAATTTATCACTTCTGCAGACTGGGGGAGGGGAGGGGGGCTGATTTATTCAGAAGGTCCTCAAAATATTCAACCCATCTTTTTGTTTATCTTTGATGTTGGTGAGAACTTTCATATTATTATTTTTCTTATAAGTTCACCTGGTTTATTATATTTTCCTGCCTTACGTCTTGTGATCTCTATTTCTTTTCACTGTTGCTACTTCTGCTACGCCATTTAAATGGTGTCTTTTATTCGCTTTCTTACTTCTTTATTAGATTGTGCTTATTTTTGGTTGGGTCATGTTTAATTCTACATTTGTATTCTTCTTTCTTCTATTTATTAACTGATCTGTATTGAAGGATAATATATCGCCTAATGGGATCTCCCATTTGTACATAAGGACGGTGTATGGCCATATCAGTTCGTTTGATTATGCACAATGATTGGTCCAAACTACTTTTTGCGTGGCATTGAATCGGTTAAGATTTTTGGGGCTTTATCGTGGTATATTTATCTGTTCCATTACTCCAAGGGTTTTTATACATGAATCATTTCATTATTCGATTTTAACCCGCTACCAGCAGTGTTCCATGCTCACCTTGTCTGCTAACTGTTGAAGATCTGGTACTTGTTAGAGATTGTGACAATAAAGTATTTCTTAATTTATTGATGTCTAAACGTCTAAGATATCTAAGTTGTCCTTATATACTGTTTCAAAAACGTAACATTATTGCAGTTTCGGTTGCGAACTTGTACCAACATTTTATTGACGATGCTGATTCGCCCACTGCAGTCGGTTCTGGCGATGCCAGTCCGTAAGAACAGGACCTCTGTAGGGTCTTCTAGCATAAAGACCAGAGTCGTGCAGCCGGCTCCTGGCCGTTTGATCTGAAATTCTACGAGCTCCTGGCATTGACCGGACTGTGGAGGACGCAAGTGCAAATCGATTCCTAAGGTGACGCAGCCGTATGCAGCGGTCTTCGGCAGTAGTTGTGATTCTTGGTCTTCCACTGCGCGGCCGGTCTGCCACTGAGCCAGTTTCTTGAAATCACCTTCAAAGGCGACTAATGGTGCTTCTTTTTTTCTTTTTTTTATTTGCATATCCTTTACAGGACATCGCTGTCAACACCAGCATCTTTCATCTGTATGTTGATTTCTTGGCAAGATTACGCTCAGTAGTTTGCCATTGCTTTCTGAGCGGCCGGCTCACATACTCCGTAAGTTACCGATGCGATTCGAACCACTGCTGATTCTCACCGTCATCACGTTACCTTCGAGAGTATACGAGATTACGGAGAAAAGTCGCTAACCTCTAAGCCACGAAACCGGCAATGGTGCTTCTAGCCACGTTAAATTCTCTGGCTACTACACTTTGTGACTGCCCAGCCTGTAAACGTCCAATGATGATGGGTCGTTGTTCTGTAGTGAGATGAGCCACACTTGTGCATTGAATTTTCAACTGAATTGATTTGAAGAGCGTCAATCTTTTATAGGCATTCAATAATATGGTCAGAGAGTTTTGTGTTCAATAAGTTTCAAGGGATTATCATGAACCTGTCACGAGTTATTATCAAAAATGTTTTGACCTTGACCTTTTTCTTGGCCTCACGAATCATGAGGTGAGTACAATTCAGGTACCGTAACCACGAGAAGTTAATGACCAGATGGATACAGTCGTTGGATTGACTTATGTCCAATCAGCGAATATCTTTTATAAAAGTAACACCAAAAATGTTGCGTTTCTTTTTTTTTAAACAGTATATAAGATGTTCAGTCTCAACTGAGCTTCATCATAATTTTAGCAGTGGGCGGCAATATGAATCTATATCTGTACCTTCTAAAACATTTACGTCATGATAAGATGGTCTAAATTTGCCATACATAAAAATATGATCAGATCTAAATTGTTCATAAAACAGATATGAGATCTAAATTGGTAATACATGCAGATATGATCAGATCTAAATTGGTAATACATACAGATATGATCAGATCTAAATTGGTAATACATACAGATATGATCAGATATAAATCGGTCATACATACAGATATGATCAGATATAAATCGGCCATACATACAGATATGATCAGATATAAATTGGTAATACATACAGATATGATCAGATCTAAATTGGTCATACATACAGATATGATCAGATATAAATTGGTCATGCATACAGATATGATCAGATATAAATTGGTCATACATACAGATATGATCAGATATAAATCGGTCATACATACAGATATGATCAGATATAAATTGGTAATACATACAGATATGATCAGATATAAATCGGTCATACATACAGATATGATCAGATATAAATTGGTCATACATACAGATATGATCAGATATAAATTGGTCATACATACAGATATGATCAGATATAAATTGGTCATACATACAGATATGATCAGATATAAATTGGTCATACATACAGATATGATCAGATATAAATTGGTCATACATACAGATATGATCAGATATAAATCGGTCATGCATACAGATATGATCAGATATAAATCGGCCATACATACAGATATGATCAGATATAAATTGGTCATACATACAGATATGATCATATCTAAATTGGTCATACATACAGATATGATCAGATATAAATTGGTCATACATACAGATATGATCAGATATAAATTGGTCATACATACAGATATGATCAGATATAAATTGGTCATGCATACAGATATGATCAGATATAAATTGGTCATACATACAGATATGATCATATCTAAATTGGTCATACATACAGAAATGATCAGCTTTATCTGCTGTATTGCGTTTCGGTGATACCCACGATATTGTGTATATCTTTATAGAATATCTTTAGAACAAATTAATAACTGTATCAACTTAGATCTTTCGTTATGTGTCGCGAACAAACTACGTACTTTCCCAACTTAGATCTTCCGTTATGTGTCGCTGACAAAATACAAACTTTATCAACTTCTATCTTTCGTTATGTGTTGCTGACAAAGTACAAACTTTATTAACTAAGTCTTTCGTTATGTAGAGGTTAGAGCTAACGTTTAGTTGTTTAGTATTGTTTCACTTATTGTTTGGTAATTGTGAATTTTATGTCTTTTCAGGTACACAAATCTGCAACCTGTTGATTGCCTTGATGTCTGCCATAATATCAGTGCCGGTGCTTTATTAAAAGGACGTTTTTACATTTTGAAGTTAATTATATGCTCTTCTTCTTCTTCTTCTTATTCTTCTTCTTCCTCTTCTTCGTCCGTTTATTTGAAATATAATGTATCTGCAATGTTGCCTCTTGAATACACTTCACCGTTTTGTTAATTCACACAGTGGTCCATAAAGTTTAGTTTCCACTGCTGTTCCTCGAGGTCATATGGTTTCTTGTCGTATGGGGTCTGGGGTGCAAATCAATATGTGCACAAGGATTTTTTGCCAAACTTAAATATGTTATGCACATGGCTGAGTAGTTGTTTGTGTCCCTTTCTGGGGCGCAGAATAAGGATTTGTTCTGGTCTGTCCATAATACGGTGGTGGTCTTTTACTGGTGTTGGTGGATTTCTGATTGATTCTATTATTCTTTTCGTTGGGTTGTATGTGACAGGTATATCCGGCTATTCATCTATTAAATCTTCCTCAGCTAGTTAATTAGCTCTCTCATTTCTGTTCAATCCACAGCGAGACGGTATCCACTTCATGGTGATCTTTCGCAGGCTGCCTGGTTCAGACAGTAATGCACTGACAGTTTTCGGCACTGGAGTGCCTGGAGTATCGATTTTGCGTCTGTCAGTGCAACAGGCTGTGAACTATGATTGGCGTTCGATAATTCTTCTATTGCTTTTTTATTGCTTGGATTCTGCATCATAATTGTCACAATTATTCCCTGCTGTTACTCTAGTGGTATTTGGGTATTCTATGTACACTTCCGCTTTTCCATTTCAAACATTTTGTACTGATCCGTCTGTGTAGAGTTGCACTCAAAAGTCCCGTGCGTACTTATCAAGAAAATAACAGCTGCTTTGCGTTGAATACAGTTCAATTTTTCCTTTTCTTTTCTTATGTTTAAGTGTGTCTGTATATTTATATAGCCATGGGGTTTGTTCTTGTATAGTTTTCAGGAGACTATGAACTACAGGCAGGTCAGTGGTTTGTCTAGAGTCATTTGGCTTGATCGATAAATTGCATCGTTTCAACCGCCCCATTGCTAGGTTATAAATTATGTTCTTAATAGGTTGAAATGGCATAGTGATACACTTTTCTGCTTGTATTAGCATCTTCGTATCTTTGCATTCTCTCAGTGCCCGCGCCATTCCCATTTTTATTATATGGGAGTCCCATGGTGACTCTTGATTTGCACCTTGTCCAGCTTTTAGAATGTGATATTTGATGCTGAACACCATGCAACTGAACAATATCTTAGGTTTGGAAGTAGTCTATTGTTTTCTGCTTCTTTGGTGTACATTCTCCATATTAGCCTGTCATCAAATGTGACTCCGAGGTACATGTTGTTTATCTTCTCCTATCGTATTCTATTTATACGGATGGCACCTGCTTTGTTGTGGGAACAAGGTGAATAGACAGCTGCTTCACATTTATGTTTTACACAGAGCTCTGTTTTCCCGTGCATCTAATACATCTCAAGCTCTGTTAGCAGACTAGTGACCACTGATTCATGTCCATTTATGCACCACTATTTGGTTGTTCATCCCATAATAATATTGGGCCATTATCACACATCGTTTTGGCAATAATTATGTCACAAAGCCATTAATGTTATTATAACTTTGCTTGTTTTGTACTGCACATTTTACGGTGATGAGTTTTATGATGTTTTGAGCTGCATGTCTACAAACATGTTTACTCTCTTTACAAAGGCCTTAATGAGGCACATAATGTGCACATAATGTAAATCTAGTTCTAATTGATGCAATAAAGTTCAATATTTAAACCAAGATGTTTTATGTGAAGTCTAGAAAATGTCCATACATTCTTTCTGGCAATTTACCCCGTATTGTAAACAATGGTAAAGTCATACCTATGGACAATTGACGAAGACAAGATTGTCTCGATTAGCTTTTCACTGGAAGAGGGTTGGGTTCTTACAGTCAGATTACATATTTCGCGCTGACTGTAAAATAACTGATACTTGATTGGCGTCCTCAAGTCAGCATTTTCATTTTCTAAAGGAATATGATTCTAAATGGGGGGGGGGGGGGGGGGGGGGGGAGAGGAGAGAGAGAGAGAGAGAGAGAGAGAGAGAATGATAATGCAGCAACTGACTTGGCTCGGAAATAGCAATACAGACACAGTTTTTTTTTTTAAGTCAGTGACGAAATTGCATACATTGTGTTATAAATTGCATACATTGTGTTATAAATTGCATACATTGTGTTATAAATTGGACAAGTTTTTGGCAGACATAGATGGCATCGACAGTGAAAGTAAAATCTTACAAGAGTTTCGTTTGTGTCTTTGAACAAATATTTTGTTAAACAAAGAAATAACGAGCCCGAAAGGTAAAGCAATTTCAAGTGTCGAGGAGCTGAAAATCAACAGTGTACTTAAATTCGTGATCACCATTGACTTTTTCCATTTGTGAAACTCCATTGAAAGAGACGGATATTTGCTTGGATTCAGACATTAAAAAAAAAGCAATGAACAAGTCCTACAAGAAACGCATGACAGCCGTAAACTGATTAGAAAAATTAATTAGACATACTTCATTTTTGGTGGTGGATAGCATGGTCGAGACAAGAACACATAGTTGATTCACGACTCTGGTGATCGTGTGAGATGGGGAAATATGCTCACCCACACTGATCAGCATGGCACATGATGACGATGAACAACCAGGGTGAAGCAGACTTTTTCTGGCATTTTCACACTGGTCCTTTTTATTTTCACTTCATTTTTTTTTAAATTTAAACAAATAACGCGCATTCCTTGAACAACCAAAATGAGTAATCTGCACATTTTAATGGAGGCTAAATCGTAAAGACAATTTATCACAAACATCAGAAAGAGGCAGTCTTAATTGTTTTGGCAACAATTGTAAGCAGAAAAAAACTGGAACATGTGACAACTAGAAGGATTTGTGAAAAGAGAGGCAGAGGAAGACAGCTAGAGAAAATTAATGACAGTCTTGTGTCATAACACGGAAAGGAGTCAACACACGAATGTTGGAGATCGCAGAATATGGAGAAGCATGATTGCCCACGCCAGTCGGCAAGACGATGATGATGATGATAAACACGCATGCTTCTATTTTTATTTTAAAGATTCACGAGCTTACTAAAGCTTCTTTAAATTATGTTTGATTTTAAATACAAAATAATAATACACTTCCTTTAAAACTTATCGCCGTTGTGTTTTTATTCTTAAATAAAAATATAAATGCGACAACATATAGCTAGCTAGCGCGCGCCCACGCACACACGCGCACACACACACACATACATAGCACGCACACATAGCACACACATACATACTTTGACGAACTGAGGATTGTAATCTGGCCTACCGGAGCGACCGCGCGAGAAAATCTGGTGAAACGGTGAAGACCTCAAGCGAACCATCATTCTCGCGACCAATGCATGAACAGCCATAGCAAACTATCAACCAAGAAACACATAACACAGACACAATACACATAGCACATACACGAAACTAACCTTGCTATATCACAAGTCCACGTCATCGGGGGTGGGGGAGGGAGGAGTGACACCAGCCACTCTTTTGGCACTTGATACTGCAGTATCCCTTCACGCTGTCGAACATAATGGAAATCGCTGCGGATGAACTGGTAGTTTGAATGTCTTTCCCTTGTTGTTAAATAATCCAAACAACACTGCGTAAGTATAGAATCTGTAGATTTACATACATCTTTGTGGACGGACAAGTTGACATCAAGAATGAAATATCACGTGGGCTGGCTAGTTTTGTGGCTATATGACATTACGAATGTCCTTTGGGCCAACAAGAGGGCCAGAATGGATGACTCAACAGCAGTAGTTCCAAAAGCAATGCATCAGATTAAATTGACGATGGGAGTGACCCGAAGAGAGCAGCAAATCAAGTGAAAGAGCGGGCTCAATATTCATTTCAGAAGTTGTTGAAGGATGATTAATGTATCAGGAAGAAGGTGGATCACACGCATATATCTGTAGTGCACTGTGAATCCAGACTTAACCGCTGCGGAGGTATGTTGCCCGTAGAGTCACCACCTGTGTTCCGGGACATGCGGGAGTTGAAGGAAACAGTCGATCTGATAAACGTGCTGGCTCATCCCCTGCAAAAGGCCAGCCCATGGATGGTGCCGATATTAATGCCCTAACAGGGATGTCGAGAGCGGGGGACTTTTTGACGCCAGAGAATTCACATCGTTATCCAAAACGATGGACACGAGAGTAAGTAAGAACTGGCACGGCCTCGTCAACCAACACAGATCTGGCACTATTAGATTAGCCGCTGGCCACTGATGTATATGTTGAGAGGAGGAGCATGATCTGATCACCCATGGACTTGTTCGCAGTGCAAGATTTTTTCAATTCCAATTCCAATTTTGAAGAAAGATATTCCGGCTCCGTTCAGCCATTGAATTCTCGAGTGGTTATAGTTGGGACCCTTGTGCTGTATCTCGTACTTCTGCTTTTGAAGATAGGGCTGTGTATTTCTGCTTCCTGGATACTGATTGGTTGTCATTGTGTTAGTTACTTTTTTGTCGTGATTTCACATGTATGGGCAGAGTCGCACATTTGTAGGGCCTGGTGTAATTGTGTTCCCGCCTCGTCTCATGATGTTGTTTCCTTCAGGGAGGTTTAATCAGAATGCAAGGATGGTTCCCCAAACATATAACAGAACTACAGTTTGTAGGTCGTGACTGTGTGAAGACAATTCTCTCCCGGATTTAATGAGCTGGTTGTATCAATCATCGTGATAATTATTCCTGTATCCAAAAGAAAAAAAGAGACAATAGTTGTATAATACTGATTGACATACTCGACTATACTATGCATGCGTCTAGAGGTCGATGTGGCCGAAAGGTTAAACGCGCACATATTTAAACTATCTCGGGTGACCGTGTTAGAGGGTTCGTACGCACTGGTAAATTGGGTGACTTCTCATTCATAAAGCAATGGCAGGTTACTGAATGTAAAATAGCCTAGTAAATCACAAAAGCCACCCAAAAAAAATAAAAAAAAATAAACAAACAAACAAAGGGTGTGGTGGCAACGTTCTGTAAAGAACATGCAACCTTTTCTTTAATACATGCGTAGTTAGTGCGCTTGTCTGGTAAGATAGATTTACGGGTTCAACCCCAACAGACGGAGTTATTTCTTGAAACCAGTATGCTATGGGGGTGGACAAATTGCATAATAGGTAGCAATGTTCACTATTTGTTCAGAATTATCTGGAAGGATAGGCGACGAAGAAGGGAACAGATCAGCTCATCTCATGTCATGGCTTAGAATATGTAATGGCATAATGCTTCACATCCCAACAGCACTATCAGCTAAGGGACTACATTGTTATACACTTGTTAGAAAGCATTGCCTCAAACAGTATCAGCTATGGGACTACGTTTGTATATATGTGTTAGACATGCATTACCTCAAACAGTATCAGCTATGGGACTACGTTAGTATACACTTGTTAGACAAGCATTACCTCAAACAGTATCGGCTACGGGACTACGTTAGTATACACTTGTTAGACAAGCATTACCTCAAACAGTATCAACTACAGGGACTACGTTAGTATACACTTGTTAGACAAGCATTACCTCAAACAGTATCAACTACAGGGACTACGTTAGTATACACTTGTTAGACAAGCATTACCTCAAACAGTATCAGCTATGGGACTACGTTAGTATACACTTGTTAGACAAGCATTTGAAGCCGGCAATTCAGAGTGCTGATCGCCCAGCTTTCGGTTTCAAGATGGCGACGGATAGTCGGGTTGTTTTGTGATCGTTAACTTTTTCGCGTAGGAGATGGATGTATTCATCTCTTGCGTATAATTTGTGTGCCAGGATGTACAACCAGGAGTTTCTACTCAAGATCTGCGCGGATGCTACGGAGTTTCGTGCATCGAGCGAAGTAATCCTTGAGTGAATTTTTCGTAGCGTGTGTTCTCCGAGCGGTCAGCAGTCAACCTAACGAGGCGGCGTGGACGTCGGGCAGGCAGAAAGAGGCGTTTTAGACTCAAGTGCCACCGTCTAGGACTCAGGAATATCCGTATTTTGTATTGGAACTGCGCCAGCGTAAAACAACGGGACTCTATTTTAGAAACCCTGGTTTACAGGAACGACATTGTAGCGCTCCAGGAGACGAGACTGGGCAATCAGCTACTCCGAATTGCCGGCTTCAAATGTTTCTACAACAGACGACATCTGGGAAATGCGATTCTCGTTCGCGACAGCATGGTGGCGTCAGAGCTACACATGTCCAGTTGGGACAGTGACGATATACAAATACAGGCATTGAGAGTTCAATCCAGTATACCATTCGTGTTGGTTAATGTTTATGCCCGCAATGCGAGTATGGATTCTTAGAAGTGGCAGTGCTTAAGTGGCATATTAGGTCACGAGAGAAATGTTATTTTCTGTGGAGATTTCAACGCTAAAGGCAGATCATGGGGAAACATTTCCTCCAACACACAGGGGGAGGAGCTCGAGACTGCACTTGAAACCATTGACCTGGTTTGTATCAATCGTGGTTGTGTCACCAGGACAGCAAGCCGTCCAGGCGATGAGGACAGTGCTTATTGATCTGGCGCTGGTTTCACCTTCACTCACTACAGTGTGTAGATGGGGTGTCCTAGGACACCACGGCAGCGACCACCACCACCACCCTTGCAGCATATTGGTGGAGAAAGGCAGAACCAGGCAGCACAAGCTAAAGGTAAAGACTTTCCAGTATGACAGTACAGGGCAAGATGTGGTGAGTAAAATAAGACGTGAAAAGCGCAGAAAGCTTCAGGGCAGGAAAAAAAGCTGGAAGCAGCCACCTTGGTGGAATTTCAAGGTGGAGAAGGCTTGGGTGGATACGCGTAGTGCTGTAAGGAGATGGCAAAATGACAAGAAGAACAGAGCTGGTCATCCTAGTCCCTGCATGCACTTAGAAAGAGAGATGCACACAAAAGTAAGCTATTTCAATAAACTGGTCAAGGTGGTTCTCATCTCATCTCATCTCATCATGTTCCTCTTGTACCTTGCGGTGTCGAGGTGAAGTATAACTTCGTGAGAGTGCCCGGGTATGGGCTTCATATATCGATATTCCCATGGACTCTGCTATTCCCTCCGTCCAACGTTTACGTGGTCGGCCTCTCTTCTTCTGTTTCCATCTGGTCTGTACATCATTGCTTGTTGTGGTATGCTTTTGACTGGTAACCTACTTGCATGGCCAAACCATTTGACTTGCTGCTGGTCAAGGTGGTTAAAAGTGAAAAATGGGCAGATGTGTGTCAAAGAGTAAGCACAGACAAGTCACTGAGATTGTTCTGGCCACTAAACAAAAGCATGAGTGGTGTAGTCAAGAATAAGAGCATTTCTGACTTCCAAGGTGCTGACCTCATCTGGAAGAGGACTGACGAGGACAAGGGCAAAGCCCTCTTTGAACGCTATCTAGAGCAGAGCAACCAGACAGACATGGGAGGCCGAAATCTGGCCAAGGAGGTCACCTCAGACAGGTGCAAGGCCCAGAACACTTTGGATGAAGACACAGTGACAGTGAAAGAAATCAAGGCTGTGCTTCGACGGTCAAAAAACAGCGCTCCAGGGCCTGATGGCATAAGATACGACGACATCAATAGGTGTACCGACAACGAGCTAGAGAAACTAGCAGACGTGTACAACAACAGTATAGGGAGTGCCAGCATCAAGGAGGAGTGGTTATACAGCTATCTGATTCCCTTGCCGAAGCCTGACAAAGACCACAAAAAATTCAGGGATATCGAATTATAACCATGCAGAATACAATAGGCAAGCTGCTGGAGAAGGTAATTGCCAGGAAAATATCAAGCCAGCTAGAGAGGCAAGGTGTTTTCCCACCTACCCTGGGTGGGTACCGTCCAAAAAGAGAAACCTGGACCAATGCAGCAGTTTTTGCCCATGATGTCTATGAAGGTTTCCACTCAGGCATTGAAACCTTTGCTACAGCGATTGATCTTGAGGACGCGTACAACAGAGTACCATTGGATTTTTTAATGCTTCAGCTTCTTGAACTAAAAGTAAGTCCATTCCTCCTTAGTTGGATCGCTGCAGCCCTCTTCCAACGGAAAGTAGTTTTTAGATGTGGCAGTTGGACTTCGGAACCAACAACAATATATCCTGGCCTACCACAGGGATCACCATTATCTCCGGTACTGTTCAACGCCTACACAGTGAGAATCACCAGTGAGCAGATCACTGGACCTGGCAGGACATTGTCATATGCCGATGATGTTTTAGTGTATCGTCAGGGTAAGGATAGAGAGCAGGTTGCTGTGGAACTACAAACCGAACTCAATCGCATAAGTACTTGGTGTGATGAAGTTGGGGCAATGGTCAACCCAACAAAGGCAACAGTGACTTGGTTCTCGTTGAATAATCATATTGTCAACACTCCAACACCAACTGTAATGCTGTGTTCAGAGACGGTGGAAAGAACGCAGGCAATGAATTACCTGGGGATACGGTTTGATCGAAGCCTTGCTTATAATGAGCACATAGACCAGGTGATAACAAAGGCCAAGCGGGGTTTGGCTGCGATGCGGGTGATGGCGGCAGCAAACTGTGAGCAGCGCCATCTATGTCTTCTGTACGAGGGGCTGGTCATGTCTGTTTTTGAGTATGCAATGGCAATCCTGACTCTCAGCCGTAAGCAGATAGAAAGGATGGAAAGGATACAGAATGAAGCTATGCGCATTATTCTTGGATGTACAAGAGATACAGCATGCAGGGCGATGCGCTACCTTCTTGATTTTCCAACCATTGAAGACAGAATACAAGTCTGCAGAGCACGCGCCTACCTCAGAGTTAACGCAGACACACAACATCCACTGCATAGTGAAATTATGAAGGTGAAGGGCAGCAGGTTAAAAAGAGGACGGTCGTGGATGGGTCAAGCCGAAGACATTCTTCAACAGGTGTGTTCACTTGAGGACTTAGAACCTGGCGAGGAGTGGGTACAAGTGCCAACAGATTTCTGCACATCCTTTTCAGTTTGCATCCAACTAGATAGAAAATGCAGACAAGAAAATCCGGCTGCTGTGGAGGCTGAAGTACAAGCGTTGATTTTCGAGAATTCGCTAGACGGTGATGCTGTCATCTACACAGATGGGTCGGTCGTCCGACATGTGAGAAGCTCATGGGCCTTTACGGCTCGGGCCGGAGGGAGAATTGTGAAGGAGGACTCTGGTGCTTTTGCTGAAACCACAAGTAGCCTGACTATGGAAGTCATGGCAGTAAGTAAAGCAATAACATGGCTCGAGACACAGACATTCACTAGGGCATGTTTCCTTAGCGACTCAATGAACATGATCAAGAGGATAGAGGAGGGGTCGATCCGAAGAGAATGGTTGCTGCCTCTGGAGCGGTCTCGGCTGGCAAAGATTAGTTTCATCTTCGTGCCAGGGCATGCGGGAGTACAAGGAAATGAGCGGGCTGACAAGCTCGCAGGTGAGGCTACTGTGGAGGGCGGACGCGCCATGGACCAGGCTGACATTCTGAATGCTCTACGAGAAGTAAGACTTTTGCGTGAACCAAGTGATGACTGTGAATCTACAACCATGGCCAGACTGCGAGAACAGCAAATTAAAAGAGGGGTTGCCAAACAAGAACACTACGCTGGAAGCCAAAGAAGATTGATAAACCAACACAGAACTGGCGTCGTTAACTGCTACACGCTGCGGGATTTGCTGAGGAGGGGATCCGAGCACTTATGGACTGAATGGTTCGATGTGCAATGAGGATGATCTGTCGACTAACTAACTAACTAGACAAGCATTACCTCAAACAATATAAGATATGGGTCTATGTTAGTATACACTTGTTAGACAAGCATTACCTCAAACAGTATCAGCTATGGGGCTACGTTAGTATACACTTGTTAGACAAGCATTACCTCAAACAGTATCAGCTATGGGACTACGTTAGTGTACACTTGTTAGACAAGCATTACCTCAAACAATATAAGCTATGGGTCTATATTAGTATACACTTGTTAGACAAGCATTACCTCAAACAGTATCAGCTATGGGTCTATATTAGTATACACTTGTTAGACAAGCATTACCTCAAACAGTATCGGCTATGGGACTACGTTAGTATACACTTGCTAGACAAGCATTACCTCAAACAGTATCGGCTATGGGACTACGTTAGTGTACACTTGTTAGACAAGCATTACCTCAAACAGTATCGGCTATGGGTCTATATTAGTGTACACTTGTTAGACAAGCATTACCTCAAACAGTATCGGCTATGGGACTACGTTAGTATACACTTGTTAGACAAGCATTACCTCAAACAGTATCAACTACAGGGACTACGTTAGTATACACTTGTTAGACAAGCATTACCTCAAACAGTATACGCTTTATATCCATGATATGCCATTTTTCACATAAATCTTGGATATTACCAAAGCGCTGTGGCTCAAGGGCAGTGAACGCGTTCCACAACTCCCCGACATACCGAGTCGGGGTTCGAAATTAGCCGCTGACGATTTGGAAGCTGACAGCTTGCTGTTGATTTCAAAGGTAGGAGCATCGGTTGTTCAGAAAGATACTGAACGTAAAAAGTGCCTAGTAAATCACAAGCAGCTAAAAAATGACGGGGTTGATTGCGACGTCCTAAAATGAACAAGCAACTAACTTTGTAATTATTGCTATAATTGTCGTTAATGTTCCTTTTGTCATCTGCAACTTATAATACTATCATTTTGTTTAATGTTCCAAATGAATATCTGCTACCTAAACTGTTATTACTTTGGTTATTGTTCTAAAAAATATGTGTTGCCAATACGGTTATCATTTTGATTATTGCTCCAAGTGAATATCTGCTGCCTATACTGTTATTTTGTTTATTGCTCCAAGTGAATATCTGTTGCCTATGCTGTTATCATTTTATTTATTGTTCCAAGAGGATATCTGCAGGCAATACTGTTATCATTTTCGTTATTGTCCCATATGGACATGTGCAGCCTATACTGCTGTTATTTTGGTTATTGTCCTATATGGGCAGTCTTCTATGGTGAAGAAACTGCCAGGACAGCTCATAGTTTTGTGGGTCTGGTCGGAAGCCCCATGCCAACCCACCTTGCTTGCATGTTACGACATACTTTATGGGACATGGCATCCCTATTCTCCTATCAGACCCGGAGACACACAGAAATCAGATACTATGTTACGATCTTATAGCGTCCTGTGCAGAGTTGTTTCTAAGTGCTGAACATAACCGTCCTTCGCCACTTCCCTTTCCTCACGCAGTTGTATGCAGAGTGTCTTTTATGACATGTGTTCGTTGTGGTTGGTCTATGCAGTCTCTCTCTCTCTCTCTCTCTCTCTCTCTCTCTCTCTCTCTCTCTCTCTCTCTCTCTCTCTCTCTCTCTCTCTCTCTCTCTCTCATCACGGAGAGCTGGAATTAATCATCATTCTTAACCACTCCTTTCACCTCATGCAGTTTCATGCGGAGGGTGTCTTTTATGCCCTATGCCCGCTGTTGTGGTTGTTGGCCTGTGAGGTGTCTCATCACGAAACGCTGGAAATGCTCTTCATCCTTCCCGCACTTCCCTTTCCTCGCGCATTTTCTTGTGCAGGGTCGTTTATATCCTGTGCCCGTTATGGTTGGTACATGGAGCCATTTCTTTCATTGTTTTTTTTTTATAAACCACTGTGACATTTTACAGGTCTAGCACCAAGAGTCTAATGTACCTTAAGACGTGTATATGTGTCCTTTACTTACTTACTTATAGGGAGCTGCGTGGTCTCGAGGTATGGTGTCCGCCTCGAGTGCTAGGGGTCCCGGGTTCAAGCCCCGGTGAGGACCGGGATTTTTTCACGTGGACTTCTAGCAATGAAATTTCCCCTGGTCTCTGGGTAGTGAGATCGGACGCCCGTGTGTATTGCTGCGTACGTAAAAAAATCCCTTGGCAGTTGGAAATCGTAAAAGAGTAGCCTAATGGCGCTGCCCGGGCAAAATTTCCAGTTTAAAAATCTACCCAAAGTATTTCAGGATCCTCGCCGGTGCTACGCAGTTCGTGCACTGAGCTGAGTTTCTCCAAACTCAGGTTTTAGTTAGGAGGAGAACGGAGCACTTATGGGTTACACCCGTGTGCCGTGATGTTGATCCATCGACTAAAACTAAACTAAAACTTTACTTACAAATATAAAACATGTTTTCGTAACAACTTCTGCTACACACTGTTGCACTACCATACTCAATTCAAATTGCTGCAACAATTCCAGATTCGCAAAATTAGTTAGTTAGTCGCGGTTCCATCTTCACTGCAAAGGGTCGCCCCATTATGCTCCTTTCCTGTGCCAGTAAATATGACAAACAATGCTCCTCACTGCCCCATGTGAAAAGTGGAACAGACAGGAGACCAACAGCCCGCACAGGTATACTATGAATAATGCCGCTGCCAGAATGCCAACACAAAAGTCCGCCAGGAAAAATATAGTTCATCGTCGATGGAAGCGGTAGTCACTAGAAAATAAGCAGCCACATATTACTGCATAAGGCAACCCAGTTAGTTCAACGACCAGCTGGCCGCCATTTTTCTGATAGTGTTACTATCCAACTCCACACACAAACAACATGCACAGTGAACTGCATGTTTGGAACAATGGCCGGCTGTCGCTGAATTGACTGTTTTGTCTTTTCGGTTCAATCAATCAATCATGTGCTATGCCGGTAAGCGTGGGCAGTCATGACTCGCCATTTCACTCGATCACCAGAGTCGGTTCACGGGTGCATTTTTAAGGAGACTCATGGAAGTCGTCGCTGGAGCTACGGAGTTCATGCTTTGTGCGGCGCTTTCGGTGAAGAGACCGAGCCATGTGGGATAAAACCCGGGTCAATAAAGTCTTTCTTGTGACTGCCGTTTCCTTTGACGATGAACTGTATTTTTCGTGGAGGACTTTTGTGTTGGTATCCTGGTGGCGGCATTATGCGCAGTGTACCTGTGCGGGCTGTTGGCTTGCCGAGACTCCTGAATGTTCCACTTTTAACACTGGGCAATGAGGAGCATTTTGTGTGATATTCATTGGCACAGAAACAGAGCATAACGGGGACGACCCGTTGCCGTGAATTTGGAACCGCGACTAACTAACCAACAACATGAAAGAAATATGAACTGCAATGGATACCAATAATTGAATATATGGCCTACTGCAATAAGCCTATGACAATGGGAAGCAAGTTAAAGATAGATAGCTCTAGAGACGGTGGTTCTGAATTTCGGTGTGAGATTGAAGCAAAATGATAAAGTCAAAGAATCATACCAGTCATAACCAAAATAGCAAAAAGCACCGTAATGGCATCCACAAACCCAGGACTAACAGGTATCCATACATGAAAGGGGTTGATCCCAAGTTCTTGAGGAATCTGAAGTTCTCCAGGAAGCACAATTTAAACAAGTTAAGGCTATAGCTGTAGCTGACAAATAAACAGCTTAGAATAAAAGCTGATGCTTGTTGAAAGTACAACTTTGAATGAGAATGATTAATAAAGTTGTTTCCATCATTAAAACAAAAAAAAAACAAAAAAAAAGCAATATACCAACAACAATCAAATAACGTGATGTAAGGCACTGGTTCTCAACCTTTTTTGGCCCATGCACCCTTTCTCCATATGTTCAGAATGTCATTCCTCCCCCACCCCCTTTCTTATTTCCTCCCTATAAATTCGCCCACCCCTACATAGTATACGTAAAAATGGAAGCTAAATTTGAAAACGCATATTAGAACAAGTCTACACGAATACATAAAGCGTGATTTGCGGGTCTACTTACGTTATAAAACGAATTTCAGAAGAGGGAAAAGTACAGAAATGCAAAGTATGGAGGTAACAACAATATCAAGTAATCGGTTCTTGTATTAACGCGATCTTTAAATAATCTTAATCTCTCTCTCTCTCTCTCTCTCTCTCTCTCTCTCTCTCTCTCTCTCTCTCTCTCTCTCTCTCTCTTTCTCTCTCTCTCTCTCTCTCTCTCTTTCTCTTCCTCTCCCCCCCCCCCTCTCCCCCAATTGAAAACACTAAAATTCCTCCCTAGGGGGAAATTCCCCACCGGTTAAGAACCACTGATGTAAGGGATCAAAATTACAAAGTGAAATAATTCAAATCATTTAAAAGCTGTACATTTATTGACAGGAGTGAAGATGGATAGTATGATATGAATATCATAATTGCTGAAAAACTATATAATCGGCGTAATATGAATATCACAATTGTCTGATTGATATGACTATATAATCTATGACATATTAATATCACATATGTCTTAAAGACATGCCTGTATAATATATACATGACATATGAATATCACAAATGTCTAAAAGATATGACTATAGAATCTACACAGCATGAATATCACAAACGTCTTAAAGACGTGTTTATATAATCTACACAATATGAATATCGCAATTGTTCGAAACACATGATTATATAATCTACACAACATTAATATCACAAATGAAAGAATTATATAAGCCACACAACATTATCATTGCAACTGCCTGAACGACATGATTATATAATCTTCACAATATGAATATCACAATTCCCTGAAAAGCATGATCATATAATCTGCACAATATGAATATCACAGTTGTCAGAACGACATGCTTATATAAAGTTCAGGAAATCAATTTGGGAATCAGTTGAGCCCACTGAAACAGTTACATAAATAAACACACGTAGTATTGTTTGGCGCTCACAGAAGTGAGAAGAAAGAAGATTTATTGATATAATTTATTTATGTAACTGTTTCAGTGGCCTCAACTGGTTCCAAATTGATTTCCTGTGTAATACGTGTACAGCATTAGAACCGACCAATCATTCCTCTTCTTTAAATGTTTGTTAAATATACTTAACAAAGCATTTACGGTCCGATGTGTTTGTGTGTTTGTTATTTGACATATGCTGGTTTAATATAAATCTATGAGACCTATGGTGCTATCTCAATGGTTTGATACGAATTCTGTCTGTATTCCATAGTTGTAGGTTCATGTGTATAATAGACATGACTAATGAAGACACTTTATGTGGAGTGTCTAGTTGGTCGTGCGTCGAAGTGCACTTGTTCCTGCAGCGAGGCAATGTCGTCATTTGGAGGTGATAGGTTCGAATCCTGTCGTTAATTATAGCTTTTCAAATTTTATGTTGTCTAGTGCGTCCTCTGGTCTCTACTTCTTTCTTCTCACTTCTGTGAGCGCCAGATAATACTACGTGTGTTTATTTATATAAAGTTCACAATATAAATATCATAAATGCCTGCACGACACGATATCATCTTCACAATATGAATATGATAATTGTCTGAAAGATATGATTATGTAATCTATACAATATGAATATCACAATTGTCTGAAAGACATGATTATGTAATCTATACAATATGAAAAGGCAAAAGCATAGGTAAGAAAAACAATAGTGATAACAGACAATACACCCCAATTGCTGTGAAGTTGGAACTGCGACTAACTAACTAACTAACTAACTAACACCCCAATTATGAATTAGAGCCCTTAACAGTTGAAAGGGATATTTGTGTTATAAATACAATACAATACATCATTAGCGGACTAGGTCTAAAATATATTATTGGTTGTCAGAACTACAACGTCATTAACATTGTTAACACTCTGTTTACTGTTAGGGCCGACTCCGTGGCGATGGCGTTACGGACGCAGTTCATAATCCCGCATACCGCATTCGAAACACAGTTGTGGGCGATTTGGCAGCAGACCGTTTTGCGTTGGTGTTTTATTAAATGGTATGGGTGCCGGTCGTTCAGAAAGCAATGGCTAACTACTGAACGTAAACTTGCCAAGACATCACGAACGGTCAAAAATTCTGGGGTTGACTGCAACGCCCTGTACAGGATATGCAATTAACCTTTTGTTTTTTTTTACAGTTATGAGCTCACATGGTCAATTTAATATCAGACAAGCATGCACTGTGGCCAGTCCATCTCTGTAATACATTGTCAAGATTGCTGCCTAGCGTCTCTCTGATGCAAAGTTGCAATATTTGCGCCTTTCTGTCAACCCGCTTGTCTGTTGTCATTTTTCTTGATGGCCCTGGTTTTCGAATTACTCTGGTTCGTTTCATTCATGTAATTAAAAGTTAACAACAGCAAGGTTAATTTACCTGGAGTCTTGATTCTTGTCAAAATACTTGATTCTTGCCAAAACAATCTTTTAATCCAATGATATTAATTTCACCACAATGTATTTACCGTAAATCCTTTAGAACTTGTAAAATTAATAGGGGCTAGATGTTTACTGAATGCCCGTACACACAGACATGTAGCTTGACCGATGAATGAACTACACATGAGGTAGAAATGTCGCGCCAAAGTTATGAACTGAGTTCACTCAGTTTTAACTCAGGGTACGGGCTTAACGCCTGGACGAATGAGAATCAGCGTCACGTTTATTGATACAATAGCAACAGGGACAATGGCAGTTAATGTCTTTGTTATATATATATTGGTTATTTAGACGGTCTGAAGCGTCATGTTAATGACATCGTTTTACCCTTCTTTCTCTCTCTCTCTCTCTTTCTCTCTCTAGCTAGCTCTCTAGTTCTCTCTCCCCTCGCTATCTCTCTCTCTCTCTCTCTCTCTCTCTGGCTCACGCTCGCTCGCCCTCTCTAGCTCTCTCTCTCTGGCTCACGCTCGCTCACCCCCCTCTCTCTCTGGTTCACGCTCGCTCGCCCTCCCTCTCTCTCTCTCTCTCTCTCTCTCTCTCTCTTGCACGCTCAATCTCTGGCTTTCTCTCTCTTTGCTGCGGTCAGGAGAGGGTCTTACTGTGGCCAACAACTTGGGGCACCTCTATACAAGGTCTGGAGGGGATCTTACTGAGGCCAACAACTTGGGGTACCTCTATACAAGGTCAGGAGAGGATCTTACTGTGGCCAACACCTTGGAGCGCCCCTATACAATGTCAGGAGAGGAACTTACTGTATTCAACACCTTGGAGCACCTCTATACAAGGTCAGGAGAGGATCTTACTGTGGCCAACACCTTGGAGCACCTCTAGGTTGTAAGGCCTATCGACAAATTTAGTTCCAGTCTGACTAACGGTTCAAGGATCTTCAAGCCTATCACTAGATGTGAAGTCTCAGTACCCTTCTGACCGCCAGTTTCTGGGCTTATAATGGGGACGTTGAGTTCTGCAAAACAGTACCCGTAGAAGTTTAGTTTAGTCGACGGATCAACATCACGGCACACGGGTGTACCCCATAAGTGCTCCGTTCTACTCCTAACTCAAGCCTGAGTCCGGAGAATCTCAGCTTAGTGCACGAACTCCGTAGGACCGGCGAGGATCCTGCAATATTTTGGGTAGATTTTTAACTCGAAATGTTGCTCGGGCAGCGACGTTAGGCTACTCTTTTTAGATTTCCAAGGGAATTTTTACGTGCGCAACAATACACACGGGCGTCCGATCTCACTACCCAGAGATCAGGGGAAATTTCGTTACTAAGAAGTCCATGTCAAAAAATCCCGGCCCTCACCGGAACTTGAACCCGGGACCTCCAGCACTCAAGGCAGACACCATACCTCGAGGCCACTCAGCCCCTTGAGTGGTAGAACACCCGTAGAAGTGGTACTTCGGAAACTGGGTCAGATTGTCATGGGCAGAAATGAATTAAGACGGACATAGGTTGGTAGAACAGTAGAGTGGTAGTCACTCACTACAACCCCCAAGACAGGAACAGTAAGAATTAACAATAGAACTAAGACAGAGTTAGTAACATTCAAGGAGCTCACCGGTTCACGGGAAATGTAGGGGTCGAGAATGGCGACTTGAGCGAGAGGGCTAGCTATATTCGGCATTTGGGACGCGGAGAGCTTAAGGAACAGACACACACAGATTTCAGCAATATTTCCATACAAGTTATCTACAAAATTATTGAAGAGTTTACAACATCAAGATTGAAACAGAATTCACACAACGATTAGTTCACCCTAGCAGTCAGCGTAATACAGAGTATAGATGCAAACTTTCTTCAGGACTCAAGGCGCATTCACATGGTTTGGCTTGGGTTAAAACTCAGTCTGCCAGAGGATTTTCAAACCGCCATTGAACTCTCTTGTCACACACATCACCTCTCTTGTCACACACATCAACTCTCTTGCCACACACATCAACTATCTTGTCACACACATCAACTCTCTTGTCACACACATCAACTCTCTTGTCACACACATCAACTCTCTTGCCACACACATCAACTATCTTGTCACACACATCAACTCTCTTGTCACACACATCAACTCTCTTGTCACACACATCAACTCTCTTGCCACATGAGAGGGACATAATATGACGACTTCGGTACTGGCGAGCTGAAACAGTGCAGAACTAGCAGGCTTAATTTAAGGGCAGTACTATTGGTACAAGACTACAAGAACTATGTTACAAATCCACAAGGGTTCTACTACAATGGATTTCTTCACGTTGCAATATACCTGGAAATGAAGAAGACAACATATTGGCAAAGGAAGATGGAATATTACCTCGGCCAGGTATAGACATAACCTATGATGAGGCCAAGAGATTTATAAGAAGAACTTATAGAACTAAGTTGAAATCAGGGCATCCAGGTCACCAGAACGATCATGCATAACTCAACCGAAACAAACATTAACAAACTTCAGACTCCGCAAAGGACACAACAGACTGAAGTACCACATATTTAATAAACTAAAGATAGGAGATAGTGATGAATCTAACTATGAATATAACTGATGAAATGACAGCTAAACATATGTTACATGAGTGTCAAAAATACGCAAAGCAGAGAGAAGTATTTTGGGTTACACACTCTCCATTTGAGAATAAACTCTAAGGAGATGGTGTGACTGAACGCTCTCATCAAAGCTGACTTGTCTGTGCTAGACGCAACGTTCCAACTGGCACCACGCAATGTTATCTTTACCCTCACGGAGAAAGGTAGTTAGTCGAAAGATCATCCTCATTGCACATCGAACCATTCGGTCCATAAGTGCTCGGATCCCCTCCTCAGCAAATCCCGCAGCGTGTAGCGACTAACGACACCAGTTCTGTGTTGGTTTATCAATCTTCTTTGGCTTCCTGCGTAGTGTTCTTGTTTGGCCACCCCTCTTTTAATTTGCTGTTCTCGCAGTCTGGCCATGGATTCACAGTCATCACTTGGTTCACGCAAAAGTCTTACTTCTCGTAGAGCATTCAGAATGTCAGCCTGGTGCATGCCGCGTCCGCCCTTCACCGTAGCCTCACCTGCGAGCTTGTCAGCCCGCTCATTTCCTTGTACTCCCGCATGCCCTGGCACGAAAATGAAACTAATCTTTGCCAGCCGAGACCGCTCCAGAGACAGCAACCATTCTCTTCGGATCGACCCCTCCTCTATCCCATTGATCATGTTCATTGAGTCGCTAAGGAAACATGCCCTAGTGAATGTCTGCGTCTCGAGCCATGTTATTGCTTTACTTACTGCCATGACTTCCATAGTCAGGCTACTTGTAGTTTCAGTGAAAGCACCAGAGTACAGGAGACTGCAGCGAAATAGAATGGTTGTCGCAACAGGACAAGTAATTAAACAACAGCGCCTGAATGGAATTTTATTTCTTGCAAGATGTTTCCTTCATAGTGGGGGAATTCGGAAAACATGCCCGATATTCCTGCACTGTGTGGCAGATGAACGGCTTACCTGTGGGAATGGATGTCCTGGGTTTTATAACCTGAATGCATATTATGAATAGATGTCAGTGAACTGTAGCTCTGAGCCACAAAGGCTGTGTGTGTGTGCAATTCCTTTCTTGTGGATTTACCATAGAAGGCCTCTGGAACATAAGTGGTGGTTAACTGGCCTACATGTGTGTGCCTACACTGGGTGCTTACATTTGGCCTACCAGGAAGATTGTCAGTGAAGGCTGATGGGTCTCACCTTTCTAATGCAGTTAAGAGTGACGACCATGAATCAGCCGTTGACCACTCAGAGCGCAACTGTATCACTCAAGCCTTATTTGACAGATGAGTACCACCAAACTAAAAATGAACCCACCAATTGCCAATAGCATTAAACCAAACGGGGAATCCACAGTGAACAATCAAACAATTTTAGTTTCTTAGACCAGAACATGCACGTGTGGATTACAATGGAGTGATATAATGACAATTAACATTCTTAGTGTTAATTAGCCGGTCTACTTGGCGTAGGTGTTAAGAACGTTGTTCTTAATACCGTATACTCTCGTATGAATCACAGCTGCGAGAGATTCGGCAGCAGATTGTGTCGCATTGGTTACTTATGGAGGATATGTGAGCTGGTTGTTCAGAAAACAATGGCAAATTACTGAAAGTAAAACTTGCCAAGACATCAACAGCAGCTGAAAAAATGCTGGTGTTGACTGCAATTTCTGTAAAGGATATGCGGGGGGAAAAATTGTTAATTAATGTGTTATTCTTGGATGCCCATTGTGCATATCATCCCAGTCATCCATTATAATCTGTTAACTTTACC
Source organism: Cepaea nemoralis (assembly GCA_014155875.1). NCBI lineage: Eukaryota > Metazoa > Mollusca > Gastropoda > Stylommatophora > Helicidae > Cepaea > Cepaea nemoralis. The sequence continues at coordinate 112,449 of JACEFZ010027902.1, read as the reverse complement.
CAGCAGAAATTAGTTAATTCTTTATAAGAGTTACGTGTGTTTAACTGTGTTAATATTAAATAGATAGGGATAGACATTGCTATCTGGGGTTGCAGAACAGGAGAGCTGTGTGGCAGGGATACTACTTGTCTTCAGTCCTACAAGGGTGAGCATTCTCCTCTCTGAAGGCAGTGCCTTTCATGTTCCCTCTTAGCCTTCTACTAGAAAACCTTACCTGATCCCTTAGTGGAATCCTACCAGATGTGTCTGATCCAATATCAGGGAGTCTTGTGAGCTATTTCTAGTTTTCAGTTAGTAGTCGGCAAACGAATTGGGAATATATATCCCCCATCTCAACTTAACATACCACAGATATCAACAAGTTATTTATTTAATTCATTCATAACTGATGCCTGGAGGTCAGCATAGCAGAATGGGTAAGAGCATTTGCTCTTAAACTTCTGTTATGCTGATGGTATGTATAAGGTTAAACCCCTGCACTGGTCAGTTGGACTAAGATGTTGATTTGTCGTCCTTGACTTTGGGCCATAAATTACAAGTATAACAGAAGTCGGGGTGGGTTAAGGGACACCAGTAAAAAGGAAAGCTAATCCATACGCAAAACTTAGTCCAGTGTACTAGAAGTAGTAGCACATATATGGACTATACTTGAGTTCAAAGTAACAATGACAAAGAAAGCTTCAACACAAGTCTTTGGACCAACTAACCTATGATAATGATGATGTGGCTCAGTACACTGAATTAGGATCTGGCTGCGAAGGAGAGATATTGAACAAGGAAAACCCACTTCATTTGTAACCACTATTGCAGTATGTGCAACGAATGCAACAAGTGATCATACTTAGCATGATGATGGATTATTGCAATCTTGCAAGTCATGGATTTAATAAGTTCGTAATTGGAATTTGTCAACTCCGTTACTGTAAAGTGTTTGAAATCACAACTGAAAACAGCGAAATTCTGTATGCTTTTACGAAGCATTTATTTATTAGGATTTCAATTTCATTTGTTAAGTGCTCATCTGTGAGAACTGCTTCATAAATTTTTGTGGCACATACTGTGATACATATTTTGCAATTTGCGCTCAAAATTTCATTTACATGCAAAATACAAGCTAGTTTCTGTGGTCTAGTACTTAATGGCCGCTCTTGTGGATGTCTACTGTAGAGTACTATAGACAACATCTTTCGTCAGATACTACAAGTTGAGTTGAGTCAAGAACCGACATCACAGTACTCGAGACATTCTCATAAATGCTCTGTCAACTTCAACAGCTAGCAAAGAGTCCAAATACTAATGGTACCCGTTGTATTCTAGTTATGTGTCCATCTAACGCAGTGGTTCTCAACCGGTGGGCAATTACACCCCCCCCCAGGGGAAAATTTTAGGGTTTCAGGGAGGGGGGGGGGAGGAATTAAGATTATTTCAAGAACGTGTTAATACAAGAACCGATTACTTGATATCGTTTTTTCCTCCATACTTTGCGGTTCTGTACTTCTCGCTCTCCTGACATTCGTAAGTAGACCCGCAAATCACGTTTTATGCAGACGTATAGACTTATTCTAGTATGTGTTATTAAATTTAGCTTCCATTTTTACGTATACTGTGTAGGAGGGGGGGTATAAGGAGGAAATATTAAAAATTAAAAAGGGGGGGGGGGATGATGTTCTGAACATATGGTGAAGGGTTCATGGGCCAAAAAAGGTTGAGAACCACTGATCTAATGTTTCATATGAGTACTGTGTAGGCTACATCCTCTGGTCACTCTTTGCTGCACCATTAATCTCACTTCTGTATATTTTGAATGCTCCTAGACAGCTGCATTCATTCACTTTTTAAACAGAAAAATGAACATAAGGTAACTCAGCTTTTTAATCATTAATATTTCAAATCTTTAATATAGTTTGAACAATAACAATTCATTCCACACATGTTATAAATTAATTTTTAATAGGTAGTTTGTGTGATGAATGTTAACAGCACAAACTGTGTACAATATGAATACGTATTTTATTATAATTAGGCAAAATATTATAAATTACTCTCCCATGTATATATATGTGCAAATATATACAGTATATAGTTGTTTTTTTTTTTGACCCCATGGTTATGCCATTGTGGCACTTCTGTGATATGGTGAGTTGCGCAAATGCACTCCATGAGTGATGCACTCCATGAGTGATGTGAGTCAATACCATGCTGACCTTTTATCTCAAGAAATAAATTGCTCTATATCCATTTAATGAGTTACCCATTCAGGTATGTTGTCAAGTAAAAATTCTAGCTTCAGATGAGAACTGAATTCAAGACCACTGGGCAGAAGGTGAGTGTACTGGCTACTATACTATTACAGTTCCACATACTTATATAAGATAATGTGCTGAGTTAAGAAAATTATGAGATTGCTTAATAAAGCAATATGCTGAAATAGGTTGGTATCAAGAAACAACAAACTGGCACAAACCAACAGGACTCTGAACATGGACAATAGTGGACTCAAAGCACACCTTCAGTGAATGGGTCTGTCACTTGAAAATGTGGAGCACCACAACAAACTCCCCATAGCATCCTACAAGACAGTCTAGGGTTTATTAGAGAGAGAACAGAAATCTGCCTCACAGGTGTAACGATACCTAGACAAACTTTGAGGGACTACGGAAGACCTCAAAAGAAGACCCATGTTCATGAATCATGTTAGAATAGATGTGTAGGAAATGCTGATCGCTAAAGAAGAACAAACAAATCAAGAGACATGTCATGTCTCCATAATTGTTTACCATACGCAGGCTTGAACCTCAGGAATTAAGGCCGCCTGGTTAGTGCTGTCGCCTCAAACTGTGCAGGTTATAGTTCAATGTAAAAACAGTTTTTAAAACATTGTTTTCAAAGCAAGTCTTCCTAACTTGCAATGCAGATGCTATAATTAGTTTATTAGCATTCTGTGCGCTATATTACTGTGCTTTACCATCTGATGTAGAGACATGGATTACAAATAAACATTTAGAAGAAAGAATTAATGTTACTGAAATGTGGATACCCGGACCAATATTCAGGAAAGATGAAATAAAAACATCCTAACCAAACAAGAAATGGAAAGAGAATTACCAAACAAGATCAAGGTTTCACAAATAACATATTTTGGGAATATTTACAAGAAAAAACACAGTGCTGAAAATCATTCTGGAAGGAAATTAAGGTTGGCAATCATGCAATAGGAAAGTAAGAGTTTAAATGGGAGGACATCAAAAGAGGGTTGAGAAAGAGGTTATTAGACTACTATCGTGATGATAATATCATGACAACAGTGTAGTAGAAGAAGCTGAAGGCAGGCCGAGATAAATGATGCTTGATTGTCTACAGACAACGGCAAGGAGGAAAGCCATCAATAGGATGGATCTAGAACACCAAGGACAAAGATCTGTGGAGAGACATGAATGTTTAAACCACTCTGTACGGTATATGGTATTGATAATCATGACAAGAGACAGAAAAAGCGGGAGATCCATTGCAGATAACTGTCGAAATGAGCAGGACAACTGATTTGGATCAGCATTTGTTTTAAACTATGCAACTTCGATCAGCATTTTACTCTCTGAGTACTGAGTTTGAGTCTAGTGACAATGAAATACCAAAGAACTGTGGAGAAAATATTACCATCTTTGGCCTGATGCTAGCCAGTCTCATTGTGCTGTACTGAATCAACTTAGTCCAACTGGGATTAGATAGATCCTAATATGTCTCTCTACAGATACGAAGTTCCAGTATCAGTCTTGCATACCCAGCTGATTTCTGAACATGGTACAGAGAAGGAATTGTTCTGCAACAAGCTCACCATGAAGGTAGTACTTTGGTAAAAAATGGTCAGCAAAAAAGTGTACACCAATTTCACACTGATAGGTTCAAGCCCTTTTCAGGCCTCAGATGACCTAACGCAACAGATCAGACTAAAGATGTAAAACGCAGTCCTCAAAAGTATTCACAATCAATCAACCAACCAACTAAATCAGCATCTTAAATAAAACTAAGTACATACAGTGACATAACAAATCTACTTTATAATACGATGTTTGTGATGAGGATGACACCTGTTACAGTGCTCTGTTTCATCTCCCATTCATTCTGGTAAACAAGAATATTTAGATTCTTCTCATGTACAAGAACCTGGAAACATAAACCTCATATCCTTGTCTTCATCTTGCTGCAAGCAGAGGAGCTGGTGGGCCGCATGCATGATGCCAACAGCAGCCACCCACTCAGATGTTTTCCTAGTCAGATGGGTCTATGGTAGGAACCGGCTGAACAGAGGCACAGACTCATTGTACTGTAAGGCAGATGGGGACAGGAGAAGCTACAGAAGGTAACTAGACTGATATGACAAGTTAAATCAGATGTCCTCAACCTTTGAACCTTTGTAATTCACTTCATGATGATGGTACAATGATAATAGACAACCATTCTTGTCACAATGTATCAAGTTGGTATTTTGACTCAATGATGAGCTAATCTCACACAATGAGATAATTACACTGGGACATGTCGTGCAGATTTCAGGTATAATGTTTACACTTAGACATCTAGTACAAATTTCAGCTATAATGTTTACACTTAGACATGTAGTACAATTTCAGCTATAATGTTTACACTTAGACATGAAGTACAAATTTCAGCTATAATGTTTACACTTAGACATGTAGTACAATTTCAGCTATAATGTTTACGCTGTGACATGTAGTACAGATTTCAGGTATAATCTTTACAATGTGACATGTAGAACAGATTTCAGCTATAATGTTTACACCTTCACGTTGTACATATTTCAGCTACACTGTTTACACTTTCACATGTTGTATATATTTCAGCTACACTGTTTACACTTTCACATGTTGTACATTTTTCAGCTATACTGTTTACACTTTCACATGTTGTACATATTTCAGCCATACTGTTTGTACTTTCACATGTTGTACATATTTCAGCTATAATGTTTGCACTTTCACATTTTGTACATATTTCAGCTATACTGTTTACACTTTCACATGTTGTACATATTTCAACTAATGTTTACACTTTCACATGTTGTACATATTTCAGCTGTACTGTTTACACTTTCACATGTTGCACATATTTCAGCTATATTGTTTACACGTTCACATGTTGTACATATTTCAGCTATACTGTTTACACTTTCACATGTTGTACATATTTCAACTAATGTTTACACTTTCACATGTTGTATATATTTCAGCTGTACTGTTTACACTTTGACATGTAATCCATATGTCAGCTATACTGTTGACACTTTGATATACAGAATAGATTTAAGCAAAGAATTTAACAATTTCAATTGCTGAACGAGTTATTCAGGCTTGTGCAATCTCACAGGAAGAATATCTAATTAGACCACAACTGCTACACTCCATTATACCAATGCCTTTCATACAGTCATATAAAAAGAAACAGAAAATTTTATATGTTTATCATGCAATAATAACATAATGTTCTCAAACTAAATGCTCACAGTTAGATAACTATAATTAAATTATACTTAAATGTGACTTTGTGAGGGTAAGACCTGTTAACATTATGAAGATAGGACCTCTATGGAGATATGACCTGTTAACATTATAAAGATAAAACCTGTTAACAGTATGAAGATAGGGCCTCTATGGAGATATGACCTGTTAACATTATAAAGATAGGACCTATATGGAGATATGACCTGTTAGCATTATAAATATAGGACCTATATGGAGATATGACCTGTTAACATTATAAAGATAAAACCTGTTACCATTATGAAAATGGGGCCTCTATGGAGATATGGCCTGTTAAAATTATGGAGATAGGGCCTCAACGGAGATATGACCTATTAACATTATAAAGATAACACCTGTTAACATTATGAAGATAGGACCTCTATGGAGATATGACCTGTTAACATTATAAAGATAAAACCTGTTAACATTATGAAGATAGGGCCTCTATGGAGATATGACCTGTTAACATTATGAAGATAGGACCTATATGGAGATATGACCTGTTAACATTATAAATATAGGACCTATATGGAGATATGACCTGTTAACATTATAAAGATAAAACCTGTTAACATTATGAAGAAAGGGCCTCTATGGAGATATGGCCTGTTAACATTATGAAGATAGGGCCTCAACGGAGATATGACCTGTTAACAGGGGGCTGCGTGGTCTCAGGGTATGGTGTCCGCCTCGAGTGCTGGAGGTCCCGGGTTCAGACCCCGGTGAGGGCCGGGATTTTTTCACCTGGACTTCTAGTAATAAAATTTCCCCTGGTAGAGTAAAATAACTAGAGACATCGTCCAAAATGAAATATACACATGTTCGCACAGTGCAAACATATGTGTATTTAAGTTTGGATGATGTATCTAGTTATTTTACTCTACATTGTGTGACTTCTGCAGTATGTACCTGACGAGATGCAGTGAAATATGCCAGGCAATAAATCGTACAATCTATGGGTAGTGTCTTTGTTATTAAAATGCAGAGAGAGTTGATGAAAGAAATAAAGAGGAGGCAAATGAAATATTTCGGCCACGTTAAAAGATATGATACTCTTATAAAAACCATACTGGAGGGTAAGGTTGAGGGCAAGCGAGCAAGAGGTAGACAGCAATACAAGTGGGAAGATAACATCAAGAGATGGACGAACATCAGCCTGACAGAATGTACAGTCAAGGCGAGAGACAGACAGTGTTGGAGATCCATTGCAGCCAACCTTCATTGTGGAACGGCACCTGATTGATTGATTGAAGGATCAGACTTAGAGGACTTGTTTTACTTTGTATTATAAAATACATACATAATCCTGTGGCAAACCCAGTGGCCATGAAGAAATTCTCCTCATAGAATCTCATTACCTGGCGAAATAATAAAAAAAACATAGATATGTTTCTACAAGGGTGAGTCAGTAAGTCACAAAATGATATAAGACTGTTGAGAATTGGTTATTGGTATTTTATAAAGGTGTCATTATGTGGCATATCCATCTAGTCTGAAGTCTATGTGTAACATAATGATGTGCTTATAGTAATATTATCATGTTATCACTATCAGGTTAGTCAGTACTAAGACTGGTGTTGCAGTCGTGCCATCATACCACTCCAGTCTCCTATTCTCCATGACTTACTTCAACTCTGCAAGTTTCTAAACCCCCATGTCCTTGCCTGCACTCCGAACAGAACTTATGAGGTCCCATGTTTGTCAGTATGGTTGTAGATTTGCAACTTCTTCACAAGAGTATTCTTGGAATGATAACGTGATGGTTTCTCCTTGAATTCCACATGTACATGGGGGGTGGCAGGTGGCTGTGTGTGTGTATGTGTTTGAAGGCGGGGGTGGGGGGCTCTGCCATGGATGACAATTTCTGTCTGATGAGACCCTGCTTTTCTCAGATGCATTTAATCAAATACTCTGGTGGGTATTCCTTTCCCCTGAATTGTATTTGCTGCTCTCACGCTGCCTATCCTCTACTACTAGGCGGTGCAGCTGTGAGTTTCTCTTTGTCCGGTTGAATGAGACTATGACGCGTTTCTCAAACTCTTCAGTACTTTACAAGACATTAACAATATGAAACTATGATGCGTTTCTCATACTCTTCAGTACTTTACAAGACATTAACAATATGAAACTATTGATGCGTTTCTCATACTCTTCAGTACTTTACAAGACATTAACAATATGAAACTATGATGCGTTTCTCATACTCTTCAGTACTTTACAAGACATTAACAATATGAAACTATGATGCGTTTCTCATACTCTTCAGTACTTTACAAGACATTAATAATACAAAACTATGATGCGTTTCTCATACTCTTCAGTACTTTACAAGACATTAATAATATGAGGGGGGTGGGGGGAGGGGGGGGGGCATTAGCACCATAGAAGATACTGTGTTTGGGTTGTGAAGTATTAGCCTTCACATATTCCAGGCCATGACATATGCGTATGAGGTGAGTTTGCCAGTTTTCAACCTCGTCACCTTTCCTTCGCAGACAACAGCCAGAAAACTCAACTGTCTGGTATCCATTTTCATGAGGATGGGTTGAACCTGTCCTTTACAGGATGTAGCAGTCAACCCCAGCATTTTGTGGCTGTTGGTGATTCCTGGGCAAGTTTAGGTTCAGTAGTTTGCCATTGCTTTCTAAATGACCGGCACCCATACCATTTCATAAAAAACCAACACAGCTGTGTTTCAAATGTGGGTATTACAAACTGCGTCTGTAACTCCTTTGCCACGGAGCCGGTGGAGTCTATACAAATATGGGTCCAGCGCCATATGCCTCATGGGCCTTAAGGTGAGTCTAAGGGTCCTTGACTTATTTACCTATCTAGGTACTCCACTCACAAAAGAAACGAAGACAAATAAGTGTGACAGAATAAACAATATGGAGCTCAAAATAATGACAGAGAAACATGGATACAGACAAAAACAGAGAATTCAAAACAATGTTTTCCCATAGTGAATTAGAATAACGAAAACAAACAACAGATTGTGTGATTTATTGCCTGGCATATTTTGCTGCTTAGTTTTTCTACGAGTAGTATGGAGATCCCCTGCCGGCTTGTTAGGCCAGTCGCAAGTTTAGGACAAAGATCTGACAAAGGGAGTCCATCCCCTATGGCGAGCCATATCCCCATTAGCCCATGACCGCCAGTCTGCACCACGTGGAGGTGGTGGAGGTTACCAATGCCAAACCTGGACAATGACAGAAAAAAGAGAAAAGAAAAATCACAACAACAGAAATGAGATTCCTGAGAATACTCAATGTATCAAGAAGAGATAAGATCAGAAACGAAGAAATCAGGACTAAAGTGAGGGTTATAGCTGCACTAGATTTTATTAGAGAGCAGCAAGTCAAATGGTTTGGCCATGCAAGTAGGTTACCAACTAACAGTATACCACAACAAGTAATGATGTACTGACCAGAGGGAAACAGAGGAAGAGGCCGACAAGGAACAAGAGGAACATGATGAGATGAGAGAGATGAGATGAGCTATTTTGCTGCATCTCATCAGGTACATACATACATACATACAGCAGAAATCACACAACATAAACTAAAGTGATTAGATAAATCCTTCAAGCACTTGTTAAAGGTCGCAGAAGTAGTTTATGTTATGTGAATTCTGCATATATGTACCTGACGAGATGCAGCGGAAATATGCCAGGTAATAAACTGTGCAATCTATTGTTTGTCTTCGTTATTCAAAGACAGAGAATGACAGAAAGCCAAAGACAACAGACAAAGAACTTGCCTTATCAAATACTGACTGCTTGTGCTTCATCATTTGAGAATTGACCCTTGCCTCAGCCTGTGTTAAGCCATGTGTCACCCTCGCCCAGTCCAACTTAATGTAACCATTTTGCTGTGCTATCTGGGGATGGGTTAAATTTGCATACTTTTGTCAACTTATAATGACATTCTATCTCAAGCTACTAGTGGTTAAATTTACATACTTATAATGAGATTCTGTCTCAAGCCACTAGTGGTTACATTTGCATACTTTTGTCAACTTATAATAACATTATGTCTCAAGCTACCAGGCCTTCTAATAAAGATCCTATTTGGCAAGTCGCTAAGTATTTTAAAAAAAAAACAATTAGCCCTAGGGCCTAGACCAAAAACAACACAGACATGGTCTGAACTTCAGCCTTTTGCTTTACATGTTCTCTATATCATCATTTATGACTCCTTCACAGAGATCATCCGATTTATGACTCCTCCACAGAGATCACCCGATTTATGACTCCTCCACAGAGATCATCCGATTTATGACTCCTTCACAGAGATCATCCGATTTATGACTCCTCCACAGAGATCATCCGATTTATGACTCCTTCACAGAGATCATCCGATTTATGACTCCTTCACAGAGATCATCCGATTTATGACTCCTTCACAGAGATCTTCCGATTTATGACTCCTTCACAGAGATCATCCGATTTATGACTCCTCCACAGAGATCATCCGATTTATGACTCCTCCACAGAGATCATCCGATTTATGACTCCTTCACAGAGATCATCCGATTTATGACTCCTCCACAGAGATCATCCGATTTATGACTCCTTCACAGAGATCATCCGATTTATGACTCCTTCACAGAGATCATCCGATTTATGACTCCTTCACAGAGATCATCCGATTTATGACTCCTTCACAGAGATCATCCGATTTATGACTCCTTCACAGAGATCATCCGATTTATGACTCCTTCACAGAGATCATCCGATTTATGACTCCTCCACAGAGATCATCCGATTTATGACTCCTCCACAGAGATCATCCGATTTATGACTCCTCCACAGAGATCATCCGATTTATGACTCCTTCACAGAGATCATCCGATTTATGACTCCTTCACAGAGATCATCCGATTTATGACTCCTCCACAGAGATCATCCGATTTATGACTCCTCCACAGAGATCATCCGATTTATGACTCCTTCACAGAGATCATCCGATTTATGACTCCTTCACAGAGATCATCCGATTTATGACTCCTTCACAGAGATCATCCGATTTATGACTCCTCCACAGAGATCATCCGATTTATGACTCCTCCACAGAGATCATCCGATTTATGACTCCTCCACAGAGATCATCCGATTTATGACTCCTTCACAGAGATCATCCGATTTATGACTCCTTCACAGAGATCATCCGATTTATGACTCCTTCACAGAGATCATCCGATTTATGACTCCTTCACAGAGATCTTCCGATTTATGACTCCTTCACAGAGATCATCCGATTTATGACTCCTCCACAGAGATCATCCGATTTATGACTCCTCCACAGAGATCATCCGATTTATGACTCCTCCACAGAGATCATCCGATTTATGACTCCTTCACAGAGATCATCCGATTTATGACTCCTCCACAGAGATCATCCGATTTATGACTCCTTCACAGAGATCATCCGATTTATGACTCCTTCACAGAGATCATCCGATTTATGACTCCTTCACAGAGATCATCCGATTTATGACTCCTTCACAGAGATCATCCGATTTATGACTCCTTCACAGAGATCATCCGATTTATGACTCCTTCACAGATATCATCCGATTTATGACTCCTTCACAGAGATCATCCGATTTATGACTCCTTCACAGAGATCATCCGATTTATGACTCCTCCACAGAGATCATCCGATTTATGACTCCTCCACAGAGATCATCCGATTTATGACTCCTTCACAGAGATCATCCGATTTATGACTCCTTCACAGAGATCATCCGATTTATGACTCCTTCACAGAGATCATCCGATTTATGACTCCTTCACAGAGATCATCCGATTTATGACTCCTTCACAGAGATCATCCGATTTATGACTCCTTCACAGAGATCATCCGATGTTATGCATGTCTGCATTCATGGGTATCAGTTATTTACGAAAACGAGACATTCCAAAGGAATGTTGTGGTTATGTCACTGCTCCAGTTATTACTGGTAAGCATTCACTCATTTAAAAAATTGTTAGCTTGTTACAGTCAACTCTTAGGGCCGGTAAAAGAGTTTCACAATTCCCCGACATACTGATCAAGGGTGTGAAATCAGACATTGGTGATTTGGAAGCAGACTGCCTTGTGTTGATTTTGATGGTATGAGCGTCAATCGTTCAGATAGCAGTGGCAAACTACTGTAATGTAAAAATGTGCCTAGTAAATCAAAGACAGCCAAAAAATGTTGGGGATGATTGTAATGGCCTGCAAAGGACATGCAATTATTTATAGAAAATTATGCTAATGATCATCACGTGCCTGCTAACTGGCACATACATACATGCAACTCCACATATCTCTGGTGCTCTCGATCACTTCAAGTGTAGATATTCCTACATACCACCATTATACTCCATCTAGTATCATATCTTTTGGTCTGCGCTTGCCCCTTCTTCCGCAAACTTTTGTTGTCATCACAATGCTTTCCAATGCCTCTTTTCTCATTGCGTGACCCAAGAACACCATTTGTCTCCTTCTTACTGTGTATGTTTATTCGTACATACATACGTGTAGATATTCCTACATACCACCTAGTATCACCTCCATCTAGTATCATTTCCTTTGGTCTGCGCTTGCCCCTTCTTCCGCTAACTTTTGTTGTCATCACAATGCTTTCCAATGCCTCTGTTCTCATTGCACGACTCAATAACACCATTTGTCTCCTTCTTACTGTGTATGTTTTTGTTCTACTTTCATTAGCCTTTTCCAGGCCCTCATTGTTAGTTACTCTGGTAGACCAACGTATTCACAACATACATCACAGAAACCATGTTATTTTTTTCCGCTGGCTTTGAACTCAAGCGTAGTCCATACACGTGCTACTACTTCTAGTGCATTGGACTGATTTTTACATGTAGATTAGCTTTCTTTATTACCAGTGTCCCTCATCATCAGGCGAACCCACTCCGACTTCTGAGGTACTTGTAATTTACATCCCCAAGTCAAGGACATAAAGTCAACATTTTAGTCAAACTGACCTGTGTATGGGTTGAACCCGATACTTAAGCATCAGCAAACCGGAAGTTTCAAAGTTAGTACTCCTATCTATTCGCTCATGCTGCCTTCCAACCATGTTATTATGCTATTGCTTATGTAAAACTCATTGTCCTTTCCAACAGTTTATGAGTACTAAACTGCACCTTCAAGTCAATGTGTAAACAGTTCTCTGGTGTTGTTTCCCTTCAGTGTGCCATTCTTATCAAACAAAGCATGAGTGAGTCGGTCACACAATTTCATTGGTTGATTCTATCCAGCCGAGCGAGTTGGTGAAGTTGATAGAGAGCTGCACTGATAATATCATGAGCACAGACGGAGGTTAGCTTTTCACCAGCGAAAGTGAGGGGAAGATTTGTCGCTTATTCCTCCAGGCCTACAAAATGTGATGGTGCTATCGTATCACAGACCTGTAGCAGGAAAATGCTTGGGGACAAATGTTAGTTGGCACTTTAGCAAATATGGCAACAAACTGTACAAAGTCGCTTAATGTGGACAGGGTCGACTTCATTGCACAGGGTTTTTAATCCCATATGGCTCGGTCTCTTTCTGCGGCCTGGAAAGTGTTGCACAAAGCATGAACTCCGTAGCTCCAGTGATGACCCTCAGGAGTCTCCGAAAAAAATACACTCATGAACCAAAGGGCGCAGCCTGGAATCGAACCCACAACCTTCCGAGCTCAAGTCAAATGGCTTGACAACTTCACCATGGAGACTCCTTGCACTGATGTATGGTCAGACACGAGTTAGATGGCTGGGCTCATCACCTGCAAAAGTTAGGGAAATACTGGCCGCCTATGCCTCCATGTATTCAGACCTACAAAATGTGACGCCACTGTCATATCACAGACCAATAGCTGGAAAGTTCTAAGTGGCACATATTTAAAAACAATTCTATCCAGCAGATTTGTTATCATATTTTTTAAAATATAGGAATAGTTTCATTACAATATTTAACAGGTATAATGCTGATGTAAATCATGTCTGATTGATCTCACTTCAACTTGCTCTCTGCACCAATAATAGTCAAGATAATCAATGAAATACAGATTTATTCTTGATGGTGTACACAACCATGGCTCTGGTACATGCAAACTAAAAGTGTCAGTTATCTGTTTGATATAGTGCTTACATGCCGCAATAAGAATGAGGCAGGTCCACATTTTTATGGCTGAATGAAATGGTCAGTATCATGTTAGCCACATTTCCAGGTTTTCTGGTCCCCTATTTATGAGGTTGGGAGCCATAGTAGTGCATTTTCCAGCATACTTGCCTGCCAGCCCGGTGGTCGTAGTTTGAATCTTCATTGATGCAGATTTCATTTTAAACTGACCCTGGGCTCTAAGGTTGACCCAGCCTACAATGCGTACCAGGAAATGTCATGGGAAGCAGTGGCGGCCGGCCAGATAGTGACCACATCACCCATCTAGTGCGGTAAGAGAAATCAGTGGGAAAAATAATAATAAAACTAAATTAATGTAAAGTAAAAATGTAAACATAAGATTATTTTTACTTGATATTAATTTAGTTTTATTATTACTATTTTCCTAACTGTGATTTCTGTTAATTGGGTTTGAGTTCGTTTAAGACAAGTACACTGTTTCTTTGTCTCTGTTATCTCTCTCTCTTTCTTTGCAGGAGCCACACATATCAAACTATTTTCATTTTATAAATGTATGATACTGAACTAACACCAGTAGCAATCACAAATCACATTTTTTTATGTGACTTGTGGCAAGTCTGAGTATACGTTGTCTGATGTTTGCTGAGCCTTAAACTAGGATTCACAAACTACCTGCGTAAATCATAATTTACCTGAATCAGAAATAGTTTGCCACCCACAGAAGCTGCAGCCATATTTCCAAACTCATTTGACACATAAGCCGAAATGCTAGAAAGTTAAATCAGATTAATTTGAAAATTGAAAATATATTCTTCGTCTTCTCCTCCTCTTCCTCCTCCACCTCCTTCTTTCTTCTTCTCATATAATCACATCAATTTCTCTTATAATGATGATGTGCCACTTGTAGGCCTATTCTGTCATTTAAAGGATGTCTAAGATATTGATGCTATAAGGAAGTATCCAAAGCAGAATATACTATGCATTCATGAGCGGCAGTGGCTACCATATTGGCCATAGGGACATAGTGTTCAAATCCCCAGAGAGGCAAGGATGTTGTTTAAAGTGACCTTGGCTCTCAGGTCCACCCAGTCTAAAAATAGGTACCAAAAATGTTCTGGGAAGCAAAGGCAGCTGGCTTGATAATGACCACATGGCCCACTGGGAGCCTACTGGTCGATACAAATGTGGGGCCACCTGCAAATACTCAGTGCACCTCAAAATGTAGAAAATATGTTCGATATATTGAATATATAATTAATATAATATATATGAAATAGACATGTGCTGGCAGACGTGGTCAACCTGCCAGAATGGATCACAGCACTAGCTCTTAAACTTCCGGTGTGCTGGTGCCGAGATAGCGGGTTCAACCCCTACATCTGTCAGTTGTACTAAAATGTTGACTTACCGTCCTTGACTTGGGGACATAAATTACAATTACCTCAGAAGTCGGAGTGGATTCGCCGGATGGCGAGGGACACTGGTAATTGGGAAAGCTAATCCGCACGCAAAAATCTGGCCAGTGTATTCCCCAGTAGTGGCAACTAGTAGAAGTACTAACACGTTTATGGACTATGCTTGAGCTCACAGCCAGCAAACCCAGACACAAACATGGGCTTTATGTGTTTTACTAGTTCTGGTGTATTCACATGTCTAGCAGTTGTATGACTGCAGATTAGTCAGTCCTTAATATTAACATTATTGTCAGGTTTTAGTCAGATATGACTGAGCTACCGTATGACAGTAGGCGGTACTACCTGCTTTCTGTTAGCGCCGAATGTTGGGCGGCGCGCATCAAACCCGACATCCCACCACAGTGTGCCAACAGCTTATGGTGAAGAAGTGCAATTTAAAGGGTAAAAGCCTTACCCTAGTGCAAGGAAATGCAACCTAAAGACTAAATGTCATGGCAAGGCAGACCAGGCCCTAAGCCTCGGTCGGCAGCTGGTCTAGGATGGAAGTTCTGATTGGCGGACAGGTAGGGTATTGCTTTGCTGATCCGGCAGCTTGTCTTGTTCCAGACGAATTGGTGTTACCTTTCTTCTGGAGTAAACTAGGCAAGCCGAGAGAGGGATCATGCTGCATGGGCAACATATGGTCTCTAAACTCAGCCGAGGCTTTATGTTATGGAGAGGTACGTATAACTCCATTTTTCAAACTGTCGTCTGTCTAGACGACAGGATGACAGTCAGTCAATATTAACATGGATTCTAGGTCAGGCAAGAGTTTATGTACGTGAGCAATGATCCTTCATGTGAAATCATCAGTAGTTTTTGGCAACAGTCTATATGATACCAAGGATGTGCTGAAGAAAGCATCAAGGTAGATACAGGAAACAAATGGATGCCAGGAAAGCATGCTAAAGTATCAGAGACTTGATCCTTTCAATGTCCATGACTTGTACAAACATGAAACAGTGACGATTTGTTCTCAATAGGCTTAGATATAATGCTGAGATATTTGCCTAGGAAGAAACTAATCTAGGTAACAGAATAGTTCTAGGTTTCATAGTTTTTATTACAGGGGAAGCATTGGACAGGTTATCCTTGTTAAGGATAACATGTGGGTGTCTGATGGGTTTATGTCCACATGGACTATGATGTCAACCAAGTGCTTCCGGTCACAGTGCAGAACCCTGATCACTTTTTATTAAATTTGTCCCAAAGAAGTTTCCTGCTCTGGATATGTCATGGGCTAAGGCCATCACATTTTGTGGGATTGAATGCATGGAGGAGTAGGTGGCCAGTATTTTCCTAACTCAGTAGGTGAAGAGCCTAGAAGTTAACATGAATGTGTGCAATGGGAAATCAGTGACAAAACCTTTGGCCAAGACACAAAAAATATTGATATTGTGGTGACTGCATTGTCAGAGATAGGCAGAAATGACTCCACAAACTGGCATATGAATCCTAAAATGCATTAATGATAGCAGAGCAAATAGTCGATCTCTTAGATTCTCATGGTGTCATTAACCTGGCCTCCGTCTCCTACTTTGGGTTCACTATTTTAAGGGATTATGAGATACCATAACTGTGATCACTGCCCATGAATTAACCTGATCAAGAAGCACACAGAGCAAACACGAAGAGAAAGTACACATTTTCAGTATAACTGGTCAGGACACTATCGGCAAGATTACATGCAGAAGTGTGAAAGCGGCCTTTTTCTTTTTTCTTTTTTTTTGGATATGGCAGCGGAATTGGACATGGCACCATGCTGGTACCAAGCTGATGACACAAAGCTGTGTAAAATGTCAAACTGTCATTTACTGCCAATATAATACCTTGTGGTGTATGGCAGAGGGGTCAGGGAGCCTGAGGAATTAAGAACACTTAAATTGTGGCAGCAGGCTTGTAAGAGTGACAGTTCACAACCAGAAAATTAAAGTCACTGAAGCAGGAAATAAATCAGAAGCTGGTGAAATTTTACATTCTTTCCTGTCGGGCTGGTGATCGTGCGATCAAATCCTTTGAGACAAAGATTTTCACACAAGTATGGACTACATCGGCCATGTACTCAGAATAGACAAGACAAGACTCCCCTACCAAGCCCTCATATGGTCACCAGTAGGGAAAAGAAAATGGGGAAGACCAAGAGAGACCCTGCGTAGAACCATCATCAGAGAAGGCTCACTCAAATGGCCAAGTGAACACCCAAGATCTACAACAGGTAGCAGCGAACTGCCAGACATGGAGAGCCATTACTTCTGCCCAATGCGCCGACTTAGGCTCAAGAGGAAAGACTAACTAACTAACTAACTATCCAGGACCCCCCAGGTCAGCCCGGGCTTGAATGGGTACCAGAAAATATCCTGGAAGTAAAAGCGACAAGATTGATACTGACTCATCACCTAAGTTGAGTGCTGATTGGTCTATAACAATATCATTCATTCATTCAGTAGCATGTCCTTTGCAGAACCTCGCTCCCATAACAACCTTCTGGAAAACCTCTCGATCATAAGCAAGATGTCCCGCGTACGATACACCCATTTGGAGATCATATGCGACATCCCGCACCCATCTTCTCTTTGGCCTTCCTCTTCCTCTCTTCCCAGGCATATACCCCTCCATTATTGTTCTCTCCAAACTTTCGTGACGTTTCAAGTGACCAAAATATTTCAATTTTCTTCGTTTTATCGTTTTTAATAGCCAACCTTCTTCAATATTCAGCTCTTGAAGTATTGATACATTTGTTCTTTTCTTTACCCAAGATATTCTTAGAACTCGTCTATAACATTTATATTCAAAGGCATTTATGCGCTGCTCAGCTTGTTTAGTAAGTGTCCAGGTCTCACAGGCGTATATTGCAATAGGAAAGATGCATGCTCTTAAAAATCTAATTTTTGTAGTTCTGTCTGTCCCATTCCATAATTTATTCAGTTGTTTTGAAGAGCAATTGATAGTCGTCGTTTAATTTCTTAAATTGTGTCACCATTGTTCGTAATCAATGACCCAAGATATTCAAAATTTTCCACCACCTCCAAATTTTTCCTCATTAACATATATTTCTTTCTCCATAGAGGTTTTATCTGTATGCATTATCTTTATTTTTGCAATGTTAAGATACAATTTGTGATTTTCACTATTCAAGTGGGTTGAGGCTATTAGGTTTTCTATACCAGTCTGTGTTGTCGATCGCAATACTGTATCATCAGCATACCGAATCTCTGGTATGTCAAGACCACCGATAATTAGGGCATCATGTAGCTCCCTATTTATATCGTCTCTGACATTTCTCATTATATTTTCGGCGTACAGGTTAAACAAATAGGGGGACAGCGCACATCCTTGACGGACTCATTGCTTGATGTCAAACCAATCTGATGTCTCGCCATCTATTCTAACCGCTGCTTGTTGGTCTAGATAGAGCATTCTTATGAGTTGTATTACATGTGGTGGAAAGCCCATATTCCTCATGATTTCCCAAAGTTTCTGATGTTGTATACAGTCAAATGCCTTTGAATAATCCACAAAACATGAGAATAGGTTTACATTAAATTCTCTGTATTTCACTATTATTAAAAGCATATTGAGAATGTGATCTCTTGTTCCTCTTCCTTGTCTAAATCCAGCTTGAACCACGTTAATTTCTTCTTCCATTTTCTTACGAAGTCTTCCCATTATGATTTTTAGTAGAATTTTACTTGCCTGACTGATCAGGGCAACAGTTTTATAGTTGGTGCATAATTTCAGGTTGCCCTTTTTTGGTATTTGAATGAAGATAGTTCTCTTCCAATCTTTTGGCCATATACCATATTTCCATATCTTTTTACATAATGTGTGATAGATTTGTATGCTTTCTTCTCCTCCCGCTTTAATAAGCTCAGCTGGTATCTCATCACATCCAGGTGATTTACCATTCTTCAGGTTCTTTATTGCCCATGCAACTATAACAATATGGGGCTAGCAAAATAAATCTGCCTCAAGGCATGGAAATTGGTTCTTTAGTACAACTGCTTCCTACCAGCTTCCCAGGGTTTATGAGTTGACCTCAACTACCTGCTATCCAAAACTACCCAGGTGTATGAACTGGCCCAAATATCCACAGCTCCCTAAATGTATAATCAGACCATAGATGTCTAATACCAAACAGCTACCCAGGTGTATGAAGTGAACCCAGGTGTATGAAATGAATCCAGGTGTATGAAATTAACCCGGATGTATGAAATGGACCCAAGTGTATGAAATGAATCCAAGTGTATTAACTTATTGCTAACTACCAATCATGAACTTCCAAAGGTTATGAAGTAAACACAACTGAACACCACCCAAGAAAACCCTGAATTGTGTGAGCTAAATACAACTACCTACCATCCAACAATCCCTCCTATTGCAAACTGTCTGAACGCAGAAGAAGCTGTTATATCCCCCAGAAAAATCTCCTTAAAGGCACCTGTGGAAGGTCTTTGATGTGGCTCTAGTATACAATAATTAAGCATTTTAATTTCATTTTGTAGCAACTCATCATCATTATCATCAAATACCTCTGCAACCTGAACTTTCTGTGGGACATTCGCTTGTATGACTTTTACTAGTTCCGTTTGTTTCTTTTGGACATTCTCTTGTATGACTTTTGTTGTTTCTGCTTGTTTCTTCTTCGAGGGTGTTAATCTATCAAGTATATGAATTGCAGGAGGCATTAAGGCAAGTTTGCGTCTCCATTTCGTATCTTCAACTGCAGGTTTTGGAACATCCGTTTTCTTAGCATGAACTGCTGGTGGTTTCATTTTTGGATGAAATTTAAATAAGCAGCATTGTGGAATTTAGATTGTTGATGGCATATTTCATCTATACATTTATGAATGCCTGGTATAAATATTAATGCTTTATACAAACATGTTTCAGATGAGTAGAGAACTGCTTGCTTATGCTGAATTTGCAGTTACTTTAGGACTCTTTGGCAACGTTTGGACGACACGGATTTGCAAAGCGACCTCTTCTCCATCTGCTGGAACAAACAACAATTCACTTTTCTTAGCTGTTTTTCATTTTACTCAAGTTACCTCGCCGACAGTTAATATGAACCTACTACTTTACAGTTAGTGGGTGAAGATTCGGAATCCTAGTTTCTGCCCATGCTTGGCATTGCATTAGTGCCTTTTTTATCAAATAAAATATCCCATGTATAGATACAATTGAACCTTGCTGAGTATTACGTTTGGTAGAGACAGTTTTTGTCTCTGTAATAAGGAGAGCTGACTTTGCAGGTAATAATGGTTTCCCGGTCACAAGATTTCTGTCCATTAATGGGGCTGGCACAGTTCGCGGCGACTGCACTGGCCAGACGGCCTTAAAAGAACCCCCCGGAACAGCCTCAGATGGAACACCCTGTGGCAGCCGCATGTGCATCTCGGGCAGAGGCAAAGTATTCGGCGCTTTAATTCGGTTAATTCCTTAGGCTCAATACTCCGCCATACACCGCAAGATACTATATTGGCAGTAAATGACAGACAGACTGGTGTTGGTCTCAGCAAACATTGAGACAATTAGGAAAATCTTGAGAGGCAACGTAGATGTGGTTCCTGAGACGAATGTTATGAATACCTTGGACTGCCAGAGTAATTAACAATGATTGTCTGAATGAGGCTAATGAAACTAGGACAGTATATACAACCATAAGAAAGAGACAAACTGCATTCTTTGGTCATGTGGTGAAAAAGGTTTTACGCGGCTAGAGGTTGACATCATTGCACTGAGTTTGTGCCATATGGCTCGGTTTCTTTCCGCAGGGCGGCCTGCTGTAGGTGTCGCACAAAGCAAGAACTCCGTACCTTCAGTGACGACCCCCACCCTTCCAGAAGTCTCCGAGAAAATTGCACCCGTGAACCGATCGACCCTCAGAGCGCAGGCGGTGTAACAACGGCCAGGCGGTGTAACAACGGCCAAGCGGTGTAACAACAGCCAGGCGGTGTAACAACGGCCAGGCGGTGTAACAACGGCCAGGCGGTGTAACAACGGCCAGGCTGTGTAACAGTAACAACGGCCAGAAGGTGTAACAACGGCCAGAAGGTGTAACAACGGCTAGGCGGTGTAACAATGGCCAGGCGGTGTAACAACGGCCAGGCTGTGTAACAACGGCCAGGCTGTGTAACAATGGCCAGGCTGTGTAACAACGGCCGGACGGTGTAACAACGGCCAGGCGGTGTAACAACTTCCTCACGGAACCTGATCATGCTGTGAACAGAGAGGTATTGGAAAATATCGTGGCAACTGGAAAGATAGCAGGAGAAAGAGACATGCGCAGGGATGATGCTGGACGCACTGAGACGGTGGCATGGAGAAATATCAGCAGAAGAGTTGATTTAGAACATTAAGAACAGAGATATGCGAAGACACGTTAAAGCCTACGTCAGCTGGCAAGCACATGATCATGATGATGACCATCTAATCATCTCTGTCATGAGTGAGTTGAGTCAAGAACAGACATCACAGTGCTCGGAATATTCGCAAAAGCGCTCCGTCCCCACCTTCAACAACCAGTGATGAGTCTCGATACTAATGGTACTATCTGCAGTCTGATTATGTGTCTATCTGGCTCTTCCTTGGAGTACTGAGTGTCGGCCAGATCCCCTGATCACCCCTTGCCACGCCCTTCTCCCCAGACCATGATAACGTAGCTATTATTCCACACTATACTGACTTATTTTTCATGAATATCCTACACAACTGTGCAGAAACACGGAATCTTTCAGCCTCATCGTTTACTAACACACCAACATGCCCTGGGGAACAGATCCAATACTATAGATGTTTCCCATATATCATTTTGTTTTTAAACTAAAGCATGCCACTCTGTACACAACATGCCTGTCTCTACCCTTCCCTGCATGTTTTGTGTGCCCCTTACAACCGCGACTTGTGTTTGCTGTTTGTTCTTCAGTTAGCGGAACACCGCAGTGACTGCCTCCACCTCCTTTCTCTGATTAGATGTTTTATCATTTGTCAGACTCTCCTGCACTAATAAACATCGTCCATTAACCTTCGCCCACTCACTTCTTGTACCTATTAGTATTAGCACAGAGCCAACCGTATAGGTGATTGCATCACCAGGGCGCGAATTGTTGTGAATCAATTATTGCACCTCCCGTTAAGAACAGCATGCTGACCAATCCCTGCATCACGGTCCAGTGTGATTATAACCATCTCTGGCATTCTGGCCAACTTCTCTCCTCACTCAATGTGCTCAAGCATACACACGGTTGACTCATTGATACTGAGCAGCCTCAGTCCATACTCGGTTCCATAGATGATCAGATGTTAGAGTATGAACAACATTCTTTACTCCACTGCTGCCACAATCTTGAATGTACCAAGTTCCTTCTTAGATAAAACAAATACTTCCACGTTATCCATGAAGAACAGGCATGTCTCCAAAGTGATTCACATGTATCTCGGCTCTCTCTCTCTCTCTCTCTCTCTCTCTCTCTCTCTCTCTCTCTCTCTCTCTCTCTCTCTCAAGAATTCTGCAATTTATTACGAGACCTGGGACGTTAACCATAACACATTCAATGCCAAACAAAAGAGTAGGTTTGGACCAAAGAAAAATGAATGACGGAAAATGGTAAGTAGGGGTGTGTTACAGTTATAACTTAAAAATTTGTTAACATGGTAGCAGACATGTTGTATTATAATGCAATGACAACATTTCGGCGATATATAATCCCATGGCAGATATGGGAAGTCACTTAAAACGATGAATCATCTCATGGCACTTAATCAGTTAACAATCCTATTGCCCAGAGAGCTATAACCATAACAGAGACGCATTATCTGGGTTGATAAAATCAGCCGTTTCTGTACACCAGTCGACCACTTTCTCTACTGCCTCCTGCAATGCTTGTGCTATAACCATAACAGAGACGCATTATCTGGGTTGATAACATCAGCCGTTTCTGTACACCAGTCTCTACTGCCTCCTGCAACGCTTGTGCTATAATCATAACAGAGACGCATTATCTGGGTTGATAACATCAGCCGTTTCTGTACACCAGTCTCTACTGGTTGATTGGTACATGCATGGCACATTGATTGGTACACACATGGCACACTGATTGGTACACACATGGCACATTGATTAGTACATACATGGCACACTGATTGGTACACACATGGCACATTGATTGGTGCATACATGGCACATTGATTGGTACACACATGGCACATTGCCTGGTACACACATGGCACATTGATTGGTACACACATGGCACATTGATTGGTACACACATGGCACATTGATTGGTACACACATGGCACATTGATTGGTACACACGTGGCACATTGATTGGTACATACATGGCACATTGATTGGTACACACATGGCACATTGCCTGGTACACACATGGCACATTGATTGGTACACACATGGCACATTGATGGGTACATACATGGCACATTGATTGGTACATACATGGCACATTGATTGGTACACACATGGCACACTGATTGGTACACACATGGCACATTGATTAGTACATACATGGCACACTGATTGGTACACACATGGCACACTGATTGGTACACACATGGCACACTGATTGGTACACACATGGCACATTGATTGGTACACACATGGCACATTATTTGGTATGTACATGGCACATTGATTGGTACATACATAGCACATTGATTGGTACACACATGGCACATTGATTGGTACACACATGGCACATTGATTGGTACATACATGGCACATTGATTGGTACACACATGGCACACTGATTGGTACACACATGGCACATTATTTGGTATATACATGGCACATTGATTGGTACATACATAGCACATTGATTGGTACGTACAAGCCACATTAATTGGTACACACATGGCACACTGATTGGTACATACATGGCACACTGATTGATACACACATGGCACACTGATTGGTACATACATGGCACATTGATTGGTACACACATGGCACATTGATTGGTACACACATGGCACACTGATTGGTACACACATGGCACACTGATTGGTATACACATGGCACACTGATTGGTACATACATAGCACATTGATTGGTACAAATATGGCATACTGATTGGTACACACATGGCACATTGATTGGTACATACATAGCACATTGATTGGTACAAATATGGCACATTGATTGGTACACACATGGCACACTGATTGGCACACACAAAGAACTCCCTGTCACACACTGGTGTCGCTATAAGATTACAGCAAGATGGAAGGAGCGATGAATCTATTCGAAGATGTTATGCAACGAACAGTTGAAATATTGTTTACAACATTTAACATTTTGCTAAGCAATGCTTCAACTTCTGGCTGCATATAACATTTTATTGCACATCCATAACAAAGAAAATAGTAAACCACAATAACAAACTACTTTTATGAAAACATAAGGTAAATTTATGAATACAGAAATTAAATTTATGAATACATAAGGTAAATTTATGAATACATATAGTAAATCTATGAATACATATAGTAAATTTATGAATACATATGGTAAATTTATGAATACATATGGTAAATTTATCTGAACAACAAGTAAAGGATCCTTGTTTGTGCCTGAGGCTTGTTTGATATATAGTGCCACCTCCCTATTTTTATAGACCAATTGACATTCAATGGATGACAGGGTCAGTGTCACACTGGCTACTTTTACTTTCCAGAACATTTCCTGGTGCCCATTTTAGGCTGGGTTGATCTGGGGGTCGAAAAAATTTGTTTAAAACCTCTGTCTCAATGAGGATTGGAACATATGACCGCTGAACTGGTAGGTCACTACACTACCACAGCTCCCTGCTGAATGATAATGCCCACTTTATTTTGTTTGTTTTCTCTCAACCTCTCTCTCTCCCCCTTTGTGTGCGTGTGTGTGTGTAAAAATAAAACAGCACAAATTATTTCAGGTTTACATCGGGCTGCACCTTTAACATCCTCAAATAAAGCGCATTTACCAAACATCCATTAAACCAACATTTTGATAAATAATAATCTATAGAAAAAGGGTGAGGGCGATCATCTGCCATATACTGCTTGAGGGAATTAAGTTTTAGACTCTCACATATACTAGATATAAACTTCCTCAGAACCTCAGCTAAGTGACTTTTGTAGTTTTTAAATATAGTTGTATCCACGTCTTTTCATCTGTGTGTGCTGATGAAGGTTTTCTAGCTGCAGTGTTCATTCTGTCACTAATGATTGTGTTCTTGTAAAGCTGTCCAAATCAACTATCTATTTTTATTGATTTACATTAATACTGGCATCTGTGGTTAAGGGGTAGCGAACGCGATCTGAATGACTGGCACTCAAACCATTTTATGAAAATCAGTGGTCTGCTGTCAAATCGCCAGCAGCAGTGTTTCAAACGCAGTATTCGGGATTACAAATTGCATCTGTAACACCTTCACCACAGAGTTGGTATTGTTTTTAACCATAATAAGGAGAAATGACAAGATCCCTCCCTCACTGTCTTTCTTTCACAATGTACTAACAATTATCTGCTCCCATTTTATGAGACTGGGTTGAACCTATTATACTATATTATTTAATATATTATAGAATTATACTATACTGATTGAAACACACTACTATCACTGTTGTTTTTCTAAGTGAAGTTACTAGCAAAAACTATGGACTAATCTGAGTTTTCTATCTTCTGTTTGCTACAGGAAAAATGTGACACCATTACCTCGTGAAAGATTCATCACCCAGTGATTTGGCAGGTAACCTGCCATTAACAAGCTCATTCTTACTTTGAAAACATCTGCATCTATATAACTTTATGTTTTTTATTACTGCTGTTTTCTTATCCTGTAATTAATTTATAATAACAACTTTTTATCTTGTTCAGAAAAGCAGTATTAGTAGTAATATAATAATAAAGTTAATCATCATTATCAAAATAGCCTCCTTCAATAATTATTGACTATGGATAAATACACCCTTTCAGCATGAAGCCCCTTCCAGCCTGAAGCTTGGGCGATATATGGAGATCAAGTTGTTGCCCGTTCAGTATGTTTTCCCTTCAAATCACTTGCAGATCCAAAGGAATGGCAACAGCCAATACAGTTTGGCATCAGTGATACTGGAGCTTAACAAGCCCTCAATAATACAGTAACAAGTGTTTACCTATGGAACTGAAACTGCCTTCTACCCTGTCAACGATTCAAGAAACTGTATTTTTTTCATCTGTGGTTCAAAGAATGCTACTTATTCAATCTACAGTTTATTTATGAAACTATCATTCAGAGATTTATGTTAATTCAATTTGCTATTCAAAGACTATTATTTTTTTCCATTTGTGGTTACAAATTGTAATATATCCAGTCTAAAATGCTGAAACTGTCATGTATACATCCACTGTGCAGATACTATCATTTATCTAATCTAAAATTCAGTCTCTGTCATTTATCCATTCTACACTTCAGATGCTGCCATTTCTTCAATATAAAGTGTACAGACTGACATTCATCCAGTCTCCAGTTCAGAGGTTGTCATTCATTTGGCCTGATATTCAAAGACAGTCATTTATGTAGTCTTCTGTCATCTATTCAATCTGTTCATAGACTGTCGTTTATCCAGTCTGCAGCTCAGAGACTGTCATTTATAAAATCTATAGTTTAGTGACTGTCAGTTGTCCTATCAACATTTCAAAGACTGTCAGTTATCTAATCTACAATTCAGAGACTGTCATTTATCCAATCAACAGTTCAGGTACTGTCAGTTATCTAATCTACAGTGCAGAAGCTGTCATTTATCCAGTCTACTGTTCAGGTAATGTCAATTATCCAATCTACAATGCAGATACTGTCATTTGTCCAATCTACAGTTCAGAGACTGTCATTTATTCAATCTACAGTTTAATAACATTCAGAAACTAAGTTATCCACTATATGGCTAAGAAAATGACACATGTTCAATCCACATATCTGAGAACCTTTGAACTGATGAAATGGTCTTCATATTTCCAGACCACATGTCCCCAGTAGCATTACAAAACTAATATACATTGCAAAACATACATTATACATTACATAATGTGACAAACCATAGAATAATATCATACTTGAGGCAAGTAACAAAGTACAAATGTAGACATTCTGGTATAATTTGCATTGTATGTAGCGTACAAATAGAATTATTGAACTTACCATATTATACAGATACAAGGCGATACAAGTAACAAGCATTTTAATACACAATGTGCTTTCAAACAAGGACATTGTGCCTGTATTAACAAATAATTACAGTCTGCCCCGAGAGAATTCCAGTTGCATAAAGAACACAATTCTGTTTGCTCTAACAAGTTGTCTTCAACACAGGTCAGGAATATTTGTAACCTTCTTTTATAAATGCTTCTATAACTGCTCTCTCTCTCTCTCTATTTTTTCTTTTTTTTTTTGATTGATTGATTGATTTAGGAATCGACATCACAGCATTCGGGGCATTCCCATAAGTGCTCCGTCCCCATCCTCAGCAGCCAGCGAAGAGTTCCAACACTAATAGTACCAGTAGCAATCTGATTATATGTCCGTCTCGCCTTTCCTCTGAGCGTTGAGCGTCGGCCAGATCCCCTCGTCACTCCTCGCTGTCTCATTCTTGCTAGACCATGGTAATCCATTTGCTCCTCCGAGGTGTGCACGTGCTCCCACAAGGCCGCAACCACATCTGCCTTGTCATGTATCAATACTCCATCAAGTTCTGCAGAGCCAGCCAATCTGTCCGCCTATTCATTTCCCAGCACACCGGCATGCCCCGGAGAAAAGATCCAGGCAATGCTTGTCACCCGTGACCTCCGAAGCGAAGCAAGCCACTCCGCACGAAGCCTGCCCGTCCTCACCCTCGTCAGCATGCTTTCTGAGTCAGTTACAATCACGATGTGTGTGTGTGTGTCATATTCTCCATCCAGCGGAGAGCCGCAGTGACCGCCTTCACCTCCATTCTTAAGCTGGATGTTGTGGTATCATATGCCAGGTTTTCCTGCCCCAAACGTTGACCATTGGCTTTGGCTATGAACCCCCAGACAATTTTCTCACCTCTTGACACCAAACCATCTGTGTAGATAATCACATCACCCGAGTGAGCATTGTCCTGAATTAGTTGCTGGATTTCCATTTCCTTGGCCCCTGCTGGCCACTCCCTGCACTCCCAGCTTAATGTGATTATAACTCTGCACAATTCTGACTGCTCCGCTGGCACTCTGACCCATTCCTCTCCACGCCTAATGTTCCCCAAGGGGCACACCTGTCTGATGGTATCCTCTGCCTGAGCCATCCATGATTTCCCTCTTATCAGTCGCTGACCCTTAACTGCGTCCAGCACCTCATGCAGTGGGTGGTCTGTGTCTGCAGCTACTCTGAGGTATGCCTTCGCCTGCATCACCTTGAGCCTACCAGCAACAGTCGGCAGACCAAGGATGTAATGCATACACACTACTGGGGTGTCTCTAGTGCATCCCAGAATGATCCGCATAGCTTCGTTCTGTATGCGCTCTAATTTCAACAGCTGACTCTCTGAGACAGTGAGCAGACCTAATCCATAATCAATTACTGAGAGGATCAAGTGCTTTTTTTTTGTTGATAACCGCACAAGTAAATGTTCTCTTTCACTTGCTGCCTCCCCCAACGCCAAATTCATTCTTAATTTCTAAAAGTAATTTTCAGTAGAAAATCATTGTACGTACTTCATTAATGGTTGGTTTTGTGATTTAGCTTCTTAAATTAGCTGTAACTGTTGGTTTGGGATTTAGTATACATAAGCATCCCTCTACTCTCAAAGGTTCACTAGCATAGAATTTATGCCCTAGCTATTCTCATTATTTGAAAAACAATTTTGTACCAACACAATATCAAGTGTGGTTATTCTTATTTTAACATATAAAATAATCAGAGGAAAATATAGAAACATGAGATTCAACATATGAACACCAACTGACAGCAAAAATGTTTCCACGACTTGCACTTATGAATGTTGGGAATCAGGCAATTCGAGCCCTTCTATGTACATCATAACAAAAAATATTAGAACCTGGACAGTATATAAGTAAAGTTTATAACAAGCAATACAATGAAAGCTGGTGAAAATCTTACACATGTTTCACCATTATGAAATACAAAATTCCTTGCTGACTCTGGTGACCTTTGACATCTAGGTTTCTTTGTGGGGTCAGGGGTTGTAGAACACTCACAATCATCGCTAGCATATTCGTGTTCCTTTCTATGGTTCTTCACCCACTCTGTGACTTGTGAGTTAAGTATACTTAGAGGTACAGCTCCGTTTCTTAGCACTACCATATGAAAGTCTCGGACATCAAAGAACTGACCTGATAAATGATAAAAAAATATATTATGAATAGAAATAACAAATTAGAAGATTAAAATAGAATTAATTTACTAAAGATAGAAACAAAATAATTTACTAAAGATTAAAGCATAACATGTTTACTAAAGCTATAAAAAAAAAAGAGTAATTTACTGAAGTGGACAGAGTGTCTTAAAGGCTTAAAGGTATAGTATCTGCCTCTTAAATGAAAAATTCTGGGTTATTTACAATCTTCATAAAGGAGGAACCCCAGTGATCCTAGATCATGGCTAGCATAGCATGATTGGTAGGGTAGGGGGGGGGGGGGAGAGAGAGAGAGAGAGAGAGAGAGAGAGAGAGAGAGAGAGAGGTTGATGTGTGGTTGAGTTTAGAGCCAGTGTTAGTTAGTTAGTTAGTTAGTTATTTAGTTAGTTAGTCTTTCCTCTTGAGCCCAAGGCAGCGCATAGGGGGTAAGGACTCGAGTTCATGGCCAGTGTGCCTTGGAAAATACAACATCGGTCGCATGAATGATAATGGGCAAAGGCTACTGGAGCATTGCACTAGAAATGACCTATGTATTACAAACTCCTTTTTTAAAACAAAAGAGATGCATAAGGTCACATGGAAACATCCAAGATACGGCCATTGGCATCAGCTGGACTTCATTATCACACAGAGACAACATCTGAACCATACATCATTAACTCGAAGTTACCACAGTACTGACTGTGATACAGATCATTCTTTGGTTGTTGCAAGGGTTAGACTGAGACCAAAGAGAATCTACACAGCTAAACACAAGTCTAGCCCCAGGATTAATATTACTAACACTCACGATCCTGGAAAGTGTTTTGAATTTCAACAGCAACTTGAAGACGCTTTCAATGATACATCAGAAAATTGTATAGTAAATGATAAATGGAGTAAACTTATAAAACAGCGGTAGGGGTTTACGGTACTGTGGATCATAAGAGGCAGGACTGGTTTGCAGCAAACAGCCAGATACTGCAGCCCTTGAATGATAAAAAGAAGATAGCTCTCTTAAGAAACAAGGAAAGACCAACGCGTAACACTCTG
Source organism: Cepaea nemoralis (assembly GCA_014155875.1). Lineage (NCBI taxonomy): Eukaryota > Metazoa > Mollusca > Gastropoda > Stylommatophora > Helicidae > Cepaea > Cepaea nemoralis. The sequence continues at coordinate 81,927 of JACEFZ010027902.1, read as the reverse complement.
AGTGAGCTGAAGCAAGCGAGGAAGGATGTACAAAAGGCTGCCAGGCAGTGTGCGAATGACTATTGGATCAAGTTATGTGAGTCCATTCAAATCGCAAGTGATAAGGGAAACATCAGAAGCATGTATGAAGGGATAAAGAAAGCCTGTGATCCAATGATCAAAAGAAGCGCACCGCTGAAAACCTTGACTGGAGAAATCATCACTGATAAGAAACAGCAGATGGATAGATGGGTCGAGCACTATTTAGAGCTTTACTCAAGTGAGACCAAGCTAGCGGATGATTCCCACAACGCCATAGAGGCCCTACCAACTCTTGACCACCTGGACACACTTCCCACTATAACAGAAATTAAGTGTGCTATAAATGAGCTTGCATCTGGCAAGGCTCCAGGTAAGGATGGGATTCCAATAGAGGTAATCAGGAGTGGGCAAGACACACTTGCTCTACAGATCCACCAGCTAATAGAGCTCTGCTGGCGAGAAGGACAAGTCCCACAGGATTTCAAAGATTCAAACATCATAACGCTGTACCAGAACAAGAGAGATCAGAGCGACTGTAACAACTATAGGGGTATTTCACTTCCGTGTATTGTTGGGAAAGTATTTGCCAGAATTGTCCTGCGCAGACTTCAAGTCCTGGGAGATCAAGTCTGCCCCGAATCACAGTGCGGCTTCCGTCAGAACCGGTCTACCATTGATATGATATTCTCATTGCGACAGATGCAAGAAAAATGTCGGGAACAAAATCAGCCTCTGTTTATTGCCTTCATCGACCTCACAAAGGCATTCGATTTGGTCAGTCGTGAGGGTCTGTTCAAAGCACTAAAGAAGATTGGCTGCCCACCAACTCTTCTGTCCATTGTGGAATCGTTCCACACAGGCATGAAGGGTATAATAAAGTTTGATGGCTCAACTTCAGAAGAGTTTGAAATCAAGAGTGGAGTTAAGCAAGGTTGTGTACTATCCCCCACCCTCTTTGGGATATACTTTTCACTTCTACTGAAATATGCCTTTCGTGATCAGGATGACGGTATATACATTCACTCACGCTCAGATGGTGGCCTCTATAATGCTCAGAGATTGAAGGCCAAGACCAAAATTAGCAGGGTACTAATCAGAGAGTTGCTTTTTGCGGATGATGCTGCGATTATGACCCACTCTGAGGAAGAATTACAACAGCTACTATCTGCATTCTCCAATGCTTGTTGTGAATTTGGTTTAACAATTAACAAAAAGAAGACACAGATTATGTCACAAGGTGCACATGGTGTACCATCAATTTTTATTGACGACGCCAAACTGGAGATAGTAGACCATTTTACATATCTAGGATCAGAGGTAAATAGCAAATTATCCCTCGATCAGGAAATCAACATCAGGATTGGCAAGGCAGCAACAACAATGAACATGTTAGCAAAAAGAGTCTGGGAGAACAGGAAGCTTACTGCCAAAACAAAAGTCCTCGTCTACCAAGCCTGTGTCCTTAGTACTCTACTTTATGGCAGTGAAACCTGGACAACTTACTCACGCCAAGAAAAACGTTTAAACAGCTTTCATATACGGTGTCTGCGAAGAATACTTGGTATTAAGTGGCAAGACAAAATCACAAATACTGAAGTATTGGAAAGATCAGGTTGTGTGGCGGTGTATTCCATGCATTCCATGGTCCTTCAAGGACCATGTGGAGACGGTCATGACAAGAACTCAAAAGGGACTCAATGCACTTAAAACTATGGCTGCAATGGACATAGAGCAGAGAATGCTTTTCACACTATACCAGCACTTGGCGTTGGGGGAGGCAGCAAGTGAAAGAGAACATTTACTTGTGCGGTTATCAAAAAAAAAAAGCACTTGATCCTCTCAGTAATTGATTATGGATTAGGACTGCTCAATGTCTCAGAGAGTCAGATGGTGAAGTTAGAGCGCATACAGAACGAAGCTATGCGGGTCATTCTGGGATGCACCAGAGACACCCCAGTAGTGTGTATGCGTTACATCCTTGGTCTGCCGACTGTTGCTGGTAGGCTCAAGGTGATGCAGGCGAAGGCATACCTCAGAGTAGCTGCAGACACAGACCACCCACTGCATGAGGCGCTGGACGCAGTTAAGGGTCAGCGACTGATAAGAGGGAAATCATGGATGGCTCAGGCAGAGGATACAATCAGACAGGTGTGCCCCCTAGAGAACATTAGGCGTGGTGAGGAGTGGGTCAGTGTGCCAGCGGAGCAGTCAGACTTGTGCAGAGTTATAATCACATTGAGCCGGGAGTGCAGGGAGTGGCCAGCAGGGGCCACGGAAGTGGAAATCCAGCAACTGATTCAGGACAATGCTCACTCGAGTGATGTGATTATCTACACAGATGGTTCGGTGTCAAGAGGTGAGAGAAGTGGCTGGGGTTTCATAGCCAAAGCTAATGGTCGATGTTTGGGGCAGGAGAGCCTGGCATATGATACCACAACATCCAGCTTAAGAATGGAAATGGAGGCAGTCACTGCGGCTCTCCGCTGGATGGAGAATACGACACACACACACATCATGATTGTAACTGACTCAGAAAGCATGCTGACGAGGGTGAGGACGGGCAGACTTCGTGCGGAGTGGCTTGCTTCGCTTCGGAGGTCACGGGTGACAAGCATAGCCTGGATCTTTTCTCCGGGGCATGCCGGTGTGCTGGGAAATGAATAGGCGGACAGATTGGCTGGCTCTGCAAAACTTGGTGGAGTATTGATACATGACAAGGCAGACATGGTTGCGGCCTTGTGGGAGCACGTGCACACCTCGGAGGAGCAAATAGATTACCATGGTCTAGCAAGAATGAGGAGTGACGAAGGGATCTGGCCGACACTTAACGCTCAAAGGGAGGGCGAGATGGACTTATAATCATATTGCTACTGGTACTATTAGTGCTGGAACTCTTCGCTGGCTGCTGAGGATGGGGGCGGAACACTTATGGGAATGCCCCGAGTGCTGTGATGTCAATTCCTAAATCAATCAATCAATCCATGCTCAGTCTTTGTAGACTTAGATGGATAGGACACGTTAGGAGGATGGATGATGGTAGAATACCAAAGGACATCTTTTTTGGTGAATTACAAACGGGTAGGAGATCTCAGGGTCGGCCTCTACTATGATACAAAGATGTGTGTAAGCGGGGCATGATTGATAATACACATTGGGAGCACGTCGCCGCTGAACGTGTTGCATGGAGGGCAACTATCAGAAATGGAATAAAGACAAAGGAAAAAATGATTGCAGATAAAGCACACACAGAGCGTGAGAGACGTAAGATGGTGCAAAATGGTGGAAATTACCATGTTTTCACATGCACCTCCTAGGGCAAACATTTGTAGCAAGAATTGGCCTTACCAGCCACACTCGTCACCACCATGGATCGTAGTTATTAAGCCTTTTTGAAGCACAATGTACCAAACTATCGTCTGTCAAGACGGAAAGGTGCCAATGGTAGTTAGTTAGTTAGTTAGTTAGTCTTTCCTCTTGAGCCCAAGGCAGCGCATAAGGCAGAAGTCATGACTCTCCATGTCTGGCGATTCGCTGCTACCTGTTGTAGATCTTGGATGTTTACTTGGCCATTGAATGAGCCTTCTCTGATGATGGTTCTATGCAGGGTCTCTCTTGGTCTTCCCCGCTTTCTTTTCCCTACCGGTGACCATATGAGAGCTTGGTAGTGGAGTCTTGTCTTGTCCATTCTGAGTATATGGTCGATGTAGAGCCAGTGTGAGTGTTTACAACACACTTCGCCATGAATGAATTATTCAAATGATAGCATAAATCCCATGAATAAGTGAGCTGGGAAATCAGTGGGTAAATTGTCTATTGATATAGCATGAGACTAATCCTGAGACTGGCAATAAGTGAGAATACTTCATATTAGCCATACAGGAAGAAAATAGCAAATCTGAATGTCTGAGATCATTGGCGACCAAACTGATATTGAGGTTTAGTTATTAGAATATCAAAGTAATTGTTCATAAAAACATTTTGCTACTAATAAGATTTTTATGACAGCCTATTCAATGCCGGCTCCATGGCTACAGGCTTGCGAACGTGGTTTGTGAGCCGGGTACCAGGCATTCAAAACTCAGCCACGACTGATTTGTGCAGCAGACCGTGTCGTGCTGTGATATAACGTGCTGGTATGGGAGCTGGTCATTCAGAAAGCAATGGCAAACTATTGAACGTAAAACTTGCCTAGTACATCAACAGCAGCTGAAAAATGCTGGCGTTGACTGCAACGTCCTGCAAGGGATATGCAACATTAAAAAAACAAAAATTCAATGTGCAACATATTATTTTAAAATTAGCAACACATTTATGCACTTCAAATGCATCTTTAAAACACTCCATGGTGACCATAAGCAAGGCATACTTCTGCTGGTTTTCTGTACCTGCTTGAAGCACTTGCAGCTAAGTAGCTTTACTGACCTGTTTAATTTTTAATTTGTTTTGCTTATTTGATTCTGGTTACTTTTAATTGAGGAATGTAATGGTTATCTTACTTCCATCTGTACTGCATAATTCTATTCTTTATACCTATACGTCAATGCCTTTGTAGACCTAATTATTCCTTTATTATCATATTTTTGTATACCCTTAATATATACCTTTACCACATACAGTGGAACCTCGCTTAACGAGCACCTCGCATAACGAGTAATTCGCATAACGAGCAAAATAAACTGTAAAACAATGACTCGCTGAACGAGTGATGTTTCGCATAACGAGTGACGAGGGGAGGATAAATCCCGAATTGTGCGCCTGCAACAGCAAGGGTTGGAATCTTGCTTGTTATGGACAATGCTCTTGCCCATCCTCCAGGACTACAAGATGACCTTCTTGAAGAATTTAAATTCATCAAAATCCAGTTTCTGCCTCCCAACACTACTCCGTTACTCCAGCCTATGGACCAGCAGGTGATTTCTAACTTTAAGAAGCTCTACACTAATGCGCTCCTCGAACATTGTTTTTAGGTGACTGAAGGGACCAATCTCACTCTCAGAGAGTTTTGGAAATATCACTTCCACATCGTTGCCTGCCTCAATATGATCAAAAAGGCGTGGGAAGGGGTTACCAAGAGAACCCTCACTGCTGCTGCTTGGAAGAAGCTTTGGCTGGAAAGCGTTGTCGAATATGACTTTGAGGGGTTTGAGACAGTATCTGTGGAGCCTGTAGTCAACGAGATTGTGTCTTTGGCCAAGATCATGGGACTGGAGGTGGATAACAAAGAAATCGATGAGCTTGTGGAAGAGCATAGCCAAGAGCTGACCACCGAAGAGCTTATGGAATTACATTGTGTTTCACAGCAAGAAGTTGTGTAGGAGAATTTGTCCGAGGAGGAGGAGAAGGTAACAGCAAACCAACAATCTTCTGGTGCAAATAAGAGAAATACTGAAAGCATGGGAAATTGTTGCATTGTACATTGAGAACCATCACCCTAATAAGGCAGTGGCTATGAGAGCTACTAATTTGTTTAATTATAATGCTGTGTCGCATTTCCACCAAATTCTGAAGCGTCTGCAAAAACAAATTTCTCTAGACAGCTTTCGAGTAAAACAGAATTAGGTATGTATTATAAATTGTAAATTAATTATTTAAATTTTTTGTTTTGTTTTCTACAAATCGAATTCTCATTCCCGGTTTGTTCATTCCACGATAGAAGAGGAAGATGAATCACACTCCTTAACAATGTATATATAATTTTGTTTGAATAATTGTTATACAAAATATTTTGAGTATTTTTTCGGCATGGATTGCATTATCGCATTTTACATTAATTTGTATGGGAAAAACTGTTTCGCTTAACGAGTGTTTCGCTTTATGAGTAAGGTTCTGGAACTAATTATGCTCGTTAAGCGAGGTTCCACTGTATATAGTTGCGTATTTCCACCTGTACTTGTTTATATATTAATTTTATCACTATCACATTAATATAAGTGATAATATATTTAACTATTTTTCTTGATTTTGTTGGTATTTACATTCCATTAAATTCATTTGACAATCAGTCTTCGTTTCCATTGTCTTTATTTTCATTAACTGTTGTCTGGCGTTTTTGTTCACTTGACAAAGCTTTAGGTGGAAATATTGTTGTGACTGTATTTCGTTATAGCACAGGATCAATCAAATACCTGGTTTTGCACAACCTATTAGAATATTTTTAAATGTTTTCCAGCATTTATTTGCATTCCTTGTACTGTAGAGTGTGGTGGCCGAATAAATATTTAATCGACGTTGTTGTTAGCTGATTCTGGAATGCACAATTATTGCCGGGACTATTACAGGACAAACAAGTAACATTACAACAGCAATAGCTGACACCAAGGAAGTTACACATCCCCTTCCCCTAATCTAAGGGTAGTGGATCATATGTTTGGCATCCTCAGGTTAGTTAGCGGCATATCCTTTACAGAAAGTGGCAGTCAACCCCAGCGTTTTCGGCTGCTTGTGATTTCTTGGTGAGTTTATTTTCAACAGTTTGCCATTACTTTCTGAACAAGCGGCAATCATAACTTTGTATGGAAACTTCTTCTTCTTCTTCGTTCATCCGGAGTTTTTTTTTCCGGACGTGATTGCATTGTGCCTGTTTACAGCAGAGCTGCGTTCTTGCACTGTTAGGCCGACACATCCGACTTCTGCAGGCATTTGTTGACCAGGTTAACCTTCCCGGAGCATATGGAAACCATATGCAACACAATCTGCTTCCAAATCGCCATCAGCTATGTTTTGAATGAGGTATGCGGGGTTGTAAATTGTATTCGTAACCTCTTCACCAGTTCCTCAGGTATGGACACAAGAACATAGGTGGTCCCATGTACAAGCTCCACATGCAAAAGTTCTCTTGGCAGTTGGAAATTTAAAAAAAAAAGAGTATGTCAAAATATGTCCTGTAAAAGTAGTGGAGAGTATGTGAAAGCCCATCATAGTCCCAGGCCTGATGAAGGGAAACTCCCAACTGCACCTCCAAGTGGTAGAGGATAGGCAACACATAGCTTTGTGGCAAAAGCTGTTCTGGGATCCAAGTATCCACCAGTAAAAGTGGACTACAATGCAGTTAAGCTGAGCTGGGCCCTCATTTGTCCTGACAACAGAAAATACTGTCAATCACAGGGTTCCAGTAACAACATACCCATGAGTAGATGAGGCCAAGGGGAAATGATCAAATCAGTTAGAAAGCCACCAAAACCTGTTCAAGACGACTATCACCTTATGGACAGACCAGAACAAATTATTCTGTGCCTCAGAACAGGACACAATAGATTATGCAACCACATGTATACAAAATTCAAGACTGGTGAATCAGCCATGTGCACATGTGGATTGGCGTCGCAGACAGCAGAGCACATACTCCAAGACTGCTCAAAATGCAACACATCTAGGCACACCTTCTGGTCTAGAAAAACAACAGCGGAAGATAAACTCTATGGACCACTGAGTGAACTAAAAAAGACAGTTAAATTCATACGAGAGATAACACTGCAGTTATAGTAAAATTTCAAGTGAATGAATTAAGAAGAGGAAGACAAGGGGAAATTACCATATTATTTTCCCAATTTTTCATTAATCAAAGCAGATCAGAGTCAGAGGACAACATTAATGGCTGTCTGAGAACATCTTTATATGGTAGAGACCGCACAAACCAAAGGTAATACCAGACTGTCATTAAACTGCTAATAGCAAAACAAAATTCAACAAATTTAAAATAAGCAAATGGAATGACAAGACACTGCTTGGAAATAATAAAAATTAATATTGTAGGAATGAACAAGATGCAACGGAAGGGATCTGGTAAAATAATAGCAGACAAACACACAACAGTATATTCCAGAAGTGATAAACACAAAAAAGGAGTGGGAACACTGTTTGAGGAAACAGATATGTCAAATTATGGGAATTGGAGTATTTTAGATTGAGTCATGGTGGCTAAAATTAAAGGCAGATGGACATACAAGCAAATGCCCCAACAAAGAGCAGTATTGAAGAAAAAATATGCAGATTTTATGATGAAATAGAAATATCAGTCTCTCAAATCAAATCACAAGAAGACAAAATAATACTTGAAGATTTCAATGCAAAAGTATTTTTAAAAAGGAGAGAATAGAAAGTATGGTTGGTGACTATGGATTAGGAATAAGAAACGAAAGCGGGGGAATAACTGCTAGAATGGGCAACAATAAGAAATATGTTAATTAGAAACACCTGGTTTAAACAATGTAAAAGACGACTGCACATATGGAAAAGACCTGATAAGAAAATGTTCAATCAAATTTAATTACATATTGATGAATACAAGATTTAGAAATGCATAGATGAAGGTGAAGACAATGCATGGTGCTAACTGTAACAGTAATCACGTCCCACCGTGCATCCTAATAACAATAAGATTGAAAAGAGAAAAATGAAAAGACGTTAAGAACATTAGACTTATAACAAAGATATTCAGATAAATAAATTAAAGAATGATACAGGGTGATCCAAATCTCCCAGACAACCAATACTGTGAGGGTTATATCTGAATTGTATAAGGTTTACATAACAAAACTGTCTGGTAGTGTATCATGTCTTAACCCCTTTACCGTGGAAAAAAATTTTTTTTTTTGTTATGCAAACTGTGTATTTTTTTTCTTTCATAATTTGATATGTTATGTTGTCCTGGTTTTTTTAAGTGAAAATGAGTTGTCTTTTAGAAATTGTGAGGAAAATAAGAAATGTTCTGTACTAAATGGTACTGTTCAATAACGAACTAAACTGATACGTATATTAGATGTCAATTGTTTTTAGTAATTATACTTGGTGTGGTAAACACCAAAACATGGAGCTGCACATAGTGCTGTGTCACACTCCGGACAGTAGTATCGTGTCTCTTTACGAAATTTTCTCCCATCGGGACCGGGTCTGTTGCAACACACTTTACATCTTTTTTTGTTCTTTCGTACCTTTTTTTTCTTGTTTACTGTCCACTTTCATTTTTGGCATCACGTGAAGACCTACTTTTATCTTCCGCTGTTGAACTGGCTGTTGGATTAGCCGCCCTATGCATTTCCTATGCTATTTTTGTACTAACACGAGTTTACTCGGGACGCACGGCACACAGAAGACTTTTACATCTGATGACGAGTTAACTCGTGATGCACGGTTAAAGCCAACAATTTTTATGACGAGTTAACTCGTGACACACGGTAAAGGGGTTAAAGGAGTACTCAACCCAAAAAGTGAAAAAATGAAATTCAAAGATAACAGCCAAATATATATGCTATGTGACTGGAACAATCAAAACAAATATTGAGCTAAATAATGCAAACTCTCGCGTGCGTTACCAGAGGCCAAAGGGAAGCAAAGAATAGTAACACTGTTACCAATCATGCATGTCGTAGGAGGCAACTAAGGAGGGTTGGGTGACATTGGCTACCTCATCCAGTAAAAAACTTTAGCTGCAAAATCCAACATGAGTTTGTGGAGGGCTTATGCTCAAGAATAATGTAAATTCTGGGTCTGTTGGGGGAAAGCAATCGATAATAGACATGTTTCAGCATTTTGGGTGGATTTTGTTCAAGCATAAATTTGCAAGCTCCATCTCCTTTTGTTTATTGTCTTCCATGTTTGTTGACGTGTCTTTGTATCTACATAGTTTCCTTACCAAGCTCTTTCTCCGCATACTGTCTCAGTTTCTTGATCATAAGCTCCCCAATTTTATAAGCCAGAGCTTGACCAGGCCAGGTAATGTATCGATCCACTTCCAAGTTCAATACCTGTGAAAATAGAAAACCATAATCATTGTGACACTTTAAAAATGGTGCATCATTCTGGGTGTCATTTATATTTGCCTTTCATATTTTTGTGTTGAATATAGGAATAATTTAATTTAAATAAAAATATAAATCAATGCGATATTCTCTGTGTGAGAGAGAGTGTGTGTGTGTATGTGTGTGCATGCGTGCATGTGTTAGTGTGTGTGAGTGCGTATGTGTGCATGCGTGCGTGTGTTTGTGTGTGTGTGTGTGAGAGAGAGAGAGAGAGAGAGAAGCGGTAATGGGGATGGAAGAGGAGAGAGAGAGAGAGAGAGAGAGAGAGAGAGAGGTATGATGGGAAAGAGGGAGAGGGAGAGAGGTGAGAAGAGGAAGGGAAGAGGACAGGAGGAGAGAGAGGCTGGATGAGGGAGGGAAGAGGAGAGTGAAAGAGACAGGATGGGAAAGAAAAGAGGATAGTAAGATAGAGAGAGATGGGTAGGGGAGGGAAGAAGAGAGAGTGGCTAGAAAGGGGAGGGAAGAGGATAAAGGCAGGATGAGGGGGGAGAGAGGCGGGGAGGAGGAGGGAAGAGGGAGAGAGAAGATGTTTGCATTCAGCGTGTTCTTATATGTATTAAATCCATTCTAACAGCAAATAAACACACATACCTGTTATGTTCAAAGTGATCTCACATGATTTAAACCTACACTAAGAGCAAACAGAAGTTGTGGTGATACAGTGGCTAGATGCTTGCCTGCCGGCTCGATGGCCATGAGTTCAAACCCACTTGGAGGTGGATTGTTTAAAACTGACCTTGGCTTGCAAGCTGGCCCAGGATAAAAAGGGTAGCAGAAATGTCTTGGGAAGTAAGGGTGGCTAGTAGGCTATTGACCACATGACCCACTGAATTGCTCGTATACAAATATGGCTCTTGCACCATATGCCCATCACATTAAGGCATGTTAAAGGGACCTTACGTCACGTAAGAGCAAACACATATACATTGTTACATTCAGAGTAATCTCCCACTTGCTTTAATCCCACACAAGCAGAAAGCACAGAGTTTTATTATTTGTTATTATTATTCGTGTTCGCTCACTTTGAACTCAAGCGTAGTCCATACACATACTGCAACCTTTAGTGCAATTGGGCTGAATTTTGCGTGTGAACTCGCTTTCCATATTACCAGTGTCCCTCCCCATTACGCGAAACCATTAACAATTTTGCCAGAGCGGCGGTCTTATGGTCTACTCCTTGTAATTACCAAATGCCATGGGATTTTTACCATGCACAACCTGTACACTAGACTTACTATGTTTCATCCTTATCTGAGAACACTAGTTATCAGATATCACTATCCAAAAGATCAGGATACATGTGATTTCAATAACTGATTAAGTGCCATGGGATGATTAATTGTCTTAAGTGACTTCCCGTATCTGCCAGAGGCTTATATATCGCTGAAATATTGTCACTGCATTATAAGACAACATGTCTGATAGCATATTAACAACTTTTAAGTCATAACTGTGACACACCCTTACTTCCCATTTTCCGTCTTTAATTTCTCAATCTTCCAAACCTACTTTTGTTTTTGGCACAGAATCAGTAAAATGGCAATGGATCTTGGAAAAACTCCCAGCCCTAAGCTGGGATCGAACCCAGTGCCTTCTGAGCCTGAAGTGGACACCATAACCTCCCAGTTAGAGCTCTACCACAAGATGCCTGAACCATTTGATTTGTTGCCTTTCTATATATTCAATTCAGGGTGTGGTACCTATCGTATAAACCTAATGTTATTTCTAATTCTGCCTCTTCTATTAAGATCAGCAGCTTTTATCCAACAGTTAATTTCACATGTAATATGATTTTCTCTTGTTATGTAGACAGTGTCATGTTTGGCACTTGTAGAATAATGTTGGTAGCAACTGATAAATGGTGAACAGTGGTAAGTCACAGTGTTTGCCTTTTGATATCTTAATAAACTGACTGGTATCAACATATTTGCATAAGTTATCTATTTATGTTTATTACCCATTCATTAATGTTGCTTTGTTTGGCTAGGCTAATAAATGAAAGTTAAAAACAATAATAAAATGGATACAACAAAAAATAACAACATAATGGGGCATTTCCTTTACTATGTCTGAGTACTGAACATACAATGACAATAAATAATACATTTTAGTCATAAACACACTTACAGACCTAGCTAATTTATTCTAAGCAAGGAAGGACGCTTTATATTAAGTTAACAGTTCTTTTTCATTCTGAACAGATATTTGAGTAGTAGACATTGATAGTTTTAGTGATAATCCATCTTTACATTACAGTTCAGCTTACAAAGTTGTGTTTCATATCTTTTAAAGGACGTCACAGTCAACCCCAGTTGGCTGTTTGTGATTTCTTGGCAAATAATACGTTCAGTAGTTTGCCATTGCTTTCTGAATGACTGGCACTCATACCATTGAATGAAAACTAGCACAAGGCTGTCTGCTTCCAAATCATCCGCAGCTGGATTTCGAACGTGGTATGCAGGATTACGAATTGTGTTTGTAAGCCCTTCGCCACAAAGCAGGCTTACAAACATGTGAAAACTGAAGAGACTATACATTCAATCAGTTTCTGACTTTCTATGTTTATAAATGGGTTAACAAGAAAAATACAGCAGCCGGATTGAACTGCAATAAAATATATTGCCAAAAGTCGTACACAAGTGGGAAATGTATTTTCAGATTTCCCACTTTTTTTTACCATGTTGACTGGTGGCATGAAAACAGCCATGACTATTGGGATGAGATGACAGTGAGGAAATGATTAACTATATCAGGTGACACAGCACTCAGTTGTGATGATGAAAACGATAGTGACAAGCTGGTATTGAACAATTACCATCTAGACTTTCTGATGTGTGGTCCAGGAAGTAGTTTATCGCTTTCTCTCTTGTCCAGCTGAAATAATATTAATTTTTGTTAATTATTTTATAATCAAGATGCAATTTTAGCATCTCTCTCACTCTTTCTGATTCACTCTCACTCTTTCTGATCTCTCTCTCTCTCTCTCTCTCTTCTCTCTCTTCTCTCTCTCTCTCTTAACACACAGAGACATATATACATAGAAACATATATACATACGAACTAACATGCAGACACACATGGACATACACGTGTTAATAACTTACTTAAAATAGTGTAGTCCTGTGTCAACAACCAGTCTAGCTGCCCTGAAGATCTCAGACTCATAGTAACCCATTCTGTAAACAGCACACACATATTCTTTTTACACTGATTACATTGTAAACAGCCCACAAATTATTAACTTTACGCTGATTATGCAGTAAACTTACTACTTATAATTCACTTCATACTGATTACATTGTAAATAGGCACACAAATAATTCACTTTATACTGATTACATTGTAAACAGACACACAAATAATTCACTTTATACAGATTACATTGTAAACAGGCACACAAATTATTGACTTTATATTGAACACATTGTAAATAGGCATACAAATGATTCTCTTTATACTGATTACATAGTAACAGCCCACAAATTATTCTCTTCATACTGATTACATAATAAACAGACGCACAAATGATTCACTTTATATTGATTACATTGTAAACAGGCACACAAATAATTCACTTTATACAGATTACATTGTAAACAGGCACACAATGATTCACTTTATACAGAATACATTGTAAACAGGCACACAAATGATTCACTTTATACAGATTACATAATAAACAGACGCACAAATGATTCACTTTATACTGATTACATTGTAAACAGGCACACAAATAATTCACTTTATACTGATTACATTGTAAACAGGCACACAAATAATTCACTTTATACTGATTACATTGTAAACAGGCACACAAATAATTCACTTTATACTGATTACATTGTAAACAGGCACACAAATGATTCACTTTATACTGATTACATTGTAAACAGGCACACAATGATTCACTTTATACAGATTACATTGTAAACAGGCACACAAATGATTCACTTTATACTGATTACATTGTAAACAGGCACACAAATGATTCACTTTATACAGATTACATTGTAAACAGACACACACATAATTCACTTTATACAGATTACATTGTAAACAGGCACACAAATAATTCACTTTATACAGATTACATTGTAAACAGGCACACAATGATTCACTTTATACAGATTACATTGTAAACAGGCACACAAATGATTCACTTTATATTGATTACATTGTAAACAGGCACACAATGATTCACTTTATACAGATTACATTGTAAACAGGCACACAAATGATTCACTTTATACAGATTACATAATAAACAGACGCACAAATGATTCACTTTATACTGATTACATTGTAAACAGGCACACAAATAATTCACTTTATACTGATTACATTGTAAACAGGCACACAAATAATTCACTTTATACTGATTACATTGTAAACAGGCACACAAATAATTCACTTTATACTGATTACATTGTAAACAGGCACACAAATGATTCACTTTATACTGATTACATTGTAAACAGGCACACAAATGATTCACTTTATACAGATTACATTGTAAACAGACACACACATAATTCTCCTTTATACAGATTCCATTGGTAAACAGGCACACAAAATGGATGCACTTTATATTGAGTACATTGTTAAACAGGCACACAATGATTCACTTTATACAGATTACATTGTAAACAGGCACACAAATGATTCGACTATATATTGATTACATTGTAAACAGCGCACACAATGATTCACTTTATACAGGATTACATTGTAAACAGGCACCACCAATGATTCACTTTTATTGAAAATTGGCTACACTTTATACTGATTACATTGTAAAAGGCAACAAATGATTCACTTTATATGATTACATTGTAAACAGCCACAAATGATTCACTTTATAATTACATTGTGCATTATTTATGATTATTTAAACACACACAGATGATTCACTTTAATTGTTACATTGTAAACAGCCACAAATTCACTTTATACAGTACATTGTAAACGGCCCTTTCCTTTAGTTACGTCGGCCAGATCCTTTATCGTTCATTCGCAACAATGATTCACATATTGATTACATTGTAAACAAGCACACACATAATTCACTTTATACAGATTACATTGTAACAGGCACAAATAATTCACTTAACAGATTACATTGTAAACAGGCACACAAATGATTCACTTATACTGATTACATTGTAAACAGGCGCAACATTATGAATTTATATTGAACACATTGTAAATAGGCATACAAATGATTCTCTTTTACTGATTACATAGTAACAGCCCCAATTATTCTCTTCATACTGATTACATAATAAACAGACGCACAAATTATTCACTTTATATTGATTACATTGTAAACAGCCCACAAATGATTCACTTTATATTTATTACACTGTGATTGATTGATTTAGGAATCGACATCACAGCATTCGGGGCATTCCCATAAGTGCTCCGTCCCCATCCTCAGCAGCCAGCAAAGAGTTCCAACACTAATAGTACCAGGAGCAATCTGATTATAAGTCCGTCTCGCCTTTCCTTTGAGCGTTGAGCGTCGGCCAGATCCCTTCGTCACTCCTCGTTGTCTCATTCTTGCCAGACCATGGTAATCCATTTGCTCCTCCGAGTAATTACACTGTAAACAGCCCAAATGGTTCTCTTTATATTTATAGGGAGCATATGCTGGATCTTTTCCCTAGGGCATGCTGGTGTGGTGGAAATAAGCAAGTGGACCAATTGGCTGAATCTGCACTTCTGGGTGGGGTATTGCTGCAGGATAAGACACATGTGGTCAAGCCCCATTGGAATCTTATGTATAGTGTGGAAGAACAGATACACCATCATGGCCTGGAGAGAATGGTGCAGCAGGCAGTGGCAAAAGTTTCTGGCCGACTCTCAGTTCTCCTAGGAAAGGCCAGACGGACACATAATCAGACATAATCACATAATAATAATTGGTACCATTAGCATTGGAACACTTAGCTGGTTGTCAAAGAAGAGAGCGGAGCGAGTATGGGAATGTCCCATGTGTTGTGATGTCAGTTTTTGACTCATTTTTCCTTATATCAATTACACTGTAAACAGGTATACAAATGATTCGCTTTATATTTATTACACTGTGAAATGCCAACAAATAATTCACATTATATTGATTACATTGTAAACAGGCATATAAATTATTCTCTTTACACTAAAACATGTGAAATTAAGTAGTTGCTTAAGAGCTGAGATTAAACAAAAGACATGTTACAACGATATTCTTTACTAAACAACTTCAACATTAATACCATTATTTGTAAAGTCTCACTAAACTTTGTAGGTAGAACAATTTTGAAAAATGAAGCACATGATGTCATCAAAAAATGTGCTCCACAATCCATCATGAAGCAAATGCAGCAAATGGCTGTCATCTGCTGGAGTAATTCTTTGCACTCCAAACAGAATGGTATTATCAATGGAAGAATTTTTTAGTTGAACAAGTGTTTCGAAATGGTGGTCGATACACACAGATGGTTGTTCAAAGATTTATAGCACGATTTCCTGATAAACAACCTCCTCATCGCATTATGGTTAGAAATTTGTTGAATAAGTTATAATGAATACATCATTGGCACTTTCCAGCTTCTTCAAACAGCATTAGACCATAGCAGTGACTACCGTAACTAATTTAATGAATGTTTAGCACATTTTTTTATGACCTCATGTACATAATTTTTCAAAATTGTTCTACATACAAAGCATAGTGACATCCTGTATCATATGTGTGGGTCACACATGCATACATTTTTTTGGGGGTAGTTTTATCATTTGGAAATGTTGCCTTGACAGCAGTTTACTCGGCTAGCTGAGGGATTTTCATCATGTGCACCATGCATGTGAGTCCCTTCAGTTTTTAGCCCTTTTCCAAGAAGGTTAGATGTCCAATCCACTACCCCAGGATCATTAGAAAATATTCATTAATTCAGTAGCATGTCCTTTGCAGAACCTCGCAAAACTTCTCAATCACAAGAAAATATACCATCCTTTGTTTTATTTTGTAAAAATTCAGTCAACACCATGAGATGAACCTGGTCTGTTTGAGCCAGAGATGCTCGTTGTAGCCTTTGATCAACTCTGTTCCCACAAAAGGAATATTTATGGCATGTCTGATTTTGGTTTATACACATTTGGATGCGCACTGGTGCCATGGCGTTCACGCACTGTTCATGAGATTACCATTGCATGAGCTACAGGAGGAGACTGAAACATTTATGAAAGCATTCATGTGCAATAAAAGTAATCCTTTACAAATGAAATCAAGTTAGACAGAGATGTTCACAACTTACAGTTCATAATCTGTCTCATAGAGATTGTTCTCTACTCCCAATGATTCTGCATACAGCGCCCAACCCTGCCACAAAACAATAACATAAATAAAACTAAAATATACTCTAGGATAAATGGTTCTAATGATACAATAAAAAGTGGGGTCAGCATGGCCGAATGGATAAGAATGTATGTTCTTAAACATCCGGTGTGCTGATGCCGAGGTAAGGGGTTCAACTGGACAGTTGGACTAAGATGTTGACCTCTCGTCCTTGACTTGGGGACGCATTTACAAGTACCTCTGAAGTCATAGTTGGTTCGCCTGATGGTGAGGGACACTTTTAATAGGGAAAGCGAATCCACACGCAAAATTCAGTCCAGCACTACTAGAAGTTGTGTGTACCGACTACACTTGAGTTCAAAGCGAGTGAGCGCCAATAAAAATTAATTTTGCTTCAGCTGACAAAAATACCTATAAAGTTCTTTGCTGGAAGCACAATCAGATTCCATGTTTTTCTATTCCAAGTGATGTCACTCCAGACTACAACTTGAAGCTATTGAGAACTAACACTTCATTGTCTCCATTTTCTTTACAGATGTCTTCATTGTCTTGTCTGTTATATTTGCTCTTCATCTTCTGTCTTTGATCACTTGATGGGGCATAGGCCCTCAAGCAACTCACTCCAAGCACTCCTATTCTTTACTTCCTGCAGATCCCTCTTCCATGTTCTCTCCATATTATTTATCTCTGTCTATAATACACTTCTCCATCAGTTTTAGGTCTCCCTCTCTTTCTTTTGCCCTGTGAATCCCACATGAAGGACTTTCAAGTTATACCATTAACATGTTTTTTTTCAATGTTTGTCCTATCCAGTGTTAGCATCTTTTCCTCACTCCTTGATTCATTTGGATTTGTTTAGTTCTCTCTATCAGCTCACAATGATGATTCTGTCATGCCATTTTAGTCCTACTATTATGTGCAGACACCAATTACTGATGTGTTTGTTTGTGGTTTATTAGTATCTGTTTTATTCATTTTCTATTTTTCTGTTCCATAGTGTAGTGCTGACTTGATGTTAGAGTTAAATATTACAAGTGTTATGCTAAATTTAATTTACATTCTTCTTCTTCTTCTTCAGCATTCTGAGCCATTGTGGTTCTTTGCTGCAGATACAAGCCGTCTCCATTCGTCTCTCTGGTGGATCTTCTTTTGCCAGTCATTGATTCCAAGTGCTTGTAGGTCTGTATGTATATTGTCTCTCTACCGTCTTCTTGGTCTACCTCGGGGTCTATGGTCATTTATTTCCTGAGTGTAAGTGAGTTTTGTTTCCCTATTATCTTCCATTCTTTCTGTACGCTCCAGCCATTGCAGTATATTAGCCTTCATAATACCAGTGATTAGTGGGGACTTAGATCATAAATGTCTTTGTTGCTTCTTCTTTTCTACTCTCCACTGTGTGTATCCCTAATGGGCCCAAAGATGCATCTTAAGACTTTGTTCTCAAAGGTTTGTAACAAGGCTTCGTCTCCTTTAGTTGTACTCCAGGTTTCAGAGCCATACAGCACAACTGGTCTCATCAATGTTTTGTAAATTGTGATCTTGGTGTTATGAGATAGCGCCTTTGATTTTAGCAGATATTGTAGTGCATAGATTATCTTATTTCCAGAGTTGTATTTCTTCCCTTATTATGTTGGAGCAGTTGAAGATTGTACACAGGTATTTGTATGTTTCCGTTCTTTTAATGGTCATATTATCTATTTGTATGTGGCCAGAGTTTTTAGCCATTCCTTCTCTTGAAATTATCACATATTTTGTCTTATCTTGGTTGATAACCAGCCCCATTTGTTGAGCTTTGTCCTTTAAGTAAGTCAATATTTCCACTGTCTTTTTTTCATTTTCCCCTATAATGTCTGTCAAGGTGTCGGTTTGGTATGGGTGGGAGTTACACTTGCACGAGTGTTTGGAGAATACGTGAAACATGGTTTGTGAGTGTCAGGGAGAGAGAACTCTAATGTTTGAACGGGGAGTACGGCTTTAGACACGGTCGAGGTTAGACGTGTCTAAGAAGTGCGAGAAGGGCATCCGTCTATTGCCTTTGTGTATGATATGTTTTAGAAGAGTGCTAGTAATGCTTATTTTATTTGTGTAGAACTGTGCCACGAACTGTGCATGATGATTTGACTGTATGTGTGAAAAATGTATATTAAATAATAGAAACAAGCGTGGACTTCTGTCAAGTACGTTAGTTAGACTTGTGGTGTCGAACTTTAAATATTCAAGCACGAAGCACAAACGCATCACCTAGAGTGAATGCCCAACATGGATTGAGCTTGCTGGTAGAACGATAACAAGTAGAAATGAGATGAAGAAATGGCATAAAAGTCGGTCCATGACAAATGGTGTCAGAAGTTGTAAAATCATCGTCCGCATGGCATGACAAATGATATCCAAACGAAGAAATCGACCGAACCATGACAGGGTAATTCTGAAAAAAACGGCGAAATTTCACGACCGTCACGAAAACTTAAGGTAGCAGATAATGATATCGCTGCCAAGAAATATTATTTTCAACATTGTTAATGGTGTTGAAACTCTCAAAATTGTTAAAAGTCCACCTCCACCACTGACAAACGGTAATGAATGTGAAAAGTATTAGAAATATACCACCACTTTTGTCAGCATAAGAATTAAATGATGTTAAAAGTGTTAGATCTCCGCCAGTACCATTAAAGGAAATGTCGAAAACGCCAGAACTCCACTACAACCATGCAAGTTAATCTTCAACATAACACAGAAGAGTTAACTTATCTCAAACACAAAATTCTGCAGATCAAAATGGATGACAGACAGGACAATCTGTTTAACAAAAAAAAAAAAAATAATTCAAAGAACTTATGGCTGAACTATGCAAACTATGTTGATGAAATACCAACAAATAATTGCGCCAACGTGTTTAAACAACACCAACGTGAAAATTTGTGACTTTACCCAACAGGGAAATATGAAGACAAAGTATTCGAAAACTTTCTAAATCAAAGTTCGACATTAGAATCAACATAAATTTTGAACTAAGAGAGACAATTTATGACTCTAACAGCACTGAAACACTGAAACAATTTCCCCACGTTAGACAACTTCTGAAATAGGACACAAAGAAATCCTACTTTAATCAGTACAGTGTGGCGACGTCATAACACTAGATGGGGATTCCGAATTTTGTGACGTGTGCTGCAGGAAACGACTGAGGACACAAGTGTGTTTAACTGATGTTTACCTTTTCAAGGCTAAGGAATGCCTAGGCTAATGATCATTGAAATTATTACAGAAGACACTGACTGCATACGCATTTGTCATGGACCAACTTTTATGCCATTTCTTCATCTCATTTCTACTTGTTATCGTTCTACCAGCATGCTCAATCCATGTTGGGCATTCACTCTAGGTGATGTGTTTGTGCTTCGTGCTTGAATATTTAAAGTTTGACACCACAAGTCTAACTAACGTACTTGACAGAAGTCCACGCTTGTTTCTATTATTTAATATACATTTTTCACACATACAGTCAAATCATCATGCACAGTTCGTGGCACAGTTCTACACAAATAAAATAAGCATTACTAGCACTCTTCTAAAACATATCATACACAAAGGCAATAGATGGATGCCATTCTCGCACTTCTTAGACACATCTAACCTCGACCGTATCTAAAGCCATACTCCCCGTTCAAACATGAGAGTTCTCTCTCCCTGACATTCACAAACTGTGTTTCACGTATTCTCCAAACACTCGTGCAAGTGTAACTCCCACCCGCACCGAACTGACACCTTGATATATCTATTCCATATCATCTGGGTAACCAAGCAGTCTGGATGTTCCTCCAATAGCACATTCCTCCTTTACCTTCCTTACAACTTTCTGTACAGCCAGATTGAAAAGAAGCTGTGATAGTGCATCACCCTGTTTCAAGCCAGATGTTATTTGGAAAGGGTCTGATTTCCTGCCTTTATATGGTAATATATTATAAGTATCTTCCATGCATAGTCTGGTCGTGTTGATTAACTTCCTTGGTATTCCAACTTCCTGCATAGCATTCCATAGACTATTCCTATGGACACTATCATAAGCCTTTTTTAAATCCACAAAAATGTTATGGAGATCTCTTTTATATTCCCAATTTTTCTCGGCTATTTGTCGTAAGATAAATATCTGATCTATTGTTGATCTGTTTTGTCTGAAACCCGCCTGGTAGTCACTTAATATGTCTTCTAAATATGGTTTTAGTCTATTTAGTAATACCACGGATAGTATCTTATAGCTTGTGGACTGGAGTGATATTTCTCTATAATTTTCACATTGGAACTTGTCTCCTTTCTTAAAGATAGGTATCAATAATGACTCTTTCCAGTCATGGGGTAATTCTTCTGTCCTCCAGATTTTTATTATTAGTTCGTATAGCTTTAGATGTAATGCATGGCCACCTGCCTTTATAAATTCAGCAGCAATTCCATCAGCCCCAGTTGCCTTATTGTTTTTAAGTCGTGTGATTACATATAGGATTTCTTCAAATGCAGGTTCTTCAATTTGTGGTTCACACGTTGGAACCTCTTCCTGTGGGGAAAGTGTTACTTGGAGCTTCACAATTTAATAATTCAGCAAAGTATTATTTCCATGTGTTACACATTTCCTCATTGGTATTTATCATATTCCCATTTTTGTCTTTTAAACCATATGTTTTGTGTTGGTGCCCTCTTTTCATTGACTTCAGTTCTTTAAAAAAAAACTTTCTGGATTCGTTTTTCTGGTGATTAGTTTCCATATCTTTGTTGCTTCCACAAATTTTCTAGTGTTATGACAGCTCCTCTTATCTTTTGCTATATTTGCTCTGTGTACGTCTTTTGACCCAGTTGACTGTATTCACACAGTCAACATGGCCAAATTACCTTAATATGTTGGAGTTTATATGACTGACAACTGATGCTTCAAGTTGTGTAAAAGGTCTTTTAATCTACTTTGAAGAGATAACAATCTTGGAGTTTGTCAACTTACATACTTATAGGAAGCACATTATATTGCTACTATGCCATGTACTCTTCTACCTATATACAAGTGCGTGCTACATACTTATCAAGTCCATAACAAGGCAGCTCTTCACTACAGATGAGTAACTATTTTATGTATTTTCATGTAGTCCTATCAGTGATTGTCTGTTTGTATGCTGATGAAGACTTTAGCCTCAACATCCATTTTATCACTTGTGAATGTCTTTAAAAGTCTTAAAAGTCGAGAGGATTGACTTCATTGCACCGGGTTTTATCCCATATGGCTTGGTCTCTTTCCGTAGGGTCGCCTTCTGAAAGCGTCGCACAAAGCACAAACACTGGAAGACACTGTTTGCTTGTTTACTAACTTTCCAAGACTCATGTCATATATTAAAGCTGGTTCTATGTAACATACACGAAATGTTTTTCGAATCTCAATTGACAGGGATAATTGACAGGGATTTATTGCATAAGATGTTCTTCATTTCATCAAATGCAGTTTTTGATTGTCCTATTCTGTTCTTTACTTCTTTGATACAGAGCACAGAAATAAAACACAACGAAACCACATTATCATAAAGATTCATAGAAAAGGCTTGTGGTTCAACTTATGAAGTCAACATATCCATTGAGAATATGCAGTTTCTAATTGTATGCTTGTCTCTCTCCATGGCAAAGGAGTTATGGACGTGGTTCGTAATCCTGCTTACCTGCGTTCAAAACACAGCTGCGCGCATTTGGCAGCAGACCGTTTTGTACTGGGTTTTAACGAACTGGCTTGGGGGCTGGTCATTCAGAAATCAATGGCAAACTACTGAATGTAAACTTTCCAAGAAATCAACAACAGCAGTAAAATGCTATTGTTGACAACGATGTCCTGTAAAAAAAAATGATATGCCAAAAAGAATGGTGTGCTTACCTCCACAAAAGCAGTATAGTATGGGACAGCAAAAGGAACTCTAAACTTTTCACTGTGCTCCTTATTTCTGCGAAACTCAGGTACGGCTGCAGTCAGCTCATAACTGAACTGTGGAAGATGAGAAAAGAAGTTGATGTATGTTATCAGTAAAATTAAAGATTTTAACAAATGAAAGACATTTGTTACAAACATTTTTTTTATTTTTTACAATTTGCGAAAATGATTTCTGACAATCAAATTCAAATTTTGACAATCACAATCAGGTTCTGACAACAATAATCAGACTCTTAAAATCACTCTCAGGTGTTCACTATCACATTATCACAATCTGGTGTTCATCATAATAATGAGGTTTTAACAATCACAATCAGGTGTCTGGCAATCACCTTCAGATTTTCACAATCACATTATCACAATCTGGTGATCACAATCACAAGATCACATTCACAATCAGGTGCCTGAAAATCACACTCAGTTTTTCACAATCAAAATTAAAAGCATGCAACAACTTAAATAAGACAATAACCATGAGGTTTTATAAATTAGAATAGAAATCCATCCATCCATCATGTGCCATGCAGATAAGTGTGGGCAGTCATGTTCTGCCATCTCACTCGATCACTAGAGTCGTGGATCAGCTCCGTGTTCCTGTCTCGACCATGCCAAGTGGCCAAGCCATCCAGGTATTTACTTCTTGGTCTTCCCCTTGGTCTCTTCCCTTCGATCTTGCCAGTCATCACCAAGTTCTCCAATCCATCTCTTCTCATAACATGCCCAAATATTTTTGATTGTCTATGTCTAATGACTCTAATCAGTTTATGATCTTCATTTGTTACCTGAAGGACTTGTTCATTGGTTTTTCTGTCTGTCCATGGTATTCTTTGCATTTTCCTCAGAAACCACATTTCCACAGCCATCAGATGTTTTTCAGCTTGACTGCTCATTGTCCACGCTTCACATCCATACAAAAGTACAGGTTCTATGTAGCACTTCAACACTTTTTTCTCGTTTCAATTGATATCTTTTTATTGGTCAGTATGTTTTTCATCTTGTAAAAGGCTACCTTCACAATGGCAATTCTTGTTCTAATCTCTTCAAGGCATCTCATATCAGATGTTATGACTGTTCCGAGATAACTGTATCGATTCACTTGCTTAAGAATATGCCCATTTACTCGTATATCACATTGTGGTATTTCCTTCTTCCCAGTGACGACCATAATCTGTGTCTTCTTAATATTCAGTTCTAACCCTAGTTGTTCACTGTGTGCAACAACCGCATCTACTAAATTTTGCAGGTCCTGTTCATTGTCTGCAATCAAGACTGTATCATCTGCATATCTAATGTTATTGATGTATTGTCCCCCAATGTTGATTCCTTCCATATCTTCTATATTTCTGAAAATATTTTCACTGTACAGGGAAAAAAGATCTGGAGACATTACACATTCCTGTCTCACACCTCTTTTAATAGGCTGATATTGACCTACATCGTTATCAATTCTGATGGCAGCTTGTTGTTTCCAATATATGTTTTTTACAAGTCTAAGGTCTTTTCCATCAATTTGTAGATCTTCAAGCATCCTTATCATGTCGACATGTCTCACTTTATCGAAAACCTTTGTGTAGTCAATAAAGCAAAGATATAGATCTTTGTTTACTTCTATAGAACGTTCAATTACTGTTCTCAGTAAATACACAGCATTTACTGTACCCTTGCCTTCTACAAACCCACATTGTTCTTCTCCTATTTCAGGGTTGTATTTTCTTCCTAACTTTTTGCATGATAATTCTCAGCATAATCTTCGTGATGTGGATCATTATACTAACTGTTTGATGTTGATCGCATTTCAAGGCTCCTGATTTCTTTGGGATTGCAATAAATATAGAATTACATAATTCAGGAGGTATATCTCCAGTATCGTATATTGTGTTCAGCAGTCTGATGACTTGGTCTATTCCATATTCTTCTAAGGCATTGATCATTTCTATTGTGATGTTATCTGTACCTGGGGTCTTGCCAGTTTTCATATGGTTAAGAGCATTCTGAACTTCCATCTTCAAAATTGATGGTCCTTCATTATTATTCCAATGATCATATTGTTCTTTTGTATCATCATAAAGGTCTTTCGCATAATCTGACCATGCATGTAAAATCTGATCTTTTTCTATTATGATTTTGCCATCTTTGATTTTTAGGCAACCCGTTGATGTGTGTGTTCTTTTGTTAGTGATGCCATTAATTCTTTTATGCATTAATTTGGTATTCCAAGTGTTGTGTTGGTTTTCAATTTCCTTGCAATTTTCCTCAAGCCATTTTTCTTTTGCCTCTTTGCATAGCTTCCTAATTTTCCTGTGAATCTCTTCATAGTTTTCCTTGTTATTTTTTGTTATTTCTTTTTACTTCCATGAGTTTTAAAATGTCTTTCATCATCCATTTCTTGCATCCTATTATCTTTATTTTTGGGATGGTTGTTTCTGCAGCTTGGTTGATATATAAATCAGTCAAATTGTTTCCCTCAACTGTCTCAGTCAACATCAGGTGACATATCCACCCAGGTTCAACAACCAGATTACGACAATAATAATATGTCTGACAGTCTGCAGCTATTGTAAAATATTTTGCAGTTTTCTCAAAAGTTTTTTCCCCACTTTTTTATGGTCTTACCATCCTCCAGTCTGCTATTTTTTATCCATCACAATTAACTCTTAACCTTTCGCTTGTCCATTTCAATGCCTTCAATACATTAGATTGCTCATTAGTACAGGTGCAAATTCCGCTCTAGCTTCAGCAGACTGCATACCAATCAAAGCGTCGCTTTTTAAAAAAAAATAAAAGATGGTAGATTTTCCCCCTGATCTCAGATTAGCGGATCAGACATCTAGATGTTTTTGGATGAGGGAGACAAACTGGCAGCTACTGTACACACATTGCTAAAAACATTCTTCAGAAGTTGAAAATAAATATGATTTGGGTCACGTAGGTGGATACCCATGTTAAAATTCTAAACCAGAAATCTTATCCACTAATGAATACTTATAGCATGTGTGGTTCTGATAAGCACATTTCAGGATGTCTACATCTGCCCCGTGCAGTGACAGTCATGGGTTCATCTTTAGACTGCTTCATTCAGACCACACAGCACAGTCAATTTTTCCCAAGGCACTGGGTGGGAGGAGGAGGAGAAGAGACACAGCTAGAGCTGCAATGCAGTTCATGCTTTGTGCTGCGCACTCATCAGGCAGCTTGTCATTCTGTAGGAAGAGACCGAGCCATAGGGGGTAAGCCCCGGTGCAATGAGGGTAATCCTCTTGCCTCTATCACATCAGAATGCTGGTCAGTGCTAAGGCGTTCATGTGCTGTCGAGTCTCCTTTGTGTTCCATGGCAAAAGACTGAAGCTCCGAGGCAGTTATCTGAGTGTGAAATGAAAGCCAAATCCTTTTACAAATCTTCCCATTTTGGTGATTCCATTTGCCTCTCGTTATCATCCCTATTGTTATCTCTGAATTTGCATTCTTATCTTTCATCAACCTGTCTTCTCATTCACACTTGATGTCATCTTTGTGTGTGGACTGTCATCTACCCTCCCTTCCGGTGCTTACCTGCAAGTGGTGGCCTGGGTTAGCCTCATGCATTGTCAGGGAGACCATTGTGTACTTCGGACTGAAAAGAAAGCCACATAATCATTTTCATACTGAATCCCGTCGGGCATAATATTAAAGAACAGGTCTTTAACTCATTTTTCCCAGTAATAACAATCTGGATTAAGAGTTACAAAATTATCTGTATATCTCATCTATAGAGACAGTCTTGCGTTGGTCTCCATTTCAATGATATGAGAGCCGGTCGTTCAGAAAGCAATGGCAAACTACTGAATGTAAACTGCTCCAGGAATCACAAACAGACAAAAAATGCTAGAGTTGACTGCTATGTCCTGTAATGGATAATAAACTAACTTTTAACTAATTCATCTGTAGCATTGACATTTTTCCTTTTTCTTCAGTTCATGATGTTTATTGATCTTTTACATAATATTTCTTTCTGCTAATGTTTATAACATGCTCCCTGGCCTCTTGGGTAGTGGGATCAGATACCTAGCCCTTTCAGATAAGGATGTAAAACAAACGATCCTGTGTGCAAAATGAGCACATTAAAATCATCAAGGCATTTAGATTAGACAAAGAGTAGACCATTAAGTGGCTGCCCTGGCCAAATTGTTAGGGAAACCCAAAAACAACAGCTAAAGACTGACAGAGCCTGTTAGCTTGGCTGAAATCAGCCCATAGAAAGCAATCTATGATGTTTGGTAGTCTCGGGATTTGAAATTTAAATATTGAGCACAACCCACTACTGGCAACGCTGATCGTATTTTGGTATGAACCTGAGGCCCATCCACGTCAATATGGAAGCACTATACTCGAGTTTCGCTCTCGTTTGAGCTCATCAGTAGTGCATATCCTTGACCGGATCTGGAAACAAGCCCTGGATCACTGGCGTGTGAAGCGGGTGTGTAACCACGCGGCACACACTGGACACTGCCAAATTATCATAACAGAATACTACAACGACACCCATCGTAGGCTATAGCTCAAGATTGCCCAATCGCCGCGACTGACATCTGTCAATCGATGTGGACCCGAACGATCAGGACTTCTCACTGGCAAGGCACACCAGGCCGCCTAAATCCAGTGAGCAATAATCAAATTGATTATTTGGTAGTTTCGGGATTTGAAATTTAAATATTGAGCACAACCCACTACTGGCAACGCAGATCGTATTCTGGTATGAACCTAAGACCCATCCACGTCAATATGGAAGGACTATACTCGAGTTTCGCTCTCGTTTGAGCTCGTCAGTAGTGCATATCCTTGACCGGATCCGGAAACAAGCCCTGGATCACTGGCGTGTGAAGCGGGTGTGTAACCACGCGGCACACACTGGACACTGCCAAATTATCATAACAGAATACTACAACGACACCCATCGTAGGCTATAGCTCAAGATTGCCCAATCGCCGCGACTGACATCTGTCAATCGATGTGGACCCGAACGATCAGGACTTCTCACTGGCAAGGCACACCAGGCCGCCTAAATCCAGTGAGCAATAATCAAATTGATTATTTGGTAGTTTCGGGATTTGAAATTTAAATATTGAGCACAACCCACTACTGGCAACGCTAGATCGTATTCTGGTATGAACCTAAGGCCCTATCCACGTCAATATGGAAGCACTATACTCGAGTTTCGCTCTCGTTTGAGCTCGTCAGTACTGCATATCCCTTGACCGGATCCGGAAACAAGCCCTGGATCACTGGCGTGTGAAGCGGGTGTGTAACCACGCGGCACACACTGGACACGGCCAAATTATCATAACAGAATATTACAACGTCACCCACGAAACTACCAAATAATCAATTTTATTATTGCTCACATGATTTAGGCGGCCTGGCGTTCCTTGCCAGTGAGAAGTCCTGATCGTTTCGGGTCCACATCGATTGATGGATGTCAGTCGCGGCGATCGGGCAATCTTAGCTATAGCCTACGGTGGGTGACGTTGTAATATTCTGTTATGATAATTTGGCCGTGTCCAGTGTGTGCCGCGTGGTTACACACCCGCTTCACACGCCAGTGATCCGGGGCTTGTTTCCGGATCCGGTCAAGGATATGCACTATTTACGAGCTCAAACGAGAGCGAAACTCGAGTATAGTGCTTCTATATTGACGTGGATGGGCCTTAGGTTCATACCAGAATACGATCAACGTTGCCAGTAGTGGGTTGTGCTCAATATTTAAATCTATGTCACAAATGTAAGCTGAAATTGGACACAATGACCTCTGAGTTACAGAGATACATAACTGGGTGTGACCAACTTCCCTCAAAGAATGAACGAACAAATGAACAAACTTTATTTTGAGGATAATGATGATGACAATGAAGGAGAGAAGGAGAAGTAGTAACAGCATTAGAAGAAGAGGAAAAAGTAGCAGCAACTGTCACTTCAATTTAACTGATACACTGCCAAAGGATAATATATTGCCAAATGTGATCTCCCATTTGAATAGAAGGACGATATATTGCCATACTAGGGTCAGCGTGTTATTTGTTTTCTTTTGTAATATCTTTCATATGCTCAGTGAATAGAAATTTACATCACAACACTTGTTCATTTGATTGTGTACCATGTTTGGTCCAAACTTACTTTTTGTTACGCACTGAATCATTTAAGAGAAAAACAGACGGTTACATCAGCAACACTGAATTATCAAAGTCACTTATAAAATTATAAATTCCAAGACAGGCTCAATCATTCAAACAGGAGTCAACTATTATGGGCACTATTTAATGCTATCTCTACAACAAGCTATTACACACATTTCTTATCAGTGCTGTATCATTTCAAGAGGCAAATATTGTTCACAAGAGAAGTTAACACACATGAATGTTACTGATAAACTCACACTTTTCTGAATGTGTTGGCATAAAATACACCAGGCCTTATTCCATCTGCTGTACCAGACCTGTACTGACCTCTAGGACCATCTGAGGACATTGGTTCTGTTCTGTAAAAAAAATAGTTGACATGAATACATCTTCTTGTTCTTAGGTATTCAGTGGTCAGCAACCATAAAGTCTAGTGGTTCCTTGTAGGGAGTACTACCTGGTCTGTATCCAGTTTTCTTTGGGTAACCTCAGCTCCAACATCCCGTCATTTTCAGCCTCCACCATTCTTCTTCTTCTGCTGCGTTCATCCAGAGAGTTTTTTTTTTTGACGTGATTGCGTTGTGCCTGTTTACAGCAGAACTGTGTTCTTGCGCCTTAGGCCGACACATTCGACTTCTGCGGGCATTTGTTGACCAGGTTAACCTTCCCGGGTGTTTCATATGATGTTTGACTCTTACTTTATGGTGTTATCCCCCATCCCAGCTGGCCCATTTAGAACAGTCAAAGACATCCCGGTCAGCTCTCAAGGGAAGGCAGGGGCCGACCATGGGCATTCCCTGCCATCCAAGGAGGCTTCCATAATTGCAGAGCCGACACAAAGCGCTCGGGTACTGAGCTCAACCAAGGAATTGTCACGTCCTGCACGTGGCTGCCTCCACCGTTCTATACAATGCTGTCCCACACTGCCATCTTTCCCAAGCCTAACCATGGCCAGTATGTGCTGTGCTGAATCATGACTTATTTACAACCTAACATCCCTCTCCACAATGTGAAGGGGGCTGGGTGGTCTCGAGGTATGGTGTCCACCTCAAATACTGGAGGTCCTGGGTTCAAGCCCCGGAGAGGGCCGAGATTTTTTCATGTGAACTTCTAGTAACAAAATTTCCCCTGGTCTCTGGGTAGTGAGATCGGACGCTTGTGTGTATTGTTGCGCACGTTAAAAAATCCCTTGGCAGTTGGAAATCGAAAAAGAGTAGCCTAACGGTGCTGCCAGGGCAGAATTTTGAGTTAGAAATCTACCCAAAGTATTTCAGGATCCTCACTGGTGTTACGGAGTTCATGCACTGAGCTGAAATTCTCCGGACACAGGCTTGAGTTAGGAGTAGAACGGAGCACTTGTGGGTTACACCTGTGTGCCGTGATGTTGATCCGTCGAATAAACTAACTAAACTAATGTGAAGTTCCAATACTGGACTAGCGCACCCTGATGGTTTATGAGCTTGGAGAGGGGAAGAACAATGCTGCAGCACGGTCCCTGCACAGATGATATTTTGGTAGAGGGTTGGGAGGCACGTCTCTTCACCAGTCACACTCAGATGCAGGCCAGCCATTTTCATGGCTCAAGCAATCTGGATGCCAATGCACTGGACTTGAGAGTCTAAGGCTTGATCTTCAGAAGATTGACCAACCAACCAAATGTGAAATGATAATAATATGCAATCACAGGCACCTTCTTATGTTATTCATTGTTCACAATGCCTTGATTTTTTAAATTACTTATTTCAATACTTGACCTGGGAGTAATATACAAACACTTACTTGATAGGAAGGCCTGGCTTGATCTCGGAAGAGTTTATTCAAGATTGGGTCAATACGTTTAAATATGATGTGTTCGTACTCTTTCAAAATGTCTTCCTGTTAAGAAAATAGTAAATAACAACAGACCATAAAAATCCATGCATATGTA
The DNA here is from genome assembly GCA_014155875.1 of Cepaea nemoralis. Lineage (NCBI taxonomy): Eukaryota > Metazoa > Mollusca > Gastropoda > Stylommatophora > Helicidae > Cepaea > Cepaea nemoralis. The sequence continues at coordinate 50,747 of JACEFZ010027902.1, read as the reverse complement.
CACACACACTTGTAGACGCATCCATGCCTCTCTCTCTCTCTCTCTCTCTTTCTCTCTCTCTCTCTCTCTCTCTGTCTTGCCTCTATCACATACACATAACTGGTCACTCCACGTCACAAAGCTGTGACTAGGTGTTTGCCAAATCTTTACATTTTCACAAACTTACATAAGTATCTACTTTGGTAATACTTTCTGGCAATCAGAATATATTAGATTTGACAAGAAGGCATTGTTCTATCTCACAGGCAGACATTGTTCTATCTCAAAAGAAAGCAAACATTGTTCTGTCTCACAATTAAACATTGTTCTATCTCACAAGCAGAAATTGTTCTATCTCACAAGCAAACATTGTTCTGTCTCACAATTAAACATTGTTCTATCTCACTAGCAAACATTGTTCTATTTCACAAGCAGACACTGTTCTATCTCACAAGCAGACTTGTTCTATCTCACAAGCAAACATTGTTCTATCTCACAAGCAGACTTGTTCTATCTCACAATTCAAACATTGTTCTATCTCACTATCAAACATTGTTCTGTCTCACAATTAAACATTGTTCTATCTCACTATCAAACATTGTTCTATCTCACAAGCAGACATTGTTCTATCTCACAAGCAGACTCGTTCTGTCTCACAAGCAGACATTGTTCTATCTCACAAGCAGACTTGTTCTGTCTCTCAAGCAGACTTGCTCTATCTCACAAGCAGACATTGTTCTATCTCACAAGCAGACTTGTTCTGTCTCACAATTAAACATTGTTCTATCTCACAAGCAGACATTGTTCTATCTCACAAACAGACACTGTTCTATCTCACAAGCAGACATTGTTCTATCTCACAAGCAGACTTATTCTGTCTCACAAGCAGACTTGTTCTATCTCACAAGCAGACTTGTTCTATCTCACAATCAGACATTGTTCTATCTCACAAGTAAACATTGTTCTATCTCACAATTAAACATTGTTCTATCTCACAATTAAACATAGTTCTATCTCACAAGCAGACATTGTTCTATCTAACAAGCAAACATTGTTCTATCTCACAAGCAGACATTGTTCTATCTCACAAGCAGACATTGTTCTATCTCACAAGCAAACATTGTTCTATCTCACAAGCAGACTTTGTTCTATCTCACAAGCAGACAGTGTTCTATCTCACAAGCAGACTTGTTCTATCTCACAAGCAGACATTGTTCTATCTCACAATTAAACATTGTTCTATCTCACAAGCAAACATTGTTCTATCTCACAATTAAACATTATTCTATCTCACAAGCAGACATTGTTCTATCTCACAAGCAGACACTGTTCTATCTCACAAACAGACACTGTTCTATCTCACAAGCAGACATTGTTCTATCTCACAGCAAACATTGTTCTATCTCACAAGCAGACATTGTTCTATCTCACAAGCAGACTTGTTCTGTCTCACAAGCAGACATTGTTCTATCTCACAAGCAGACTTGTTCTGTCTCTCAAGCAGACTTGCTCTATCTCACAAGCAGACATTGTTCTATCTCACAAGCAGACTTGTTCTGTCTCACAATTAAACATTGTTCTATCTCACAAGCAGACATTGTTCTATCTAACAAGCAGACACTGTTCTATCTCACAAACAGACACTGTTCTATCTCACAAGCAGACATTGTTCTATCTCACAAGCAGACTTGTTCTGTCTCTCAAGAGACTTGCTCTATCTCACAATTAAACATTGTTCTATCTCACAATTAAACATTGTTCTATCTCACAATTAAACATTGTTCTATCTCACAATTAAATATTGTTCTATCTCACAATTAAACATTGTTCTATCTCATAATTAAACATTGTTCTATCTCACAAGCAAACATTGTTCTATCTCACAATTAAACATTGTTCTATCTCACAAGCAGACATTGTTCTATCTCACAAGCAGACATTGTCCTATTTCACAAGCAGACTTGTTCTGTTTCACAAATAGACTTGTGCTATTTCACAAACAGACATTGTTTTATCTTCTTTTTCTTCTTCTTCTGCCTTCATCCAGAATGTTGTTTTAGACGTAACTGCATTGTGCTTGTTTACAGCAGAGCTGTGATATTTGCACCTTTCGGCCAACACTTCCGATTTCTTCAGGCATTTGTTGGCCTGATTGCCTTCCCGGGTACACTGTTCTATCTTACAAGCAGACATTGTTCTATCACACAAGCAGACTTGTTCTATCTCACAAACAGATATCATTTTATCTCACAAGCAGACATTGTTCTATTTGACAAGCAGACACTTTTATGTTTGACAAGCATATATTGTTCTATTTGACAAGAAGACACTTTTATATTTGGCAAGCAGATATTGTTCTATTTGACAAGCAGACATTTTTCTATTTGACAAGCAGATATTGTTTTCTTTGACAGGCAAATATTGCTATCACAAGCAGACATTTTTGTTTTTTTTACAAGCAGACACTTTTATATTTGACAAGCAGATATTGTTCTATTAGACAAGCAGACACTTTTATATTTCTTCTTCTTCTTCTTCTTCTTCGTTCATCCCGGAGTTTTTTTTTGTGTGGATGTGATTGCGTTGTGCCTGTTTACAGCAGAGCTGCGTTCTTGCACCGTTAGGCCGACACATCCGACTTCTGCGGGCATTTGTTGACCGGGTTAACCTTCCCGGCTTTTATATTTGAAAAGCAGATATTGTTCTATTTGACAAGCAAATATTGTTTTCTTTGTCAAGCAAATATTGTTGTATCTCACAAGCAGACATTGTTCTATTTAACAAGCAGACACTTTTATATTTGACAAGCATATATTGTTATATTTGACAAGCAGACACTTTTATATTTGACAAGCATATATTGTTCTATTTGACAAGCAGACACTTTTATATTTGACAAGCATATATTGTTCTATTTGACAAGCAGACACTTTTATATTTGACAAGCATATATTGTTCTATTTGACAAGCAGACATTTTTTTTCTATTTGACAAGCAGATATTGTTTTCTTTGACAAGCAAATATTGTTGTCACAAGCAGACACTGTCTTATCATACAAGCATGCACTGTTTTATCACACAAGCGGGCACTGTTTTGTTTCACAAGCAGACATTCTTTTATCACACAAGTGTGTACTGTTTAGCACACAAGAGGGCACTGTATTGTTTCACAAGCAGACACTGTTTTATCACACAAGCAGACACTGTTTTATTTCACAAGCAGACTTGAAACGGAAACATTACTATTCACCTGATTATGAAAAAACATGTCATCATTTTTCTTCAGCTCTGCAAAGTATTCTCTAATGTTGTAACCACCGTATCCTTGTTTCTCCCTAATCTGAAAGCACAGCACAAATATCATCACCATCTATCACAACCCTTTCACGGAACATCACTCTCATCACAGACCATCATAAAGACTCTCTATCCTTCACTAGTTCCCCTGACTTATGCATTTTCATGCTCATGGTATGTCCTGTGTCCTACAATCACGCATTTTCATATTCTGTATTGGAGGTCGGCAAGGATCAAATGGATTACAGCACTTAGCACTTAAATTTCTTGTGTGCTGATGTCTAGATAGCCAGTTCAACGCCTACACTGGTCAGTTGGACTAAAATATTATATTTGTTCTAAGAATCAAAACAAAAATAGATCTATGTAAATATTCTAAGCCATCCTTAATTTAAAAAATTTTTTAATTTAGTGCGGTGAAAAACCAAAACAGATTAAAGAGATGCTTGAAATGGACTATTTGTTGTTACTAGAAGAGGCAGAATGAGAAACATTGACATTACCACAATCACGTACAAATAATCTCATCTCATCTCATCATGTTCCTCTTGTACCTTGCGGTGTCGAGGTGAAGTATAAACTTCGTGAGAGTGCCCGAGTATGGGCTTCATATATCGATATTCCCATGGACTCTGCTATTCCCTCCGTCCAACGTTTACGTGGTCGGCCTCTTCCTCTGATTCCATCTGGTCTGTACATCATTGCTTGTTGTGGTATGCTGTCGACTGGTAACCTACTTGCATGGCCAAACCATTTGACTTGCTGTTTTCTGATAAAATCTAGTGCTGCTTTAACCCCCACTTTAGTTCTGATTTCTTCATTTCTGATCTTATCTCTTCTTGATACGTTGAGTATTCTTCTCAGGAACCTCATTTCTGTTGTTGTGATTTTTCTTTTCTCTTTTTCTGTCATTGTCCAGGTTTGGCATTGGTAGCATAGAGTTGGCAGGAAGATTGTGTTGTAAAGTGCTTTCTTGGTGGTTATTGATACATGTTTGATCTTTAGTATTGGTGCCATTTGTCCAATGAGTTGATTTGCCTTATTGCACCTATTTTCGATCTCGTCTTCTGATCTGCCATTTGATGATATTATACTTCCTAGGTACTTGAAACTCTTTACTTGTTTCAAGGGATGGTCGTACAAATAATATCACGTACAAAACTCATGGACACATAAAGCCAGAAAGTTAGCATTTCTGTCAATTTTTGTAAATGAAGAATCACCAACTGTCCTAGTTTGCTCACAGCAATAACATTCATATTTTTTTTCTTATCCCCCAAAGGAGCATATGTCCTCGACGAACTCACCCCAAGCCCTACTATCTGTTGCCATCTCCTGCACCTCCCTTCAGGTCCTCACCATATTATTCACTGTCTAAGTTTTCTCTTCCCCATCGAGTTTCTAAGTCTCCCTCTATTTCTTTTTGTCCAATGGGATTCAGACAAAGAACTTTCTAGTTATTCTATTAATAGGTTTTCTCAATGTATAGCTAATCCAGTGCTATTTTTCATGCTTTTTAATGTTTATTGTTCTTTTGTTGTCAAAGATTTGCTTCATAAGTGATGTTGAATGAAAGAATGTATGAGAGGAAATAAAGAAGAAGGGCAGAATATCAGACGGGCCTGCGTGCCCAATTCTTAACCTTTTGAAAATAAAGATTGTTCATTCATTCATGTTTGTTCATTCTGCGTACTTTCCTCACCACTTGATTCACTGGAATTTGTTCAGTTCTTTCCATAAACTCTGCATTAGTGATTCTCTCATAGCATTTTACTCATTCTATTCTTTACAAGCCGGCTTCCTGGCCTAGAGGTTAGCGACTTTTCTCCGTAATCTCATATACTCTCGTAAGTAACGTGACAATGGTGAGAATCAGCAGTGGTTTGAATCGCGTCGGTAACTTGTGGGGTATGTGAGCCGGCCGCTCAGAAAGCAAAGGCAAACTACTGAGCATAATCTTGCCAAGAAATCAACAATCAGCTGAAAGATACTGATGTTGACAGTGATGTCCTGTAAAGGATATGCAAACATATATATTCTTTACAGGCACCAGTTAATGAGAGTTTATAGCTAATTAGTAATTGTGTTAGTAATTCCCCATGATTCATACTGCAGTACTTGTTTCATGCTACAGCTTAATATTCTAAACTTGTTCTAGATTTAATTTATTTTGACCCCAACAAATTTTCTAGTGTTAGGAACTTCACTCTTCCTTTAATTCTTATTTTAATATCTCTATCTGTTCCCCATCTTTGTGTACATGCTACATACATCTGTGCATGATTCCATCTCTAGAAGTGAGTTTTCATGACGGGAGATCATTTGCTTGATTTATTCTCATTATCTTTGTCTTTCATCTAAAAAAAATGCTGTGACCTAATTGTTTTGACCTCCCATCAAGTGTGTTTAATTTACCTTACATTTAATGATGTAATTATGCATAAGAGTCAGGATGGCAGTGTTGCCTGAAAAATCCATATGATCAAGCTGCTCTGTCAGATTTCAAAGAATTCCATTTCTGGTGGTAGTTATTATTATTTTCAAAATCCAGTCTATATTCAGAGAATAATAACAGTGACAAATGACACTCCTGTTCTAATTCAGATGTATCTGTTAGTTTTTCCTTATGACATACTCTGCATTTCATGTCTCTACATATTGCCTTGTTAAGTTATTGAATTTTTGTTGGATCCCATAGTGTCTCATAAATTTCCAATGAGATTCTCTATCAATGTTGTCAAAGGGCTTTTCATATTCCACACATATAATTTAAAGTGGTGAATTCAGTTCAATGCTTTGCTCTAAAAACTCTATTATTTTGTGTCATGTGGTTATCTGGTCAACACAGAACCTAATTGGTCATTCCTTAATTGTTTGTCAATGGCATCTATTAATCTCTACAGAATGGTTCTGCATAATATTTTCCCAGGAACTGATAATAACATTATTCCTCTATAATTTTCACACTACTACATGTCCCCTTTCTTTAGCAGCTGCACAAGATTTCTATCCAGTCTGCTGATATTTATTTCTTTATTCTCCAACACTCTGCTAAATAATATGTACAGTAATTCAAATAAGATGTTCTACTGGTTTTAACACCTTCTGCCAAGATACCATCTGGATCAGCAGCTTTCCCATCCTTCAGAAGTTTGATGACTTTTCTAATTTCTTCTTTAGATGACTTCTCACAACTGTTATCCTGCTCCACATCTACTGGCTGGATATCTTGAAGGTCTTTTGGTAATGGTCTATTCAGAAGTTCTTCAAAGAATTCATCCCATCTGTTTACCTGAGCTTTTAATGTTGGTGAATACCGTCCCATTACTATTTTTGCTCAGTTCACATGCTTGACTATTTCCTGCTTTTTTTCCTTGTGATGCTGCAAAGGTTTCTGAGGTTTCTTTTCACTACCTCTTGTTCTGCCTCTCCTGTTAGACCATCTAAATAAGGGGTGGCCAACCTTTTCAGCAGGCGGGCCAAATTTCAGAAATAATATTTCCTGCCGAGTCATGACCGCCCACGCTTTCCGGCATGGCACATTATTGATTGATTGATTGAATTTCCTGCTGGGCCACGCACCTAATTTAAAAAAAAAATTAAAGTTAATAAGCAAGCGTGCTACAGCTTCGACCACACCGTCGCTTCCCACTTCCGCGGGCCGCAACATGACCCGTGGCGGGCTGCATGTGGCCCGCGGGCCTCGTGTTGGCCACCCCTGATCTAAATATTCTTCTTCTTCTTCTTCTGCGTTCATCCAGAGAGTTTTTTTCGGACATTATTGCTTTGTGCCTGTTTACAGCAGAGCTGCGTTCTTATGCCATTAGGCTGACACATACAACTTTTGCGGGCATTTATTGACCAGGTTAACCTTCCAGAGTTTCTTCTTATTCAACCATATCCACTTTCTAACATCTTTATTAGCTTCTGTGTATTTTTTCATGGGCTCTGATTTTAGAACCTCTAGTCTGTTATTGCTGAAATCTACTTTTCTATTTTTCCTGGCTGTTAAAAATGAGGATGGAGCACGAATGGGAATGTCCCATCAGCCATGTTGGTTCTTGACTCAACTCATTCTAGTTTCTCTTTCTGGTAATATTTTATGAGCTTCAAGCATTGTCCATGCTTTATGATTCTGTTCCCTTTTCTACAGACTTCTACACATGATTCTTAGTAAACTGAGTTTAACCTTCTACTAGCAGTCTTCTATACTCACTTTGTCTACAAACTGTTGCAGGACCTGGTGCTTATTGACTGTGACCATAAATTGCTCCTATAGTTTCTTGATTTCCAATATATATTACATTGCTGAATTTTCTATGTATATAAAATATTGTGTATCTCTTAAGTTTAAACTTAACTTTACTTATCACCAAGTAGTGATCTGAGTCTATATCTGCAGCTCTAAAATATGATTCATTCATTCATTCAGTAGCATGTTCTTTGCAGAACCTCGCTCCCATAACAACCTTCCGGAAAACCTCTCGATCATAAGCAAGATGTCCCGCGTCCGATACACCCATCTGGAGATCATTCGCCACATCCTGCACCCATCTTCTCTTTGGCCTTCCTCTTCCTCTCTTCCCAGGCATATACCCCTCCATTATTGTTCTCTCCAAACTTTCGTGACGTTTCAAGTGACCAAAATATTTCAATTTTCTTTGTTTTATCGTTTTTAATAGCCAACCTTCTTCAATATTCAGCTCTTGAAGTATTAATGCATTTGTACTTTTCTTTACCCAAGATATTCTTAGAACTCGTCTATAAAATTTATATTCAAAGGCATTTATGCGCTGCTCAGCTTGTTTAGTAAGTGTGCCAGGTCTCAAAGGCGTATGTTTGCAATGGGAAAGATGCATGCTCTTAAAAATCTAATTTTTGTAATTCTGTCTGTCCCATTCCATAATTTATTCAGTTGTTTTAGTCTTTGAAGAGCAATTGATAGTCGTCGTTTAATTTCTTTCATTGTGTCACCGTTGTTGGTAATCAATGACCCAAGATATTCAAAATTTTCCACCACCTCCAATTTTTCCTCATTAACATATATTTCTTTCTCCATAGTGGTTTTATCTGTATGCATTATCTTTGTTTTTGCAATGTTAAGATACAAGTTGTGATTTTCACTATTCAATTGGGTTGAGGCTATTAGGTTTTCTATACCAGTCTGTGTTGTGGATAGCAATACTGTATCATCAGCATACCGAATCTCTGGTATGTCAATGACCACCGATATTTAGGGCATCATATAGCTCCCTGTTTATATCATCTCTTACATTTCTCATTATATTTTCGGCGTACAGGTTAAACAAATAGGGGGACAGCACACATCCCTGACGGACTCCTTGCTTGATGTCAAACCAATCTGATGTCTCGCCATCTATTCTAACCGCTGCTTGTTGGTCTAGATAGAGCATTCTTATGAGTTGTATTACATGTGGTGGAAAGCCCATATTCCCCATGATTTCCCAAAGTTTCTCATATTGTACACAGTCAAATGCCTTTGAATAATCCACAAAACATGAGAATAGGTTTACATTAAATTCTCTGCCCTTCTCTATTATTAAACGCATATTGAGAATGTGATCTCTTGTTCCTCTTCCTTGTCTAAATCCAGCTTGAACCACGTTAATTTCTTCTTCCATTTTCTTTCGAAGTCTTCCCATTAAGATTTTTAGTAAAATTTTACTTGCATGACTGACCAGGGCATAATTTCAGGTTGCCCTTTTTTGGTATTGTAATGAAGATAGTTCTCCTCCAATCTTTTGGCCATATACCATATTTCCATATCTTTTTACATAATGCGTGATAGATTTGTATGCTTTCTTCTCCTCCCGCTTTAATTAGCTCAGCTGGTATCTCATCACATCCAGGTGATTTACCATTCTTCAGGTTCTTTATTGCCCATGCAATTTCATCTAATGAGGGTTCAGGTTCTGTCTCTGCTGTCGTTGGCTCATGTATCTCATTCATATCCTCACTATCACTCATATCATACATTCCACTTCAATACTCCTGCCATCTTTCTAGAATTTGTCTAGATTCTGTTAAAGTATTTCCCATCTTGTCACAGATAACATTCAATTGAGGTTGAACATTTCTTGTTAGTAACTTCATTTCTTTGAACATTTCGTAATCTCTTCCAGTCTTATGATATTGCTCTATTCTGGTACAGCAATCTTGTATATATTGATTTTTTGTCCTTTCTTGTGTTCTTTCATATTTCTCGAGTTAAAGATTTATACTTCATCCTGCTATTATCGGATTCACCTCCTTTCTGTTTCAGTTCCCTTCGTTGTTTTATTAATTCTAACGTGTCTGATGTAATCCATGGCTTAAGTTGCTTTTTCTTGGTCGGAATTAAATCTTTGGCTGCAGTTATCAAGATATCTCTAGCTTGTACTGCCAGTTCATCAGGTCATTTCCTCTTGTACAGACATCAAGACCCCAAAGCGATTCCTAACTTTTAGTGTATGCATCTGGTATTTTTGTGAGATCAAAACGAAGTGGCATTGGTCCTCGGATAAGCTTTTTGAGTTTTAATTTCAGATCTGCTTCTAATAACTGATGATCTGTATCACAGTCTGCACTTCGTAGGGTTTTTGCAGATGTTATGCTTGATCTCCATCTTCTTTGTATTAAAATATAATCTATCTGATTTTTGGTAATACTGTCCGGGGACTTCCATGTGAAGAGCCTTCTTGGGTGTTGTTTAAAAAGTGTGTTGGCTATCATTAACTCATTTTCTGTGCAAAATTCAATTAATTTGTCACCTGCATTATTTCTGTTTCCCAATCCAAATTTTCCTAAAACGTGTCTCTCATTTTCAGCTCTTCCTGTACCTACTTTTGCATTAAAATCTCCCAGTATTATTGCTATTCATTATGACCAATCTTATTTAATGTGTCTTGCAGTGTGTTGTAAAAATCTTCAATTTCATCCTCCTCTGCTGTTGAAGTAGGTGCATATATCTGTACGAGTGTTGTGTTTTTTGGACTGGCCTTTAAGTCTAATAGTGAGGATTCTATCACTAACTGGGTTATATCCCAGTAAAGCTTTTGCAGTTGTTTTATCTAAACAAAATGCCACTCCACTCTGGCCTCCGACGTCTCTACCAGAATAAATGAAAAGATTTCCATTTTCAGTTGTAAAATGTCCCTTGCCTTTTCAGCGATGTTCACTAATTCCTAAAAATTTGAATATTTAACCTCTCAATCTCATCATATACTACTTTAAGCTTCCCCTCATACAGACTTCTCACATTCCACGTTCCTATTCTCACTCTTTTTCTTAGTCTGACACAGGGGATTTCCTTGGTAACACAGTCAGGATTAACTCCGTCATCACGATTACTAGTACTGGTCCCTGTATCACACTCTTCCCCAGTGTTATCTGATCTGCCTGGCCTGGGGGTCTCGCCACCAGATCTCTTTCTTATTATGTATTCTGTCATAGTTGTTATGGTTTCTTGGCAAGTTTTGCAGAAGGTAGTTTGCCATTGCTTTCCTTCTGGGCAGTGACTGTACTAGTCGGTGGCCATAGCCATTGTCTCTACTGATGAGATCATCTGCCTGTGGCCGCAGAGTGCAAGACCATAACCAACAACAATCTGTCGGCTGCTCTCACACTCCATCCACCACCTACTTCCATGGCTTCACGTAACCCTGATCGGGGGGCTAAACGGGTACTCCACCTTGCCCAAGGGTGTCCCGTAGACTAACAGAGGAAAGGAGGCATCTTACATCTCTTTTGATAGGGGATACCCCTACCCCGCTAACCTAACAAAATGATTGCCTTATGTAAAAATGATTTGAATTACTTATAAATACAGATATTATCAATTGGATTTTCTATATTGTGATCTGGTGATGCGCACATTCCTTTATGCATTCTTTTACTTATAAAAACACTCCGCTTATGACATATTAATTCACTGTGCAAAACGTAATGACTAATTTTCCATTTTTGTTTATTATTTCAAGTCCTGTTTCCTCTCTGATCTCTTCATAATCCATGTTATCTGATCCTGCCTTGGAATTCAGGTCACCCATAAAAATTTTGATAATGGTAACACTGTTACAATGTATGTTCAGAAGCAATTACGTAAGGAGGGTTAAAGTGAGACCTTATCCCATAGAAAACTTTACCTGCAAAACTGCAACTAATCATGAACAAGTCTACAGGTCTTGTCATGAGTTGGTTGTCAGTCTATTTTCCTTTAGGAGATGAAAGGCAGCAGCAGTAGAATAGGGGAAGAAGACACAAAAGTATGGTAAACAACTAACAAAAATGCTTACTTCTTTCATTCTCTGCGACACTCTTTCCACTTCTTTCAATCCTAACTCATGGATGTCTTCTGGTGTCATGTTTATGGAGAGGTACCAGTTAACACAAGCCTTGTAGAACTCCTTTCCTCCATCAAGAGATCCGACACCCCAGAGAGGGCGAGTATTATTCATATATACCTGTAAGTGAAAAGTACCACAGTGAGACATTATGACATCACATAAACTAGCACATTTCACCCAGGGCACACTGTGTACATGCCATGGCCATAATTATACATCTTCTTTTCACAAAATACCACGATGAAAGTTGGGGCTTTAGAGCTAAAATGTTACATAAAGTTCTTCTTCTTCTTCTTCTTCGTTCATCCGGAGTTGTTTTTTTCCGGATGTGATTGCATTGTGCCTGTTTACAGCAGAGCTGCGTTCTTGCACCGTTAGGCCGACACATCCGACTTCTGCGGGCATTTGTTGACTGGGTTAACCTTCCCGGACATAAAGTTCTTAAAATACTGTTGACCAAGAAGAAAGAAAATATAGACATTCTACAAGATGTGAACATCCAAGAAAACGAGTCTATAAACAGTATCATGTCTGGGAAACTGAAATACTTTGGCCTTATTAAAGTTGACAGTGGCTTGGAAAGAACAGTGATGGAAGACATGGTTCCTGTAAGAAAAGGCAGTTGTCAACCAGCATGAAGAAGGACAAAATTGCAGATACTTTGAGCATGAGAATACATGAGGCAGAAGTGACAAAATAATGAAGTAACTATTTATATAATAACTGTAATGTATAATATCCTTCACAGGATGTCGCAGTGATCCCCAGCATTTTTTGGCTGTTTGTGATCTCTTGGCAAGTTTATGTTCAGTAGTCTGCCATTGCTTTCTGAATAACCGGAGTTCATACTTCTTTTTTAAAACCAGCGCATGACGGTCTGCTTCCAGATCGCCAGCGGCTGTGTTTCGAGCGCAGTATGTGGGATTACAAATAGATGCCGGCTGTATAATATCTGACCAAGTAAATGTGGAAACCTTACACTTCACAGCCCCTAATTTATTATCCATTAAAAGATGACTGAGAATTCAAACAAGTTTATTAATTCTAAGATTTATTGCACAAGTGTTTTCTTGCATGCCAAATGCTGTCATCATGTGTACTACAAGTTTTTTCAGTACTAGAGCATGTCTTCTATTCACCGAATTTTATCACATTAGCACCTTTCCTTCTGGCATTAGGTTGGAGTCTGTAGATAATGAAATACTCAAAGCTCACACAGAAAACATTTCCAGCCTAGACCCAACTGAAGCCAAACTGTGCATGCTGTGTTGAAACATGACCTGATTACATCCTAACACGCCGCTCCACAAGTGTGAAGTTCTAGCACAGTCTTGCACATTCCACTGGTTTCTGAGTTTGGTCAGGGTAAGGAGAGCTCAAGTACACTGCCCTTGAAAGTTAGAAAAAGAGTTCTTGCATGTTACATAGAACAAGTTTTAACATACGTCTGCAAATCCTGAACAATTAGTAAACTGGTGAAAAAGTCTATGGAAGCCTTGGAGATGTGGGTTTGTAGAAGAATGCTGAAAATAATTGGAAAGCCAAAATGGGCAATCAGGATGTTTTAAGCGAAGCTGAGACAAAAAGACAACTTATCACAAACATCAGAAAGAGGCAGTCATCATATTTTGACTACAACATGAGAACACAAAAACTGGAATATGTTGTGACAACAGAAAATATTTGTGGAAAAAGAGATAGAGGAAGACAGCATGAGAAGATTCTTGACAGTCTTATGTCAAGAAAGTCAACACATGAAGTGATCCTTGGCGTCGGAGGTCATAATTTGTGGACAGGCATGATCGCCCACACCAGCCAGCAAGGCACCGGATGGTGATGAAGGAGAGCTGTACAATAGTCATCACAGAGTTGGTACTCTGGTACTCTGTCAAGAGAAAAGTGTCAATACCAACCTCACTGCAATAGATGCAGGCCTTGTTCAGGGCTGAAGTGACCTAGATGCCAATGCATCAGACTTAAGTGTTATAACTTAGTTTTCCAGAGGATTCAACACCAAACAACCAACCAGCCATCACATTAAAGTCATATCCCGTAACACTCCAGCTAACATTACCACCTATGCTAAGATGAATACAATTTGTAGTGCTATAACATTTTCAAGTCACTATCACATGAGCACTCCTAGCCTCCATTAGTGGATCCACCATCCTGGTTGTGCAGGAGTTAATGAAGTGAGCTGGCAGCAGCAGTGGAAGCACACAACATGGATATGAGTAAATTAATATCAGCAATACATTGCTAGTTGATGAATGATGAAATGTGATAGATTTTTCAAGCAATGTCATGTCAACTTGGATGACAAATAGCTACATTCACATTTTTTTGGGACGCTCACTTGCTTTGAATTCAAGCATAGTCCATACACACTACTTCTAGTAGTGATAGACTGAATTTTGCGTGTGGATTAGCTTTCCATATTAACAGTGTTCCTGACCATCAGGCAAACCCACTCCGACTTCAGAGGTATTTGTAATTTACGTCCCCAAGTCAAAGACGATAGATCAACATTTTAGTCCAACTGTCCAGTGTAGGTGTTGAACCGCTTATCTCGGCATCAGCACACCAGATGTTTGAGAACACTTGTTCTTATCCATTCGGCCATGCTGACCTACCAACATTCATGTAATGTTAACTTGAATGAGAGGTTAATATTAACCAAAAATTAATATTACCATTGTAAAACTGGCAAATAACAGCAGAATTATAAAGAATCATGAGAAGACCTAATTTGATAAGCAAATGTTTACAAAACCACATACATTTTCCAAGTAGTCTCTCAGCTCTATGTATGCTACGAACACAGCACTTATAGCATGTTTTCCTCGTTCCCTTATGTCATGTCTATAAAACAGATATAAACAGGCAAGTGTTAATGTAAGCAATGAAGAAACATTTACGTTTCTTTAAATGCATCTGACTTAAAGAAGCATAACTCACAATTACTGCTATTTTTACAGCCAAAAAATGGTGGGGCTGGCTGCAAAACCCTGTAAAGCAGTGTTTCCCAACGTGGGGCCCACGCCCCACAGGGGGGAAATTCGATTGTTAAGGGGGGCAATTCGAAAATGGAAGAAATCGGCTGGATATAACAAAACGGGGAGACTTGAGACTAAATTGGAACCTGACATATCTCTTTGCATCAAGCATCAAGCGCAAGGATCTCACTAAATTTAAATAATTACTAATAATTAAAATAATATAGAAAAATCTTTCATTAAAATTATTTTGTACTTGAATTTCAGTTCTCCATTATATGTTTTGAAAATTTACTTACTGTGTTTGCTCAATAATATAATTTCCTAGTGATTTCTCCCTAAAACCTATACGCGGGGGGGGGGGGGGGGGGGGGGGGGGGGGGGGGGGGGGGGGGGGGGGGGGGGGGGGGGGGGGGGGGGGGGGGGGGGGGGGGGGGGGGGAGGGGGGGGGGGGGGGTGCTGACCCCTCTGGGAACTGTGAGCCCTTCTAAATAAAAAAAATGCAAGTTTCTTTAGTGAACATTTCAATTTTTGAATATTAAAAATGATGCATATGTTGGGGGGGGGGGGGGGGGCGGGGGCGGCTTAAGAATTTTAGAAAGGCTTAGGTGAGGCATAGCACAAAAAAGGTTGGGAAACACTGCTGTAAAGGATATGCAACATAACTTTTTATACTTTGTTATCTCATATCAGGTTCAGCTGTAAAGGTGTGAAATGCTAAAGACAGTACATATAATAGCTTCATGGGGTGAGTGACCAACTTCATTTCCTCGCAATGTTTTCCAGTTCTGGGAAATAAATGTGACCAGTGTGTTATTGACAGAACCCTTTGAGTGCTGACTGGTTTATAAAAACATGGGACTTGAACCATATACCCAACATGCCTAATGCATGGGAAAGGATCCTTACTTTACTTTTTTTACCTGTTTGTTTAGCAGTGATAATCCTACACTGGAGGGAATGCACCTCTTGATGGTAGATTACCTATGGACAAGGGAGAGGTGGTTGAGTGCTGTGGGACCAGATGGAGAAGGCAGGGGAATAGATTGAGAACCAGTATGTGGCAAGAATGACATTGTGGGGGATTGGCAGGGAATCTCAAAACTGAGAGGAAAGTCAAGGAGAACTTTCAATCAGATAGTGGTGGGAACAATTAATAGTATGACTCTTCGCTGGCTGTTAAATGAGAAGATGGAGCATGTATGGGAATGTCCTGAGTGCAATGATGTCAGTTCTAGCTCAACTCAACTCAACTCCTACACTATTATTACAAGCCATACAACATTTTCCTCTTCTTCATTAGCCTTTACAGGGGCATACTGCGTCTCCTCTTTTTTCACATTCATCCCAAGAAATAAACTGGATACTTGTTTGCTAATACAGCAATCTGAATACAATTTCCAATGGAAAAGAAACATTTTTCTCAACCTAATATGGCTCTACAGTCACGGTTATAAAATAGGTACAGAAATTTCTCTGGAAAGTAAAAGGCACTGGGGATGAGAAGTAATTCACTACACACTGTCACCAGTACTATTCAATGCGTATATGGTGCCGATCACTGAACAACAGTTGGACGGGAGGGGTAGGACGACAGGGTCGAGATAGGGTCGAGATAGACAGGCGGTTGCCAATGATATGCAGGACGAACTAGATCGAATTTCCTCATGGTGTGCTGATGCCGGCGCCCTTGTCAACCCTGCATGGTTCTCCCTAAACAACCATATTGTGAACACAGATCTGCCGGCAGTAAGAATGGACGGGAGCATTTTGAGTAGAACCCAGTCAATGACATATCTTGGCGTGAGGCTTGATCGTAGCCTGTCCTTCAGAGATCATGTCGATTATGTCATAACGAAAGCTCGAAAAGGTATGTCAGCAATGAGAGTCATGGCGACTGCCAATATCGAGCAAAGACTGCTAATACTTCTGTTCCAAGGACTGGTGCTTTCACGCATCGAGTGTGCCCTGGCCATCCTCACTGTCAGCCCTACCTTTTCAAGTGGGCCGCACGAGAGACACCAGCTGTGTAGCAATGAAATACCTCCTTGACTTCCCGACAATGGAACACAGGATCAAGATCTGGAGAGCTCATGCATACTTAAAAATAAGTGCAGATGAGCCGCACCCTCTGCATGATGCTATATTCAGAGAAAAGAGTAACAGGCTAAAGAGGGGCAAATTATGGATGGGTCGGGCGGAAGATGTCCTCAGACAGGTCTGCAGTCTTACCAGTATCAACCCCGGCAAGGAATGGGTGCCGATGCCTCCGGCTTTTAAGTGCACTCTCTCCTGCATTATCACACTTGACAGATGGTGCAGAGTCAATGCAGAGGTCAACGCGCTCATCTATGAACACTCAGACAGCCCCGAAGTGCTCATCTATACAGATGGATCTGTTGTAAAGCAGCAGAGAAGTGCGTGGGCATTTACAGCCCGTTCAGCGGGCCGAACCGTTCAAGAATCCAGTGGTGCCCACGAGCAGCATAACGATGGAGGTGATGGCATTATACCAACGTGTGTGTACTAAGTGACTCAATGAGCATGATTCAGAAGGTCGAAGCTGGAGCTGTATGCAGACAGTAGACTCAGTCGCTGCGGAAGTCTGTTGTCTGTAAAGTCACCTTCATCTTCGTCCTGGGACATGCGGGAGTCGAGGGAAATGAACGAGCTGATAAACTGGCTGGCTCTGCACCCCCTGTAGATCGCTCATGGATCGTGCCGATGTTATTAACGCCCTTAAAGATATGGCGAGAACAGAGGACTTTGACGTCTGTAAATCCACATTGCTGTCCAGGATGAAAGACTTGGGAGTAAGAATCGGCATGGCCAAGCGCGAGAGGTACATTGGGAAAACGAGGTGCCTCGTCAACCAACACAGAACTGGCACTATTAGCCACCGGACACTGATGCATATGCTGGGAGGAGGATCTGAGTACCTATGGACCTGTCCAGAGTGCAATGAAGATACCCCAACTGATAACTGATAACTGATAAATAACTGATAACTCACAAATGACTAAATAATGGAAGATAAGGGAATTAGACAATGTAGGTAAAACTTCAGAAACAGAGCTGACATACATGTCTAAGGTAATAATTTACAACAAACAATGTAAATGCAAACACAGCTTTCAGATTCCCACTTACCTGACTTTGCTGGGTATAGTTTCATTCAGAAGATTCAAGTATTCCACAAATGGACTGAAGTAAGTAGATTTTTCTTCTGGTGCTGATAGAATGTCATTTATTTGATTTGGAACTCTGTCCTGAATTAGAAGTTTAGTGTTAGAAGACGAATAGTTGAAATTATACACAATGTATCATTGAAAGAGGACAATGTATCAATGAAAGTAGACACAATTTATCAATGAAAGTGGTCACAATGTATCAATGAAAGTGGTCACAATGTATCAATGAAAGTGGACACAATGTATCAATGAAAGTGATCACAATGTATCAATGAAAGAGGATACAATGTATTAATGAAAGTGGACACAATTTATCCATGAAAGTGGTCACAATGTATCAATGAAAGTGATCACAACGTATCAATGAAAGTAGACACAATATATCAATGAAAGTGGTCACAATGTATCAATGAAAGTGGACACAATGTATCAATGAAAGTGGACACAATGTATCAATGAAAGTGGTCACAATGTATCAATGAAAGTGGACACAATTTATCAATGAAAGTGGACACAATGTATCAATGAAAGTGGACACGATGCATCAATGAAAGTGATCACAATGTATCAATGAAAGTGGTCACAATGTATCAATGAAAGTGGACACAATTTATCAATGAAAGTGGTCACAATGTATCAATGAAAGTGATCACAATGTATCAATGAAAGTGATCACAATGTATCAATGAAAGTGATCACAATGTATCAATGAAAGTGGTCACAATGTATCAATGAAAGTGGACACAATTTATCAATGAAAGTGGTCACAATGTATCAATGAAAGTGATCACAATGTATCAATGAAAGTGATCACAATGTATCAATGAAAGTGATCACAATATATCAATGAAAGTGATCACAATGTATCAATGAAAGTGATCACAATGTATCAATGAAAGTGGACACAATGTATCAATGAAAGTGATCACAATGTATCAATGAAAGAGGATACAATGTATTAATGAAAGTGGACACAATGTATCAATGAAAGTGATCACAATGTATCAATGAAAGTGGTCACAATATATCAATAAAAGAGGACACAATGTATCAATGAAAGTGGTCACAATATATCAATGAAAGAGGGCAGTGTATCAATGAAAGTGGACACAATTTATCAATGAAAGAGGACACAATGTATCAATGAAAGTGATCACAATGTATCAATGAAAGTGGACACAATGTATCAATGAAAGTGATCACAATGTATCAATGAAAGAGGACACAATGTATCAATGAAAGTGGACACAATTTATCAATGAAAGAGGACATTGTATCAATGAAAGAGGATACAATGTATTAATGAAAGTGGACAAAATGTATCAATGATAGTGATCACAATGTATCAATGAAAGAGGATACAATGTATTAATGAAAGTGGACACAATGTATCAATGAAAGTGGACACAATGTATCAATGAAAGTGGACACAATGTATCAATGAAAGTGGACACGATGCATAATGAAAGTGGACACGATGTATCAATGAAAGAGGACACAATGTATCAATGAAAGTGGACACAATGTATCAATGAAAGTGATCACAATGTATCAATGAAAGTTTACCCAATGTATCAATGAAAGTGGACACAATATATAAGGCATGTTCATTTGAAATCCGTTCGTGCCGCACTGCGTGTAATTGTGTACGTTGAACATGATCATGTCATAGTCATGTGATAAGTACTGACCAATGAATACAAGAGCATGTGCTTATCGTCCCATGATGCATAGGTTCTGTTTCTGACCGTTGAGAAAATGGCCCGGATGATCCAAAATCCATCCAAAGAAGCTCAAGGTGCGGTGATTCAGTTTCTTTCATTTGAAGGATGTCGACCAGTGGACATTCATCGAAGAATGTAGGCAGCGTAAGGTAACAAATGTGTGTCGAAGACAACAGTGACAGACTGGGCATGAATGTTTCGGAAAGGATGTCAGTTAACGACAGATCTTTGACAGCCGGGTCAAGCACATATTGTTGCAACAGAAAAAACCATCGCCAAAATTGATGCAGCAGTACAGATGAACCGTTGTCGAAGCATACATTTGCTAGCGAAAGAATTTGATGTGTCAATTGGGACAATTCAAAAGGTCATTCGTAAGAAACTGCAATATCGGAAGGTGTGTTCACAGTGGGTACCACAGATGTTGACTGACCACCAAAAAGAGGATCGCATGGTATGGTGTTTGAACCACTTACTGCATTACAGAGTGGAGGGTGATGCATTTCTCTTCTGCATAATGGCAGGCGAGAATTATGGTGTAACCATTTTGAGCTGAGCAGCAAAAGAGAGAGCATGCAATGGAAGCATGCTGGATCACCAAAAGCCAAAAAATTCAAGTTACAGGTTTCCGCTGGTAAGGTTATGCTCAGCACATTTTTTAACCATGAAGGGCTATTGTTGGCCGACTTTAAAGAACCTGGTGTCAACATCAACTCTACCCACTACTTGCAAACACTAGACAAGCTGCAAAAAGCCATCAAGAATAAATGACCCGGCATGCTTTCTCGCTGTGTGATTTTGTTGCACGATAATGCTTGTCGGCATGTCGCAAAGATTGTGCAGGAAGCATTAGCAAGGAAGAAGTGGGAAATTCTGCAACATCCAGCCTGTAGTCCTTATTTGTCACCATGTGATTTTAATTTGTTCGGACCTCTAAAAAAGGCTCTCAAGGGGCAACGATTTCACACAGATGCAGACGTAATGAACGCGGAAAAAATAGGGTTCAGTGAACAACCACAATCCTTTTTTGTGGACGGCATTCGCTGCCTACCTAAGCAATGGGATGCTTGCCTGAATGCCTATGGCAACTTCTTCTGACCAACCCATGGTGCTTAATTAATTCAAAATGAATGCTTTGTTTAATTCTACCACACCTGTTAATGTTTCTTTCATGCTTTTGTAATAAAGCCATTGGAGCATTCAAATGAACGTCTCTAATATTAACGAAATGGAGGGATGACGTTCTGAACCTATGGTGAAGGGGTGCATCGGCCAAAAAGCGGTAGAGAACCACTGCCTTACGGTTTAGTTTTAAGTGTTATTCCTTGCAGCCAGAATTGGCATTATTCTGCTTGCTATAGGGTATAAATCTGCAGTTTGAGCTATGAATTGTCTGTCTGACACATGAGAAAGGTATAATAGCCAATATGGACCAAGTTTTTCCTTTTGTTTGGTATATAAGGGGTATATAATGAATTTGGTATCCCATCCATCATGTGCCATGCCGGTAAGCGTGGGCGGTCATGTTTTGCCATCTCACTTGATCACCAGAGTCGTGGATCAGCTCTGTGT
This sequence comes from Cepaea nemoralis, assembly GCA_014155875.1. Classification (NCBI taxonomy): domain Eukaryota; kingdom Metazoa; phylum Mollusca; class Gastropoda; order Stylommatophora; family Helicidae; genus Cepaea; species Cepaea nemoralis. The sequence continues at coordinate 29,643 of JACEFZ010027902.1, read as the reverse complement.
TCCTGTCTCGACCATGCCACATGGCCAAGCCATCCAGGTATTTGCTTCTAGGTCTTCCCCTTGGTCTCTTCCCTTTGATCTTGCCAATTGTTCTTCTCATAACATACCCAAAAAATTTTGACTGTCTATGTCTAATGTCTCCAATCAGTTTACGATCTTCATTTGTTTCTTGAAGAACTTAGTTCATTGGTTTTTCTGGCTGTCCACGGTATTCTTTGCATTTTCCTCAGAAACCACATTTCTACAGCCATTAGCTTTGGTATACGTTACTTTTTTTTTCTGCCGTTCACTCGCTTTGAACTCCAGCTTAGTCCACACACGTAACACTATGTCTAGTAGCTACCACTAGTATGGAGTGCGCTGGACTGATGTTTAGATTAGCTTTCCCTATTACCAGTGACCCTCGCCTTCAGATGAACCCAAAGTACTTGTAATTTACATCCCCAAGTCAAGGACGAAAAGTCAGTTAATCCTGTTGTGTAGTTCTCTATGACTATCTGCTCACAACCTGTTGTAAACTGTTTCATACACATTGCATTAATTATATCACCCATTAGTGATGCCCTTCTGTAGGCAAGAAAGCTTTCATATCTCAGCAGAAGACAAACAACACTTACAATGGCAGCTCTATGTAATGTTCTACCTAGGCGAATGGCTTCATTCATGAATGTCTTGTACTCCTCAAACTGAAAGGAATATAAATATATTTCATACATGACAATTCTGTGAACAAAGAAATAAATAAAATGCTTAACAATCATCATTTTCTCAGAAAATAACCAGAATAAGAAGTCTTCTGTACATGTTGTGCTCATTAAAAACTTTCAGCAGTTGGGATTTGTAAAGAGTAGGATATACTGGCCAATGCCTTAGCAAAACCTACCCACATCATAATAATATTTATAGTATGTGTCAATTCTGATAGATACACCTGATAATTACACACCAGGAACCCCCCATGTAACCATGACCATGATCCTTGGAATCAACCAATCAATCAGTCAACCGCCCAAAAATCATTCAATACATCAATTCCATATTTTTATAGACCAATCAGCACTCAGTGGGTGATGAAGGTCAGTATCACGCACAACCGCCTTTACTTCCCAAGACAATCTTGGTAACCATTTTAGACTGGGTCGACTTGGGAGCCAGGGCCACATATTTTTAATCCGAATCCTCCCCCAACATATGCAGAACATTGAAAATCATTTTGGCCCACACCCACTCCACTTGAAGATACTCTGTGGTGATGTCAACAAGGGCAAGTTGACTGCTGTTGTTTTTTTTTCAAAAATGATTCAGGTGTACGAAGAAACAGAGGAAGGATCTCTGTATATACAAGTATGAAACCTTTGATGCAGGCTCAGTTCAAAGACCAGTGAGAACGCACACTTGTACGGATGTCAGTGAAAGTGAAGATCTGTGAGAGAAAGAGAAGCAGAATAATGGTGTGTGTGGCACAAATAGGAACAGTATAGAAAGTAGGTGGAAAATGAATTGTGAATCTATCTGTGATTTTCACATCACTATATGCTGTGTGTTTGAGACAGCAGTGTGCTCTCTGTGACAAAGTGAAGCATTTATGGTACACCCATGAGTCTGTATGGTTGTGTTTGACAGAGGCTAAAACACAAACATTAGAAAGAAACAGACAACATTACTGGCCTACATTATGAGAAGAAAACAGCTGGAACATGCTGTAACAAATGGAAAGATACATGGTAAAAGAGAAAGAGGAAGATAGAGAAAGAAAATACTTTACAGCATTTAATTGTGGCATAGAAGAAAACCACACGGATTGATACCTCATTGGAGATGGTGAGATATGAAGATGCATTACAGCCCACACCAGCTGGCCAGACACTTAATCATGATGGCTGTGTTAGTGTTGACATACAGCTATGAGAATTTATATTTATTGAAAGATAAAGACGTCATGGGAAAGTAAAGTAAGTAAAGTACAGGGTGCCATGTCACTGTAAAAATTAATTTTGTAAAGTACAGGGTGCCGTGTCACTGTAAAAGTAAAGTAAGTAAAGTACAGGGTGCCATGTCACTGTAAAAGTAAAGTAAGAGAAGTACAGGGTGCCATGTCACTGTAAAAGTAAAGTAAGTAAAGGACAGGGTGCCATGTCACTGTAAAAGTAAAGTAAGTAAAGTACAAGGTGCCATGTCACTGTAAAAGTAAAGTAAGAGAAGTACAGGGTGCCATGTCACTGTAAAAGTAAAGTAAGTAAAGGACAGGGTGCCATGTCACTGTAAAAGTAAAGTAAGTAAAGTACAAGGTGCCATGTCACTGTAAAAGTAAAGTAAGAGAAGTACAGGGTGCCATGTCGCTGTAAAAGTAAAGTAAGTAAAGTACAAGGTGCCATGTCGCTGTAAAAGTAAAGTAAGTAAAGTGCAAGGTGCCATGTCGCTGTAAAAGTAAAGTAAGTAAAGTACAAGGTGCCATGTCACTGTAAAAGTAAAGTAAGTAAAGTACAAGGTGCCATGTCACTGTAAAAGTAAAGTAAGTAAAGTACAAGGTGCCTTGTCACTGTAAAAGTAAAGTAAGTAAAATACAAGGTGCCATGTCACTGTAAAAGTAAAGTAAGAGAAGTACAGGGTGCCATGTCACTGTAAAAGTAAAGTAAGAGAAGTACAGGGTGCCATGTCACTGTAAAAGTAAAGTAAGAGAAGTACAGGGTGCCATGTCACTGTAAAAGTAAAGTAAGAGAAGTACAGGGTGCCATGTCACTGTAAAAGTAAAGTAAGTAAAGTACAGGGTGCCATGTCACTGTAAAAGTAAAGTAAGTAAAGGACAGGGTGCCATGTCTCTGTAAAAGTAAAGTAAGTAAAATACAAGGTGCCATGTCACTGTAAAAGTAAAGTAAGTAAAGTACAAGGTGCCATGTCGCTGTAAAAGTAAAGTAAGTAAAGTTCAGGGTGCCATGTCGCTGTAAAAGTAAAGTAAGAGAAGTACAAGGTGTCATGTCACTGTAAAAGTAAAGTAAGTAAAGTTCAGGGTGCCATGTCACTGTAAAAGTAAAGTAAGTAAAGTACAATATGTCATGTCACTGTAAAAGTAAAGTAAGTAAAGTTCAGGGTGCCATGTCACTGTAAAAGTAAAGTAAGTAAAATACAAGGTGCCATGTCACTGTAAAAGTAAAGTAAGAGAAGTACAGGGTGCCATGTCGCTGTAAAAGTAAAGTAAGAGAAGTACAAGGTGTCATGTCACTGTAAAAGTAAAGTAAGTAAAGTTCAGGGTGCCATGTCACTGTAAAAGTAAAGTAAGTAAAGTACAAGGTGTCATGTCACTGTAAAAGTAAAGTAAGTAAAGTACAAGGTGCCATTTCACTGTAAAAGTAAATTAAGTAAAGTACAAGGTGCCATTTCACTGTAAAAGTAAAGTAAGAGAAGTACAGGGTGCCATGTCACTGTAAAAGTAAAGTAAGTAAAATACAAGGTGCCATGTCACTGTAAAAGTAAAGTAAGTAAAGGACAGGGTGCCATTTCACTGTAAAAGTAAAGTAAGTAAAGGACAGGGTGCCATTTCACTGTAAAAGTAAAGTAAGTAAAGGACAGGGTGCCATTTCACTGTAAAAGTAAAGTAAGTAAAGTACAAGGTGTCATGTCACTGTAAAAGTAAAGTAAGTAAAGTACAAGGTGCCATGTCACTGTAAAAGTAAAGTAAGAGAAGTACAGGGTGCCATGTCACTGTAAAAGTAAAGTAAGTAAAATACAAGGTGCCATGTCACTGTAAAAGTAAAGTAAGTAAAGTACAAGGTGCCATGTCACTGTAAAAGTAAAGTAAGTAAAGTACAAGGTGTCATGTCACTGTAAAAGTAAAGTAAGTAAAGTACAAGGTGCCATGTCACTGTAAAAGTAAAGTAAGTAAAATACAAGGTGCCATGTCACTGTAAAAGTAAAGTAAGTAAAGTACAAGGTGTTATGTCACTGTAAAAGTAAAGTAAGTAAAATACAAGGTGCCATGTCACTGTAAAAGTAAAGTAAGTAAAGTACAGGGTGCCATGTCACTGTAAAAGTAAAGTAAGTAAAATACAAGGTGCCATGTCACTGTAAAAGTAAAGTAAGAGAAGTACAGGGTGCCATGTCGCTGTAAAAGTAAAGTAAGAGAAGTACAAGGTGTCATGTCACTGTAAAAGTAAAGTAAGTAAAATACAAGGTGCCATGTCACTGTAAAAGTAAAGTAAGTAAAGGACAGGGTGCCATTTCACTGTAAAAGTAAAGTAAGTAAAGGACAGGGTGCCATTTCACTGTAAAAGTAAAGTAAGTAAAGGACAGGGTGCCATTTCACTGTAAAAGTAAAGTAAGTAAAGGACAGGGTGCCATTTCACTGTAAAAGTAAAGTAAGTAAAGGACAGGGTGCCATTTCACTGTAAAAGTAAAGTAAGTAAAGGACAGGGTGCCATTTCACTGTAAAAGTAAAGTAAGTAAAGGACAGGGTGCCATTTCACTGTAAAAGTAAAGTAAGAGAAGTACAAGGTGTCATGTCACTGTAAAAGTAAAGTAAGTAAAGTTCAGGGTGCCATGTCACTGTAAAAGTAAAGTAAGTAAAGTACAAGGTGTCATGTCACTGTAAAAGTAAAGTAAGTAAAGTACAAGGTGCCATTTCACTGTAAAAGTAAAGTAAGAGAAGTACAGGGTGCCATGTCACTGTAAAAGTAAAGTAAGTAAAATACAAGGTGCCATGTCACTGTAAAAGTAAAGTAAGTAAAGGACAGGGTGCCATTTCACTGTAAAAGTAAAGTAAGTAAAGGACAGGGTGCCATTTCACTGTAAAAGTAAAGTAAGTAAAGGACAGGGTGCCATTTCACTGTAAAAGTAAAGTAAGTAAAGGACAGGGTGCCATTTCACTGTAAAAGTAAAGTTAGTAAAGTACAGGGTGCCATGTCACTGTAAAAGTAAAGTAAGTAAAGGACAGGGTGTCATGTCACTGTAAAAGTAAAGTAAGTAAAGGACAGGGTGCCATTTCACTGTAAAAGTAAAGTAAGTAAAGGACAGGGTGCCATTTCACTGTAAAAGTAAAGTAAGTAAAGGACAGGGTGCCATTTCACTGTAAAAGTAAAGTAAGTAAACGACAGGGTGCCATTTCACTGTAAAAGTAAAGTTAGTAAAGTACAGGGTGTCATGTCACTGTAAAAGTAAAGTAAGTAAAGGACAGGGTGTCATGTCACTGTAAAAGTAAAGTAAGTAAAGGACAGGGTGCCATTTCACTGTAAAAGTAAAGTAAGTAAAGGACAGGGTGCCATTTCACTGTAAAAATAAAGTAAGTAAAGGACAGGGTGCCATTTCTCTGTAAAAGTAAAGTAAGTAAAGGACAGGGTGCCATTTCACTGTAAAAGTAAAGTAAGAGAAGTACAGGGTGCCATGTCACTGTAAAAGTAAAGTAAGTAAAGGACAGGGTGCCATGTCACTGTAAAAGCAAAGTTTGTTAAGTAAGTGTTTTACACACCTTAACGCACACTGTGTATATAGTGCTAAACCTATATTTTTTTGACCAATCGGCACTCAGTGGGCAATGCCATGTGACAGCAATCTAATCAAATGATTGTTTAACTGTACCAGTGTGCTGCAATATTGCTTCATCATCAAGGGTAACAGCTTTGGCTGAGCCAAACAACTCAACAAACATGTATTGATAATTGGAAATACTAACAAAGATAATTATTAATGATTTTTATTTTAGCATTCACTCGCTTTGAACTCAACTATAGTCCATACATCTGCTACTGCTATGGAGTGCATTGGACTGATTGTTGCGTGTGAATGAGCTTTTCCCTATCACCAGTGTCCCTCACCAACTTCTGATGTACTTGTAATTTATGTTATGATATATGTGTTTGGGTGGGGGTTATGTGTGGGTGGGTGGAGATGTGTGGATGGTTTGGGGAAGTATGTGTGAGTGCCGGGGTTGTGTGGGTAGGGGAGGTGTGTGGGTGGATTGGGGATGCAAGGGCGGGTGGGGAGAAGTGTATGGTGTGTGGGTTTGGGATATGTGTGCGGTGTGTGGGTGGGGGATGTGTGTGCATGGTGTGTGGGTGGGGGGTATGTTTGTGGTGGTATGGGTGAGGATATGTGTGTGGGTGGGGGATAGTGTGTGGTGTGGGGGATAGTGTGTGATGGATTCGGGGAATGTGTGTATGGGTGGGGGATATGTGTGGGTGAGTAGGGGATGTGTGGTGGTTGGGGGAAGTATGTGTGGGTGGTGGGGGTGTGTGGGTTGGAGATGTGTGTGTGGATGGGGAATGTGTGGGTCAGGGTGTGTGAGTGGCTTAGGGATGTGTAGGTGGGTGAGGGATGTGTATGTGTCGGGGTGGGATGCGTGAGTGGGTCGAGGATGTGTGTGGGTAGGGGTATTGTGATCGAGAGATGTTTGGTTGGAGGTGGGTGGGTGGGGGTGTGTGGGTGCATAGTGGAGGATGTGTGGGTGAGTGGGTGTGTGTTGGTGGATGGGTGGGGAGAGGTGTGTGGTGTGTTAGTTGGGGATATGTGTGTGGTGTGTGGGTGGGGTATATGTGTGTGGGTGGGGGATTTTTATGGTGTGTGGGTGGGGGTATGTGGGGTGGGTGGGTGAGGGTATCTGTGTGGGTGGGGATATTGTGTGGTATGTGGGTGGGGGATATGTGTGTGGTGTGTGGGTGTGGGATGTGCTGATGAGGGATATGTGTGTGTGGTGCGTGGGTTGGGAATATTGCGTGGTAGGGGATGTAAGTGATGTGCAGGTGGGTGGAGGATGTATGTGTGGGTGGTGGGGTGTGTGTGAGTGGATTGGGGATGTATAGGTGGTTAGGGAGTTGTGTGTGTGTGGGTAGGGAGATGTCAGTTGGTGGGGATGTGTGTGTGAGGATGTGTGTGTGTGTGAGGTTTGGGGATGTGTGAGTTGATGTGCAATGTGTGGGTTGGTGGGGGATGTGTGTGTGTGGGCGGGGAATATGTGGTCAATGGAGGTGTGGCTGGGGGATTGGTGGTTGGAGGTGTGGGTGGGGAGAGGATGTGTGGGTAAGGATGTGTATGTGGGTGGGCGTGAGATGTGTGCGTTGGTGGGGGATGTTTGTGGGTGGCGAGTGTTTTGGTTAGGGGAACAGGTGAGGGCAGTGTGTGTTGGTGGGGGATGTGTGGGAGGGAGATGGGTCGATTGGTGGGGTATGTGTCCCTGGGTGTGTGTGTGTGGGTAGGTGGGGGTGTGTGTGTGTGGGTAGGTGGGGGTGTGTGTGGGGTGATGTATTGGTAGGTGGGAGATGGGCCTCATATCATGGTAATTTGCCTTGTTTATGTTTACAACATTCATTTCACAATGTTTATTTTTCCTCCTATGCGAATGTACAATGCTCTTGATGAATGAAAGATGAGTGATTGGAAGGGCTGAATGTAAGACGGGCCTGCATGCCCAATTTGTGACCCTTTTAAAATAAAGTTAAGTTGATTTGATTTGTGATTTGTCCCCAAGTCAAGGACTAGAAGTCAACATTTTAGTCCAATTTACCAGTGTAGGGGTTGAACTCGCTACCTTGGCATCATCACACCGCAAGTTAAAGAGTGTAATGATGATGATACTTATATTACTAACAATAATAAAGAGCCCTTACCAGTTTTGGCACTTCATGGAGCCTGGCTATGTAATTCTCAAAATCTCCTCTATTCTCAAATGGAATTAAATTAACAAATTCGTATTGATATCTTTGCTTTCCTTCCAGCCAGTTCAGTGGGCTCAAGTAGTTCCAGCTGTTGCAATAAAATGATGTATAATTTCAATAACGAGAAACATACAGTAGATTTATTGATGTGATAATACCTGTTGAGTTGTGAAAGACGACCAAACTTACACAGATGGAGATAGAAGGTGAGAAAGTTGGGAGGAATAGGATAGCAGTTTAATGTTTAACAAAATATATCTTGGAAATATGGACAACAATGAGAAACTTATGAGTGTAATGGCAGTAGAAATGTGGTTCCTGAGGAAAATGCAAAGAATACCACTATGGACAGAAAAACTTTTATCTAGACCATCAAGAAACATATTAAAACTGTAGATTGATTAGAGAAATTAAGCTTAGATAGTCAAGATTTTTTGGCACATTATGATTTGGAATAAAGTTAAAACTTAATGACAATTGACAAACTTAATGGCAAAAATGGAAGAGGAGGACAAACAAACAAATATCTGTATGGCTTGACCACATAGCATAATGAGGACAAAAAACACAAACATGACACAATCTTCATGAATTATGTGGCATTATTCAACTACTTGTTATTGCAAAGACTTTAACTGTCTTTCATAACAGGATGTAAACTTTAGAGGGAAAATAATCAGAGGAAAGTTGGGTCTAAACACCTGTATAAGTGCCATGTTGCTGCTTTAGGCAATCATGTCTCAGCACAACTACTGGTTTCTAGTAATGTCTAATAAAGATAAAGGTATCCCATGCCAGATACAGCTGTTGGGGTGTGAAGTGTTAGGCCATTACATTTTTTTTTTACCTCGTTCGTTTTGAACTCAAGTGTAGTCCATACACACTATTTATAGTAGTGATGGACTGAATTTTGCATGTGGATTAGCTTTCCCTATTAACAGTGTCCCTTGCCATCAGGTGAACCCACTCTGATTTCAGGGGTACTTGTAATTTATGTCCTCCAGTCAAGGACGACAGGTCAACATTTTAGTCATATTCCAGGCCAAAACAGGTGGGTATCACCACATATTCTAGGCTAAGACTGCTGGGTTTCACTACATATTCTAGGCCAAGACAGCTGGGTTTCGCCACATATTCTAAGCCAAGACAAGTGGGTTTTGCCACATATTCTAAGCCAAGACAAGTGGGTTTTGCCACATATTCTAGGCCAAGACAAGTGGGTTTTGCCACATATTCTAAGCCAAGACAAGTGGGTTTTGCCACATATTCTAGGCCAAGACAAGTGGGTTTTGCCACATATTCTAAGCCAAGACAAGTGAGTTTTGCCACATATTCTAAGCCAAGACAAATGGGTTTTGCCACATATTCTAAGCCAAGACAAATGGGTTTTGCCACATATTCTAAGCCAAGACAAGTGGGTTTTGCCACATATTCAAGGTCAAGACAAGTGGGTTTTGCCACATATTCAAGGTCAAGACAAGTGGGTTTTGTCACATATTGTAGGTCAAAGGTGGGTTTTGCCATATATTCTTGGCCAAGATAAGTAGGCTTTGTCACATATTCTAGGTAAAACCAGTGGGTTTTGCCAAATAATCCAGTTAAAAACTGGTGGGTTTTGCCACTTATTCTAGTTAAAAACAAGTGAGTAATGCCAGTTCCCTCCCTCGTTACCTTTACTTTCCAGACAAAATTCTTAAAAACTTGTCTGATACCCACTGTTTATTAGGCTGGGTCGACCCCAGAGCAGTACTGATCTGGGAAAATGTATTCTGCCTCTACTGGGGACTGAACCTTGACCATTGTCTTGGCAAGCAAGCACACTAACCAATCTGCTACCATGTTCTTCAGAGCCATGCATGCTTGCGAAATCTTCCACCTCTGCTGGGGACTAACTTTGACAAATCAACATTTTCTAATAGTATTTATCAATGCAGTTTTACTTATACAATGTGAAGGATAGGAACACATGAAAGAAACTACTTAATTTTTTTTTTTTTTAAATTTGCTTCCATGTAGTTTTTTTCTTCTTCTAATAATAAACATTATGTAGGTATGCAATATAAGCTGTTTGCTTATCATGTTATATTTATGTGTAGATTATCATTTTAACTCGTTCAGTACCAGAAGGCTTTTTGTAAATGTATAAAGCGGGAAATAAACACTATGAAAAATCATAATTGCATGAATTTCAAAAAACTATATGCATACACAGTGGAAACAGCCTGTGGGAAGCCAGATTTCTTTCACACGCTCTGCCAAATGTAAAGAGTGATAGAACACATCATGCAATGGTTGAGATTCAAGAAGAGGGGCAATAAAAAATTTATACAGGCTAAAAAGAGTTCAGGTCTAGTGTTCTGTGCTGGAATACTCAGTTTACACCCTGACCAGTTCCTGCTGGTGCAGCCTTACTTTAGCAGCATTACTTTACAGCAGCTCAATTTAATGAAGTGTGCAATGTTACCATTTGATATAAAGATTCCATGAGCTAGGACTGCCTAAAACTAGGCAGGACAGATTAATAAACTGCAGGTAATTGAGGAAATGAAACATGTATGTGGAGTGGGGAGGTATATATTTTAAAGATTTATGTCAGAGCTGATTTTATTACAGATGGTCTTGAACTCAATAATGGGTTGGGAAAAGAAAACTAGGAATTAGGGAAATTGAGAATTGTATTTTTGATGATTCTAGACAGATTGTTGTGTTGGGACTAATAACACTTTCCATTGCTGCGTCATAACTGGATATAAATGTGGGTACAAGCTCACTGTGAAAACATGAGTGGACCTGGCTGTTCTACTGTTACCGAGGCCCTAAATGGAAGCAAAGAATAATGACACTGTAACTTGAAATGTACTAATAACTCGCACTGGAAAGGGAAACGTGGAGAACCTTGTGATAACAGGCCAGTAGGAAAGGAGGAGAGACAGGGGAAGAACAAGAGAGATGATGCTGGACAGTTTGACATCTTGACACGGAGGAACACCAGTATCAGATATTATCGCAGTACATGCGACAGAAGGCTGTGGACAGACATGATACCAACACCACATCCATGGACTATAAGAAAAAGAAGAACCTACCATGCATGTTGTAGGAGGTGATTATAGATGGGTGGCATGGGATTAGCTACCCAATCCCATAGAAAATGTAGTAGATGGCAAAAGACAAGATGGACTGGCATGAGATGGCTGAGCTCCAATGGAGGACAAAGAGCAGCAGAAGAAACAGGCCTGGCTGTATTTTTTGCTGCTGTGAAATAATGTCGCCCAGGGGCTTTGTGTAAATAAATTCTTGTTGGGGAAAAATATTGCAATAGACAAAAGCAAATTCTTATTAGTCTTTCTGACATCTACTTACTGTCTCCAGGCATACCCTTCCACGTAGTGGGTGAGCATGTCCTCAAGGATAGTGTAATCAATCTGGTCTGTCTTGGACAACTTTGTTGCATCAATTTCCTGAAGTGACACTAGATAAGACTTTGCCCTCTCCTAAAAAAATACAAATGTAGATTTTTATTTCTTCTTTATCTTCCTTGCTCTATTCTACTTCAAGTTCGCTCTACTTAAACTCTGTCTAAATGCCATGCTGGCATATGTAGGATGTATAATATTAAGTCCATAGTTTTCTGTGAGTTCGAATGTTTAAAAGTAGCCTGGCTAAAATGTCTAGGGAAGTAAAGGCAGCCAACGTGACACTGCCTACAACACCCATCAATGCCAATTGATCAATAAAATATTAGTCTAGCACCATATGCCCAATCCGCCTGTAAACACATCCTTGACCTTCTAAAGTAATAGGCGCTGTGGCTTTTTTGTTTGTTAGTTGCATATCCAATACAGGACATAGTAGTCAACCCCAGCATTGCTTGGCTGTTCATGATTCCTGGGCAAGTTTACGTTCAGTAGTTTGTCATTGCTTCCTGAACGACCAGCACCCATATCATTTAATAAAAAACCAATATAAGGCAGTCTGCTGCCAAATTTCCCACAGCTGTGTTTTGAACATGGGTATGCAAGATTACGAACCGTGTCCGAACTCCTTCGCCACGGAGCCAGTGTTTCAGTACCAGTCTTGCATCTTGCCCCACTTGGTTTCTGAGCTTGGAGAGGGGAAGGAAAGCTCTGCAACAGTACTTATGGAGATAATAACTTGCTACTGATCTGGGAAGAATGTTTTTACACCAACTTCATTCAAATAGATAAAAGCTATTTTTAAGAGCATGGGTGACCTGACCGTGAATGTGTTGGGACTTTGAAAGAATTCACAACCTACTAACCAATCAAGAATAACTATAACTGACATAAAGTATATGAAGTTGAACACCAATTAAAAATTAATGTAAAACTCTTAGCTCCATTAATTAGTTAAACACAATGAAAGCTCACCATTCTGGCAGTCATCAGTTCCAAATTGAACTTTTCAAGTCTGTCGCTATTTTTGTACAGGCCCATACTTGATGCGAACTCTGGCCGGTCATCCATTCTCCAATTGAAGTAATCTCGCTCCAACATTTTCAGCTTCGTGTGATCATCACCTGATGATGAGAAATGGAGATTATTTTAGCTGTCAACTAATCATGTCCGTCAGTGATTTTGAAAACTAATTTGTCTAAAACCTATCCAACTTTTAATCATTTGTAATCATTAAAATTAAAGTTTGTAACGTATTCACTGCTTAGAGGCAGAGACAAGATACTGGTGCTGGATAGGTGTCATAGGACATACATTTAAATACACCTGATAATAGTATAACCATAATGTCCTCTGTCTGGAATCCACAGGACAAATGAAATATAGGAAGACCTAATAACAAATACCCGGTCTCCATCGCGAAGGTGTTACGGACGCGGTTCGTAATTCCACTTATCTGTGTTCGAAACACAGCTGCGACCGATTTGGGAGCAGACCATGTCACGCTGGGTTTTAACATGTTGGTATGGGAGCCAGTCGTTCAGAAAGCAATGGCAAACTACTAATCGTAAACTTGCCAAGAAATCACAATAGCAGTAACATGCTGGTGTTGACAGCGATGTCCTGTAAAGGATATGCAAAATTTAAAAAAAAAACAGATAGAAGAAAATTAGATTCAAGAGATAAATACTATAAGGTGGATATGGGCAGGGATGCATCAGATAATAAAGGATAGGACGACATGGAGTGAGTTGATTGAGGACCTATGTCCAAAAGGGGGATTATGAGTCATATAAGAAAAAGAGGAATGTATTCATTAAAGCTGAAGTGAGTAAACAGAACATTTTATAACTTTTTTTCCGTGCCAGACAGTTGTAATATTAACTCATTCTCTCCTGGCTGCTAAGTTAATATGACATCTACTACCCCAAACAGTTGATACTTAACGCTTTCATCACTGTGGCATTCTGCTGGCTGGAAGACAAACAACACACAAATTTTGATTCTAACGGATTCACAGAGCTTGATGAGAAAGCTGAAGACAGGTTTGCTTTGTGTAGAGTGGCGTGCTTCAATTAAAGAATCAAAGATAGGGAGCAACAGCTGGATCTTTTCCACAGGACGTGCTGATCAAACATGCGAGCAGAGTCTATTCAACAGACTGGCTGTGTCTGCACCAGTGCACGATAAGGTAGATTGGTGCATGATAAGGCAGATGTGATCAGAAGGTAGATTGGTGCATGATAAGGCAGATGTGATTAGAAGGTAGATTGGTGCATGATAAGGCAGATGTGATCAGAAGGTAGATTGGTGCATGATAAGGCAGATGTGGTCAGAAGGTAGATTGGTGCATGATAAGGCAGATGTGGTCAGAAGGTAGATTGGTGCATGATAAGGCAGATGTGATCAGAAGGTAGATTGGTGCATGATAAGGCAGATGTGATCAGAAGGTAGATTGGTGCATGATAAGGCAGATGTGATCAGAAGGTAGATTGGTGCATGATAAGGCAGATGTGATTAGAAGGAAGATTGGTGCATGATAAGGCAGATGTGGTCAGAAGGTAGATTGGTGCATGATAAGGCAGATGTGGTCAGAAGGTAGATTGGTGCATGATAAGGCAGATGTGGTCAGAAGGTAGATTGGTGCATGATAAGGCAGATGTGATCAGAAGGTAGATTGGTGCATGATAAGGCAGATGTGATCAGAAGGTAGATTGGTGCATGATAAGGCAGATGTGGTCAGAAGGTAGATTGGTGCATGATAAGGCAGATGTGGTCAGAAGGTAGATTGGTGCATGATAAGGCAGATGTGGCCAGGGACTTTGGAGCATGTGAAAAGTGTCAAAAAACAGATAAATCATTCTGGTTTGGATAGAATGATGCAGCAGGGAGTGACCAGAGGATGTGACTGACACTCAGTACTCGGAGGAAAGGGCAGACATATAATCAGAATGCAATTGGTACTGTCAATATTAGGACTCTTCGTTGGTTGTTGAAGATGGGTATGGAGTGGTATGGGAATGTCCCGAGTGTTGTGATGCCGCTACTTGACTCAACTCTTTTATCAGTTGCTATTTTAATTCCTTCTGGCTTAGACATTTTCTAACTTTAAATATAGCCTGGAAGGAGAGGAGTGAAAATGGTGATGGTGTTTGTCCATCAAGAATGATGATGACCATTCATTTCATGCAGTGGGGTTGAAAATTTGAAACTGTGAATTCTAAGATGACTGGTAAGGCCTATTTTGGCTCAAAATGTTCTTTGACAATGTGGGCAAAGAATGCTTGATGTTCCAGGAGGAGGATCTCTGGCAGTGGTTTTTTTGTCCAGCCTTTTTTAACAGCTCTTGCAGTTCTGTTTGCTTCACAATGGACTACACCCTTGCGTAATGATGTACGCCACGAACTTCCGTCTTTGGCAGCAGTCTCCCAAGCATCGTGATGAATTTCAAAAGGTTTTAGTGAGATCTTCAGAGTGTCTTTTAAGCGTTTCCTGTGGGCGCCTTAGGAGCATTTACAGCAGCGCAGCTCAACAGAAAAAATTTGTTTAGGGAGCCTGTGGTCTGGCATGCGAGTCAAGTGACCAGCATAGCGAATCTGATTTTTAATTAGTATAGTGTGGATAATGGGCATGGGTGCTCTTTAGGAGTGAAAATAAGTATACAATGTATGACAAATCTTCAGGAAAAAACTAATGAGTAGGGCACATCAACAGAAGAGATGGAATAGAAAAATTAACCTTACGTGGGGAAATACTAGGTAAGAAACAAATGCAGACAACAACAAAACTACGTAATGGGAAAGTTTAAACAACTGAGCAACAAATAAAACTATATTATTAACATCAACTTCACTAAAACATCTGCTAACTGAAAGAGAACCAGCATCACCAATGCCTGCTCCAGACTGGGCATCCCAAGAAGAAAAAGTAATGTATGGAATAAGTTCCGACTAACCAATTAATGTACACTGGGTTGCTTGATATACAACTAATTCATACATTATTTTGTAATATTGTCTGGGGGGGGGGGGGGGGGGGAGAAGCCGGGCTTTATTGTGGACTGGACAATTAATGTTGCTTTCCTTCATGACATGTCACTTTCACTATTTATCTTTAAAAGACTGTAACAGAGAGTACTAGAAATTCAATCCCTAAACTTGTGTAACTAATTAGTATCCCGACCACACGAAGGATAATGTCCAGCTAAACTAAAATTAATGTGCACCTCGGAAGCAGAAAATAAGGGAAGCAAGTGGAATTATAAAATATATCAACTGACTGATGCCATGTTTTGTTGTCTGCGAAGGTGTCTGCAGGCGAAGAAAGTATTTAATATTTGATAATGAGTACGGATTGGTCTAAAAATATGTTACTGCATGATGTACCAAACACAGCGTGACAAATTGTGTTTTTAGCTTTAATTTACTTACTAAGTAAGTGAAGTTAAGTCCTATCCAGGTTCTCTTGCAGTACCTTCTACTTCTACTTCTAGTTCTAAGCTCCTTATTAATATTATCTTATAATATTTAATCTTATGGCGGCTGTTTCTTCTAAGTCATTCAGATCGAATATAACTAACTACACAAGTGAAAAGTCAGAAACAGTTTCCTAAATTGCTGAAAACAAGAAGATGTTAACTGGAAATTATATTTGTTGTATCGATCTTGTCACGAGCTTACATTTACGAATTCGTATTTGTTAACAGAGAAACTCGCCAAGATGTTTCAATCATTATTGAAAGGACCAATCACTCTAGAAATGTTTCATCCTTGTAGCTTTGTCCTGTTTTCCCCGTAACACTCTTTGAAGACACGTCAGAAGTTTCACTCTATCGCAGTGGTTCTCAACCTTTTTGGCCAGCGCCCCCCTTCACCATATTTTCAGAACGTCAATCCCCCCCCCCCCTTCCTATAAAAAATTTGGCCCGTGGCCCCCCCCCCCTTTTCACCATATTTTCAGAACGTCATTCCCCCCATTTCATATTTCCTATCTAAAAATTCCCCACCCCTATACAGTATACGTAAAAATGTAAGGTAAATTTAATAGCACATACTAAAACAAGTCTAGACATCCACATAAAACATGATTTGTGAGTCTACTGACTTTATAAAATGAATTTTAGAAGGATGAGACGTACTTAACTGTAAAGTATGAAAGGAAAAACAATATCAAGTTATCGATTCTTGTATTAATGCGATCTTGAAATGGTCTTCATCCCCCCCCCCCCTAGAAACCCTAAAATTCCCCCCTGGGGGGGGGGGGGATTCCCCATCGGTTGAGAACCACTGCTCTATCGTAAACGATAAGCCTGTTGTCCTGCCTCTGTAGCTGAAGATGTCATGTGTAAATTAGCTATCACTATCACATCTTGAATCCATCTGCGTTGCGTTTTCCTCCCCACCCCGCCACTTCCCGGTAGGTATATTTCCCAATAATGGTATCTTTTCCAGCATATATGCCCAAAATATTTCTTTTCCTCAGTTTAATCTGTCTTAATATACTTCATTGTTGACTTCTTGGATAGACGTGATCTCTGTTCCATCCAATGGATGCTTTTCTGTTTATGCTCTTCTGTAACACGCATCTCTATGGCGCTTTTGAGCATTTCAGCTGATTTGTTAGCTATCCTTATTGCACGCCATATTCTGTCAGAGGTAACAACATACTCTTAGTCACTCTTAACTCATTGTACTCAGGCCCTTGTCGTTCTATCTGTTCCAGTCCATAAAGGATGTCTCAAGTTTCGCGACAGTTAAGCAAAAGATCATTTTATAGAGACAGTGGTTACTACGGTCATTGGCAAGTATTGTAACTGCAAAGAAGGAAAGCAATGGCAGAAAACCTTCTTTAAACATGCCTAGAAAACTATAGCAGTCAAACAATTATGAACATCGAAGTAGAAGTTTTTTTTTTTTAGTACAGATAAATAAATAATCTACTAGTTAAATCCACCATTCGAAGACAAAGGTTATGGTAATAACATAATAGTTAAGTAAATCAACACAGAGCTCATGTAGATTGTAGACGTAATGATTGATTGATTGATTGATTTAGGAACCGACAACACAGCATTCGGGGCATTCCCATAAGCACTCCGTCCCCATCCTCAGAAGCCAGCGAATAGTTCCAACCCCAATAGTACCAGTAGCAATCTGATTATATGTGCGTCTCGCCTTTCCTCTAAGCGTCAAGCATCGGCCAGATCCCTTCGTCACTCCACGCTGTCGCATTCTTGCCAGACCATGGTGATCCATTTGCTCCTCCGAGGTGTACACGTGCTCACACAAGGCCGCAACCACGTCTGCCTTATCATGCATCAATACTCCACCAAGTTTTGCAGAGCCAGCCAATCTGTCTGCCTGTTCATTCCCCAACACACCAGCATGCCCCAGAGACAATATCCAGGCTATGCTTGCAACCCGTGACTTCCGAAGCGAAGCAAGCCACTCGGAACGAAGCTTGCCTGTCCTCACCCTACTCAGCATGTTTTATGAGTCAGTTACAATCACGATGTGTGTATCGTATTCTCCATCCAGCCAGCGGAAAGCTGCACTGACTGCCTCCACCTCCATTCGTAAGCTAGAACTGTAGACGTAATAATTCACAAAACGATAAAAATATGTTGAATATAATGAGAATGTGTCAAATTAGATGACTTAGCGAAAAAGTTAAGGCCGCAAATCTAGATCTTCTGGAAGTTAATAATCATTGATGACGCACATAATTGATGTCATCACATGTTATGTCTGTAGAAAGCATACGTGGTCATGATTTTACTGAATACAATTACCTGTATTTGTGTTGTTATCGTTTCACAGCAAATCGCCGTTATTACTAATTATTCTCTATCTACCTATTTATCATCATACATACTATATACCTACCTACGTATCTAACTGTGTGCAAACCAGGCCGGATTGCGTTGATTTCGATGATATGAGGCGTCGGTTGTTCAGATAGCAATGGCATACTACTGAACTTAAATTGTCTAGCAAATCACCAACAGCCAACAAAAATATTTATTGCAGCGTCATGTAAAAGACATACAACTAACTTTTTTTACCTTTCTAATTAGCAACCACCTTTATCCATCTATATGTCTGTCTGTCTGATTAATTGTCTGTCGGCCGGTCTATCCGACAATCGGTTTGTCTATCTGCCTCTTTGTCCGCCTGTCCGTCCATACATCCGGCTGTCTGTCTCTTTATTCACGTTTTTGCTGTCTGTCTGCGAATCTAGGGCAATTAGTAAACAGGCGGGAGAATCCACAGAAGTCTTGGAGATATGGTTTTATAGAAGGATGCTGGAAATTAACTGGACAGTCAAAATGAGCAATCTGGACATTTTGAGGGAAGCTAGGTCGCAAAGACAATTTATCACAAACATCACAAAGAAGCAATTATCATTTTTGGCCTTATATGATAAGACAAAAACTGGAACATGTTGTGACAACCGGAAAGATTTGTGGAAAGAGAGATAGGGAAGACAGCGAGAGAAATTCTTGAGTCTTATGTCATGGCACGGAAGGGAATCAACACATGAATTGATCCATGACGTTGGAGATCGCAATTTGTGGAGAGGAAAGGTCTCCTACGCCAGCCGGCAAGGCACAGGATGAAGATGATGATGCTGTCTGGCTGTCATCCGTCTTTCATTCACACACCACACATATACATCCACATACCTCGTGTTAAGCCGACGACAAACAGAAGCAGCACACATTGTGTTTTCCAGAACGTTCCCATAATGACCAGTACTTCAGATGACACCAGTGCTGTGAATGACACGGTACATGGTATTTGAATAACATAATTACCTTGACATAGTCGAAGGAAAAAAACTGGGTTAGCTGATAAACATGTTCCCTAAACTCATCTCCAAGAATTATAAACAGTCGACGCGAACTGTATGGGTTTCTTCTTTTCCTCCGAAAGAAAAAAAAATTCACACCTTACCGAGGATTCGAACCAGGGTCTCCCAAAGGAGAACTCGGCATTCTAGCTACTCTAATCAAATGTATATACAAAAATGTTGCGCGCGCGTGCGAGCTGTGTGTATCCATGCCCGCGCATAATGTAGCTTTAAAAAGTTTACGGACATTATTTATGTATGTTTAAGCAACAGTAACAGTTCACTCGTTTCACGACATGACCTTAAAATTAGGTCGGTTGTTGAATGCATTTGTGCATGCGGCTGTTGAAAACATTCTTTTCACGCATTCTTTGAAACCTCTCTAATTTGCATTGTCTAATTTATGGATGAGGTTCTTATCTTCTTTGGGTTCACGTCCTTTCAGTGTCGATTTGAGGCCGCGGGACAAGAGGAAATTATCAGACAAAGTTAGATTATGCGAGCTGTGCGCAGCGAGTATGCACGTACACACGCACGCACACACATACACACGAACGCGCGCTCACGGCACACAGACAGACAGGCAAACAGACAGACAGACATGCACTCACAGACAGACAGACAGACAGGCAAGCACGAGCACTCACATGCTTATCTATCTACATGTGTGCGTGTGCACGTGCGCGCATACATCTGTATAATATGGTATGTCCTGTGCAGGACGTTGCTATAGAAC
>JACEFZ010027902.1:0-5000 GCA_014155875.1 Cepaea nemoralis | reverse complement strand
AACATTAATTTTTTTTTAAATATGGGATTATAGAATATATCAGAAACCTAGGAACAGCAGATGGTCACAGTCTCTAATAATCATCAGGTCCTGCAACAGCTTTGTAAACCAGATGAGTAAGAGAGACTGATGGAAGCAGATTACGAGCATCTTGAAAGAATCAAGCACGAAAGTCAGTGGGAAAAGGGAACAAAATCATAAAGCATGGTTAACTTCCGAAACCATTTCAAAATAGCGGACAGAAGAAATAAACAAGCAGATTTCACGGATTCTGTGGCAAACAAACAATAGGTTTGGAACCGAACAAAAAGGGATGGCGGGAAATGGGAATTAGGGGCGTGTCACAGTTATGACTTAACAGTGTTGATATAGAAGCATACATGTTGTAGTATAATGCAATGACAATATTTCGGAGATATATAAGCGTGTCTGGCCGTGCCAATTCTTACTCCCGTTTCTCTCACTCTGGAGAACAATGTGGATTCGCGCGCGCGCACACACACACAAACACACTTACTCCCGCTTGTCTCACTCTGGATAACGATGTAGATTCGCACACATACACACACACACACATACACACACACACACACACACACAAACACACTTACTCCCGCTTGTCTCACTCTGGAGAACGATGTGGATTCGCACACATACACACACACACACACACACACACTTACTCCCGTTTCTCTCACTCTGGAGAACGATGTGGATTCCCGCGCGCGCGCGCACACACACACACTCCCGTTTCTCCAACTCTGAAGAACGATGTGGATTCGCGCGCGCGCACGCACACACACACACTCACTTACTTCCGTTTCTCTCACTCTGAAGAACGATGTGGATTCGCGCGCACACACACACACACACACACACACTCACACTCCCGTTTCTCTCACTCTGGAGAACGATGTGGATTCACACACACACACACACACACACACACACACACACACACGCACACATACACACACATACACGTATATCTATATCTATAAAACAAAGTGTATGTATATGTGTATGTATATATGTATGTATGTAAATATGTATGTCCTTTATTTGTTCGCGAACGGCCCATCCGATTGAGATGAAATTTTCTACACGCCTTCCTTTCATTCCAGAGCTGTCAACTGTCATAGTTTTTTTTTCTTCTTCCTCCTCCTCCCTCCTCCCCCTCCCAAAATACGTACGTAAATATATGATGATGATGATGAAAGAATCCCCGAACCAAAACGCTAGGGAAAGGGAAGAAAATGACGTGACTACACAGAATCGTCACACGGCAATCATCATCATCAAGTGCCGTGCCGGCTGGCGTAGGCGTTCATGGCTCTCTGTAGATCTCAGTCTTTGTTTTTTTTAATCAACTCTGCTGCTGATATTCCTCCATGCCACGGCAATATCAATAACAATTCATCTTTTTATGTGTAAGGAAGTTATCTACAGTCGTGTAGAAGGGAAGAACTAGACGAGTATGAATTCGGAATGGCGAACTCTCTCCCCCTCTCTTCTCCTCCCTCTACCTCCTCCCTCCACCCTTCTCCTCTTCCTCCTCCCTCTCATCCCTCTCCCTCCTACCTCCTCCTTCTCCCTCTCCCCTTCTCCTCCATCCTCCTCCCTCCTACTCCCTCCGCCTCCTCCCTCATCTTCCCTCCTCCTCCCTCTCCCTCCTCCTCCTGCCTCCCTCCTCCTCCTCCTGCCTCCTTCTCCCTCATCATCCTCCCTCCTCCTTCTCCCTTCTTCTCCCTCTTCCCTCTTCCTCCTCCCTCCTCCTCCCTCCACCCTCCTCCTCCCTTCTCCTCCTCTTCCTCCTCCCTTTCCTTCCTCCTCCTCCCTCTACCTCCTCCTCCCCCTACCTCTTTCCTCCTCCCTCCTCCTCCCCTTCCACCTCTCTTTCCTTCCTCCCCTCCTCATTCTCCCTCCTTCCTCTCCCTCCTTCCTCCTCCTCCTTCCTTCTTCTCACTCCTCCTCCTCCCTCCTCCCCCTCCTCCTCCCTCCTCCTCCCTTCACATTCCTCCTCCTCCCTCTTCCTCCTCCTCCCTCCTCCTCATCCCTCCTCCTCTCTTCTCCTCCTCCCTCCTCCTCCTCCCTCTACCTCCCTTCACATTCCTCCTCCTCCCTCCTCCTCCTCATCCCTCCTTCTCCCTCCTCCTCCTTCTTCCTCCCTCCTCCTCCTCCTCCCTCCTCCTTCCTCCCTCTCCTCCTCCTCACTCGTCCTCCTCCCTCATCCTCCTCATTCTACCTCCTCCCTCCTCCTCCCTTCACATTCCTCCTCCTCCCTCTTCCTCCTCCTCCCTCCTCCCTCCTCCTCATCACTCCTCCTCCCTCCTCCTCCTTCTTCCTCCCTCCTCCTTCCTCCTCCTCCCTCTCCGCCTCCTCCCTCCTCCTCCTCCCTCTACCTCCTCCTCCCTCTACCTCCTCCCCCCTCCTCCCTTCACATTCCTCCTCCTCCCTCCTCCTCTCTCCGCCTCCCTCCTCCTCCTCTTCCCTCTACCTCCTCCCTCCTCCTCCCTTCACATTCCTCCTCCTCTCTCCTCCTCTTCCTCCCTCTTCCTCCTCCTCCTTCTCCCTCCTCCTTCTCCCTCTTCCTTCTCCTCCCTCTCCCTCCTCCTTCTCCCTCTTCCTCTCCCCTCCTCCTCCTACCCTCTTCCTCTTCCCCTCCTCCCTCTACCTCCTCCTCCCCTCCTCCTTCCTCCTCCTCCCTCTTCCGCCTCCTCCCTCTTCCGCCTCCTCCCTCTTCCGCCTCCTCCCTCCTCCTCCTCATCCCTCCTTCTCCCTCATCCTCCTTCTTCCTCCCTCCTCCTCCTCCCCTCCTCCTTCCTCCTCCTCCCTCTCCTCCTCACTCCTCCTCCTCCCTCCTCCTCCTCCCTCTACCTCCTCCCTCCTCCTCCCTTCACATTCCTCCTCCTCCCTCCTCCTCTCTCCGCCTCCCTCCTCCTCCTCCTCCCTCTACCTCCTCCCTTCACATTCCTCCTCCTCCCTACTCCTCCTCCTCCTCCTTCTCCCTCTTCCTTCTCCCTCCGCCTCCTCCCTCCTCCTACTCTCCTCCTCCTCCTCCTCCTCCTCCCTCTCCCACCTCCTCCCTCCTCCTCCTCCTGCTCCCTTCTCCTCCTGCGTTCTCCTCCTCCCTCCTTCTCCCTCCTCCTCCCTCTTCCTCCTCCCTCCTCCTCGCCTCCTCCTCCACCCTACTCCTCCCTCCTCCTCCTAATCCCTCCTCCTCCCTCCTATTCCTCCCTACTCCTCCTGTCTCCTCCTCCCTCCTCTTCCCTCCTCCACCTCCCTCTTCCTCCTCCCTCCTACATTTACCCAAGACAGACAGACAGTCAGACAGATAGTCGGGAACGGGATCTTATATGACTACTTATATAATTTAAATGAGATGCTCTCCACCATGGGCTGGGCCGGGTCAGACAGACAGACAGATAGATAGATAGATAGATAGACAGACAGACAGACAGACAGACAGACAGACAGACAGACAGACAGACGGGAACGGGAACTTATATGACTACTTATATGAATTAAATGAGATGCTCCCCATCAGGGTCTGGGCGAAGCCGGGCCGGATCAGACAGACAGACAGATAGACAGACAGACAGACAGATAGATAGTCGGGAACGGGAACGTGAGCTTATATGACTACTTATATGAATTAAATGAGATGCTCCCCACCAGGGACTGGGCGAAACCGGGCAGGGTCAGGCAGACAGATAGACAAACAGATAGACAGACAGATAGACAGTCGGGAACGGGAACTTATATGACTACTTATATGAATTAAATGAGATGCTCCACACCAGGAGCTGGGCAATGCCGGGCCGGGTCAGACAGACAGACAGACAGACAGACAGACAGACAGACAGACAGACAGACAGACAGACAGACAGACAGACAGACAGTCGGTAACGGGAACGGGAACTTATATGACTACTTATATGAATTAAATGAGATGCTCCCCACCAAGGACTGGGCGAAGCCGGGCCGGGTCAGCTAGTAGTATATATAATTTCGCTGTTGTTGTGCAGTTGGATAAGTAAAGTCTGTAAAGGAGCCTGTTTCGCGCTTCCATAGGTACCGGGTATATGGTGCTAGCCCCACATGTGTATAGACCAGTCGACACTCTGTGGGTCATGTGATCAATATCACACCGGTCGCTTGTGCTGCCCAGGCCATGTCCGGGCTGGGTCGACCTGGGAGTCCTGGCTCATTCTGTTTTAATCATCCTCGAGGTGAACTTGAACACGTGACCAACCCCGGCTCCATGTTTGATACACAAACAATATTTACATCATGCGTGGACTACAATGTTGACCTATCGTCCTTGACTTGGGAGGGGGGGGGGGGGGGGTAAATTACAAGTACCTCTGAAGTCGGAGTGGGTTCACCTGCTGGCGAGGGTCACTGTTAATAGGGAAAGCAGATCCACACACAAAATTCAGTCCAGCACTACTAGAAATAGCTTTCCCTATTAACAATGTCCCTCGCCATCAGGCGAACCCACTCCGACTTCAGAGGTACTTGTGATTTACGTCCCAAAGTCAAGGACGACAGGTCAACATTTTAGTCCAGCCTTCCGGTATAGAGGTTGAACCGCTTACCTCGGCATCAGCCACCGCGTGTTTAAGAACACGCGTTCTTACCCATTCGGCCATGCTGACATGCACTACATTATGTGAAGGCCTAACATTTCACACACCCCTTCCCTACCCCTCCCCCCACAGCCGTGTCTGATACGGGGCCATCTTTTTTGCATATCCCTTACAGGACGTTGCAGTCAACATCAGCTGTTTACGCTCGGTAGTTTGCCACTGCTTTCTGAGCGACCGGCTCACATACCCCTAAGTTACCAACGCGGCGAGAACCGCTACCGACTCTCGCGCATGTTACGTTACTCACGAGAATACACGGGATTACGGAGAAAGGCGTTAACCTCTAGGCCAGGATCCTTTCAATATTTAAATATTTTAAAATAAACTAACTGCGTCAATACATCTGGA
>JACEFZ010027900.1:147500-189374 GCA_014155875.1 Cepaea nemoralis | reverse complement strand
TAGATAAAATGAAACCAAATGTAGATTATGGATAATTTTTAACTATCGAAACAACAAGATTTTTTTTTGTTTTTAATTCGCATATCCTTTACAGGACATCGCTGTCCACAGCAGCATCTGTCAGCATGTCTGTTGATTTCTTGCAGATTACGCCGCAGTAGTTTGCCATTGCGTTCTGAGCGGTGGCGGGCAGGCTCCGTGTCCTCGCAAGTCACTAGCGGGGGACGACGACTCCCCGGCTCGCTCTCCGCTACGAGACTGTGCGTGACAAACGGGATTGACGGAGAAAGTGTTGTACCCCTCAGCCAGAGAGACCGGCAACAAGAAGATACTTATGCTAAGTAGAAATAGCAATGGCAACCTTGCAAGGGAAAGATACCAGTTTACGTTGGGATTTCAGGTTAAAGGCAAGATAATCGATTTAGTGCACGGGGTTTTCTCCACGTGGCCTGGCCATTCTCTCTCATGTGAGCATTGCACAGGTATGAGACCATAGCGCTAGTGGGATACAGTGTCGTTCGTAAAAGCTGATGTCGGGGTCTGAACTACTCAGTTCGAAAACGAACGGACTACCTACAGAGCGCAAGGCAACAGCTTGGCGATTTCGCGCTAACATAACAATTTGCATGCGACTCCTGTACTTATGATGAAAGTAGTTGGAGTAGACGTTAGAACTCACATCAAAGCACTCGGGACATTCCCATACGTGCTCCGTATTAATTTAACAGCCGGCGAAGAGTCCAAGTACTAATGGTACCCGTAGCAGTCTGGCTAAGTGTCAGTTGAGCCTATCGTCGGGAGTCCTGATTGTAGGCCATATTCCAA
Organism: Cepaea nemoralis; assembly: GCA_014155875.1. NCBI lineage: Eukaryota > Metazoa > Mollusca > Gastropoda > Stylommatophora > Helicidae > Cepaea > Cepaea nemoralis. The sequence continues at coordinate 188,549 of JACEFZ010027900.1, read as the reverse complement.
GTGGGGCCATGCAGCACCATTCTCTGCAGACCGTGATAATCTACGATACATGTGACAATAACTTGTAGCGTAGCGGATAGCGGCTGATGCTCGTCTGTCAGACTAGTGGACATCGTGCGCTTGGAGTACGCTTCAAGAGGGCGTACGTTCATTGTATATAATAGTTTTGTCCGGCTACTAGTAGCTGAGAAACTGGAGTCACAAAAAACAAATGAGCTTAGAGAGACCAACATGCCCCATGAACAGTTCAGCCACAGCAATCAGTGAGTGACATCATTCAGTGCCTAGCTGACTGGTGTGGACAATCATGCTTCTCTACAAATTACGATCTCCGTGTGTTAACTCCCTTCCGTGCATGTCACAAGACTAGTAAGAATTTCTCCACGATGTCTTCCTGTATTTCTCTTTTCACAAATATTTCTGGTTGTCACAACAAGCGAGTGACAATTGGTCCATACAATTGGAAGTCCAATATATGCGTGTACAGTAAGGTATCCTTGTTTATCAACATGTGTTTGAAAAAGCTGTTACACAACGATGTTACGTTAAGAGACAGAGAGTAGCATTGTACCAAGACGACCTTTGCTGTGAAGGCGGCACTTTATCTTTACTTAGCTGAGCATGCGACTGCGTGCAAAAGATTAATCCATCCATCCATCCAGTATGTCTCATGCCGAAAAGCGTTGGCGGTTATGACTCGTCATTTCACTCGATCACCATAGTCGTGGATCAGCTCAGTGTTCCTGTCTCGACCATGCCATGTGGACAAGCCATCCAGGTATTTATTTTTCGGTCTTCCCTTTGGTCTGTTTCCTTCGATCTTGCCAGTTGTCACAAAGTTCTCCAATTCATTTCTTCTCATAACATGTCCCAAAAAAATGTTGACTTGCTATACGTCTAATTTCTACTATTCAATTTACGATTGTTTCCTGTAGTACTTGGTCATTTGTTTTTCTGTCTGTCCATGGAATTCTTTGCATTCTCCTCAGAAACCACATTTCTACAGCAATCAGATGTTTTTCAGCTTGACTGCTCATTGTCCAAGTTTCTCATTCATACAAAAGTGCAGGCTCTATTAATAGGGAAAGATGATTCACATGCAAAAATCAGCACAGTGCACACGAAACAGCAGTACGTGAAAGGACTTTGCGTGAGTCCAAAGCTAGCGAAAGTTTAAAAAAAAAAGAAGGTAACAGTTTTAGTTGATTTATATTTTCTCATGCACTTATAATAATGACATGGAGTCTGCTTTGAAGAACTGTAAAAAATCAGAAATAAATATCATAATGGGTGATTTCAGAGCAAAATTAGGAAAGCAAAGTGATTGATCCAGTGTAGGCAACTATGGTTTGGGAGAGAGAAAGGAAAGAGGATACAGGCTTGTAGAACAGGCAAAAGAACAAGACATGGTTGTAGGAAACACCTGGTTTAGAGAGCATTCTAGAAGATTATGGACATGGAGAAGTCCAGACAGCAGGATTAAAAACCAGATATATAACATTCAGCGCCTTTCTTCGAATTGTGTTCACAATCTCAGAACACCATTCATGACATGTTTCAGATTTAAAGTCGTTCCACGCAGAGCTTCCTTGTGAATGATACAATGATATTTTAATATAGTGCTGCCAAGAAAGTGTTTCAATAATGCTAGACATTCAGACATTTTACCCGTAAAATCCGGAGCCCCGTCGGTGCATGCACTGTCCATTTCGGTCCATTCTACGTTGTTTTTCTCTACACACAACTTCAGTGTTTCAAACAGATCAGTCCCTTTGGTAGTTGAATGCTTTTATTCAAGTCCTTGAAGTTCTTCAATGACTTCAAAATTATCGTTTATTGCTCAAACAAAAATTGCGACTTGAGCTGTGTCAGAAATGTCAGTGGATTCATCCACTGCCAATGAAAGAAAAATTTACAATTTTTCATATGTGTGCTCCTTGAATATGAACATCATTGGCTAATTTGTCAACTCGCCTGGCCATAGTATTATTAGACAAAGAAATGTGATCACATTTTCTTTCACACTTTTTATAGCCAAGCACTCTAGCAGCAATTTTAAGGGAAGGATTGATTATTTCTTCTGCATCTGTAAACGGCTTCTTTTTGCGAGCCAACAGAAGAGCGACGTCGTACGACGCAACAACATCACTCTTGTGCTGTTCGTTAGCCTTGGTGACAAATGACTGCTGCCTGGTCAGAGAACGTACTCTATGAACTCTTTTCTTACCTCCGAATTTATCCGATATTGAGCATTTATGTCTGAATTTGTGGTCGTGAAGTATCGTTCCAGATTAAATTTGTTTGTAACAGAAACACAAAATCCGCAGATTAAGCAAACTGGTTTACCACTACGGCTAGGCATAAACATAAATTTCTCCGTCCACTCTTCGTTGAATTCACGAAAAGCAACATCTCCACATTTTCGCGTTTTACCATTGTTTGATTTTAGATTTTCCACACTCATGTTTATATGCTTTAACGGTAAATTATTATTTGAAAAGAAACAAAAAACAAAACAACTAATTTCAACACAATACTACCGGCTCTGTAAACAGTTGTAACAGACGACAACATGGCGCATTGCGCACTCTGATTGGTCGACAAGGCTAGGATATAAGAACTTCATAACGTTTCGTTGTGAACTGAACAGGCGCATTCGATAATACATAAGCATAACCATGAGCAGAGAAAATTATCTCACGCTGACGGGGCGCTCCGACTACATTTAAAAAACATATTAAAACATATTATATGAAACAACGAGCCTCGCGTGCCACTTTCTTACAGCTGGCGGGCCACACGTGGCCCGCGGACCGTGATTTGGGAATCTCTGCTCTAGTACTTGCATAAGATTGAACAAAATGCATGTTTCTATTTCCTCTTATCTTCTTCATAAGCTTCTGAATAGTTGACAAAGTCTTGCTCTACCAATTCGGCATTGACATGAGTCTACCCGTAGACATGGTGACTTCGTCCATTTATGCGGACATACAAGTATCTATTGGTCACGACATATAGTTACAGTTAGGTGCATGTCCTTTAAAAGGCCTTTCAATCAAACCCAGCATGTACTTGCAGTTTGTGATTTACTGGGCAATTTTATTTCAGTAGTTCACTACTCAATTAAACAGCGTAACATGTATATCATAATTGTATTTTTTTTCTTTTCTTCGGCCAGTTACCAGTAAGAAAATGCATTTGTGTACTCTTAATCAAATGCAACTTCACGTTTCCGAACATTATTATTTTCACAGTCGATCAAATGTATATACACCATATACTAACATTTTGGCTGAGTTGCTGCCTGCGGCTCTTTAGCCTTTCCTCCGAGCGGGAAAGGCGAGTCCGAGCGCAGTCTAACTGTATAAATGTTGGCCGAAGTCTTACCTCCAAAGCGATGGTCGAAAGCTTCACTCAAGTCTACTGCAAAGACCAACGGTGTGGTTCTAGCAAAAGAAAGAGGACAGTCTCGATAAGCGCCCACTCTCTCTCTCGATGAGTAGTGGGCCTGCAGTCAGTAAGCTGGTATAGCTTTTCGGTCAGTCCTGCCGGCGTAGCTTGAAAGCTCGACGGTAGGCGTCCAGTGGTGCGTGAATAGTCCGTCTGTCCGATAGATATCTGGTCGGTCCTGCCAGTAGTCATATGTGAAAGTAAAGGGGGATCCGGCTCCCTGACTGTGAACGGGGTACGGAGAACGGTGACAAATGGAGGGGACGAGGCCGTGGCTGGGGAGGTGGCTGAATCCCCACGACCACATGTTACTTAAGGGGCGAGTACAGGCTGCACGGACTTTCCCCACCGAAGGGGGAGAGGCTGGAGAGCGGACAAGGTAACATCAGCTAAGGGAAAAGGGTAGCATCTAATAGAATAATCAGGGATAACTAAAATATGACCGAACAGTCTCCACAGTATGAGAGTGAGTGGGGCGAAGGGGTGAGGGGGGGAGAGTGGGGAGAGAGATGGTGAGAGGAGGTGGGGTGTGAGAGGTGTGGGGTGGGGTGAGTGTGTGTGGGGTGGAGTGTGGGGTGGGGGGGGTGTGGGGGGGGGGGGGGGGGGGTGGGGGGGGGGGGGGTGGGGGGGGGGGGGGGGGGGGGGGGGGGGGGGGGGGGGGGGGGGGGGGGGGGGGGGGGGGGGGGGGGGGGGGGGGGGGGGGGGGGGGGGGTGGGGGGGGGGGGGGGGGGGGGGGGGGGGGGGGGGGGGGGGGGGGGGGGGGGGGGGGGGGGGGGGGGGGGTGGGGGGGGGGGGGGGGGGGGGGGGGGGGGGGGGGGGGGGGGGGGGGGGGGGGGGGGGGGGGGGGGGGGGTGGGGGGGGGGGGGGTGGGGGGGGGGGGGGGGGGGGGGGGGGGGGGGGGGGGGGGGGGGGGGGGGGGGGGGGGGGGGGTGGGGGGGGGGGGGGGGGGGGGGGGGGGGGGGGGGGGGTGGGGGGGGGGGGGGGGGGGGGGGGGGGGGGGGGGGGGGGGGGGGGGGGGGGGGGGGGGGGGGGGGGGGGGGGGGGGGGGGGGGGGGGGGGGGGGGGGGGGGGGGGGGGGGGGGGGGGGGGGGGGGGGGGGGGGGGGGGGGGGGGGGGGGGGGGGGGGGGGGGGGGGGGGGGGGGGGGGGGGGGGGGGGGGGGGGGGGGGGGGGGGGGGGGGGGGGGGGGGGGGGGGGGGGGGGGGGGGGGGGGGGGGGGGGGGGGGGGGGGGGGGAATCAGATATCAACAAGATTCATTCAATATAAAGAGTGGAAACAGCACTAAGAAAACGCGACAATTTTTAGTGCTTTTCAGATTGATTGTGTTACATGCGTGCGAAATATGGACAATAACACGTATAAGCTGATCACATCTATGGCAGTCAGAATTATATTCTCTGAGAAATGCAAAGAAATCCTTGGACAGAGAGAAAAACCAACGCGACATCACCCATCGAGAAACAAAGGAAAATCTTAATTGATTAGAGAGATTAGACTAGCTTATGACAGAAAGTTATTATCGCTAATGACCCCCACCGCCGACTAGTTGCACGAAACACAGCAAACAGAGGGATGTTGAGAATAACATTGAACTAATGTTAATGATTATTAGCGGTGAGTACATAACACAGCGTGTCAGAGTCCTATCACTAACTTCTCGCTTCTAGCTCACTTAGCGAGCCGAAGAAGATCTATTGATAGATCATTATTAAAAGAAATATATAAGATTGTAAATCGGATAGTTGTATAATAAATCACGACGAAAATACGTTCATTCTCCACAGCAGTGTTTCAATCTACAAAGCGACGACGTAACAGAAAGATCACACTGTGAGACCAGCACGAGAATCCGTTCCTGTACATCAAGCGTTCGAGTAAACAGCAGATATAGATAGTTGATTAATTGATTCTGATGCTATTATCCAAATCTGCATTCTTGTGATTTAGCCTGTGTAATATCATCATATAGTAGAGTTAAATATCAAGTAACAGAAATGAGTCAGGACTAACTGAACACGGTCAGATCGATCACGATTCTGGGGCACCAAAAAACATTACAGACGATGGCGGAGCTATTTCGAGACGACAGAACCACAGTTAGACTTGAAAAGCTCTGATGTTATAAGAACATAGCATAATCCGGGGATTGGACACCGGAATTTGAAAAGAAAATGCAAGGCTACAAAATTCGATAGATCATTGGTATTCATGTTATAGGGGATTCGTCCCACTAAGTAGTAACAAACTACGAAAGTCATACCAGAGTTGTCAAGGGCAGACTATGAATATTATAAAACAAACATATTAAGACACTATGTAAACTACTTCGAGACTCTAAAATTAGAGGTACAAAAGCTGAAACCGGCCCCAGACAAGTGGTTTACCCAGTATATACAGGAAATAGAAAACTTTTTCAGGAAGCTAACATCCGAAATTAAACATACAGACAACAATCAAGAAGCAATACAATTCTTAGTAATGAGAAAACAAAACCAGTACTGTGCAAACATTGTAGCTCTCCGCATACAGAAAATGGAATATGCGATAAGAACCCCACTTATCAAGAACACCTGAACACTATTATAGCACAAAAACTGGGAAAGGTAAATCAGAGGAAATATAGAACCAAATGTCATTTTTGTTTAGCGTTTGGTCACAGACGTTTCGAATGTGAAGGAGTAAAAAGAATACAGAAAGCAAAAGCAAATGCAGCCACAAACATTACAACAGACAGTTCAGCAAAGAACCTAGAAAAAGTAAACATCACAGATACAAAAACAAATAGAACAAACACTGTAAATACAGAACAGACGGAGTTTTACCCAACAGACTTCGTACCATATTTTAATAATGTTGTTAACATCAGTCAGCCTCACTCCGTAGTAAAAGAGGATAATACTCAACAAGAAAGGGAAGAAATGAACAAAACCTCCAGACTGTCGGTAGGAAAACTAACATTCCATGAGGGATACATTAATGACACAGTATGCACATGTATACGCGACACAGGGTCCTGTCTTATCGGTCTTTCGGAAGACCCTAGCTGATCCGAAAGACTACCTAGATGAGTACATCTATTGCAGAACTGTTTCAGGGACAGTAGAGAAATATCCTATGGCATGGGCCAATATAAAATCACCGTCCTATCAGGCAGAGTAACTGCGCAGTATTAGACAATCCATGCTGTGATTATTAATTGGAATGTAATAAATGTAACAGACCACACAGAGTCCAAAACCAAGACATGGCAGAAAGTTAACACCCCAACAAACACTGCCTTAACCACATCACTCATCATACAACAACATGATGAACAAACCAAAGTACCACACCAGACCAACGTGACTACCATCTCACAACAAGAAGAAACAGAAACTGGGGTGTATCAACAAAGAAAAGAAGGTACAGATAACAAACATCTTACAAGAGCGGGAAAAGATCACAAATCATCATGGTACATGCTATACCTCATGTTAACTACACACATGCCCAAGTGCACACAATGGATAATTCTACTCGCACTACTCATTGTAACTGCAAAACAAATGACTTCACTAACAGTTTTATTCACACATCATCATGACGTAACACACATGATATTATTCATGACAAACCATCTAACCTCAATACTTACATCATTACTGGTGAACCAAAGTTTGTTGTTACCACGGATAAACACTATGTCAAATCAACTCATACACATACTTAGGATGAACAATGTAAATCATCAGTCGGTGGAATTATTGACGAAAATCAGCCAGAAAGTGACCTACACACTTTGGAATAAATACACAAATTGCATAGCAGTGTACAAACATTTCCGATTACATCGTAAAACAGTCACAGACACACCATGGCCACACTCATAAGTAAGGCCACCGAACTCAAAACATTAATACATATTTTACATGTGTGAACTCCAATGATTTTACAAAACAACTTGGTGCAAATTCGTAACACTATGCAGAGGAAAGGACAATATCAGTATATACAGAGTACGTCAATAATCGGTTGAGAAGGAAGAAACGCCAAACATTCCAGCACCGCAATGAACATTGAACACCGGTAATTTTAGTACGTGTGCATAATTTTCACAGGACAAGAACATTATCCTATAAGTGCATCAAGGCAGTGACGATGAACATTTTATTGTAAATTTATTAATTGTATGACATCCAATGTTTAATTTTATTATTATAGTAGTTTGTATTGTTAGAATGTGACAGTTACAGATAAGCGTAAGTACAGCTGTGAAAGGTATAAGTTGTAATGCTGAGAATCAACGCCTGGCAATCCCAATACGCGAGTTTTACCAAACTTGCCTTCGCGTATGGTGGATGGCCCGACGAATGACGCTTAGCAATAGTGTTACAAAACGAATACAACAATATTGTAACAAGAATGAACATACCAACAGGGGTATACCAACAAAAGAGATTAAAAATGACTCTCCAAAACAGTAAACGAGGGGTGCCCATAAAGGGAAACAAGTCAAGGTCTGACAGAAAAAGGTTTTAAGAGGGACTATTACATACATGAAGTATATTCGAACCATGACCACACAGTGACACAGCGTGCTCATAAAGAGAATCGATTAGGGTGCATTAAATAGAGACGAGGGGGACCACGTCTGAATAGAGAGAAAATCTAAGAATGCTGTAAGAGGAAGTTGTAGCCTTATCCAGGCGTGAATCAATGGAGAATCCTTAAACCAGCATAGCCACAATAACTATGAGAAGATAATACACAGCGAATCGATTGGAAACATGAAACAGAATGTAATGTCACGGAGTGGGATTGAAGAATATAACGAAGTGTGGTAAATAGACCCAACCAAACCATTTGCCAGACCGCGACAAAAACGTTGAGAGAAACCTCAGTACTGAAAAAGAGAGAACAATAGTTATAGTTAATATCGGAAAAGACACGAGTAAGAAGGTACGCAAGCGTATACTGATGATCATACAGTCCCCTGACAAGGTTAAAAAGATGTATCAAGAGTAACAACAGAATGTGTCACATTTCCAAGAAAAAGTGCCACATTGTTTGTGCGGGGGGAGAGTGTCAGGATCCTGTATGTAAGCAATAGTGTAATTGCCTGTATGTAAGCAATAGTCAGTGTAAACAATAGCTGAGGTCAAGGACGGTAGGAGACACCACGGCTTGGCTAACGGACGGTCAGGCAAGAAGCCCGTGGACAGACCCACGTGATGTGGGAAGGTCAAGGAGGAGAGAGTCAGTGTGTGTGAGACAGCTGATAGAGGCGGACGTGTGGAGAGTAGCGAGAGATAGAACGATCGAACGATAGTGTTGTGACGGATAGATGAGATGAGCGTTGTGTATTTATATTCGAGGAATGTACTAACTGTGATATGTGCGGGATGATGTGAGACTGTGATTAAGAATGGCCACACGGGCGACAGTGTAAATATCGCCCATGTGGACGTGAGCGAGCGTTTGGCTGCCTGTGTAGAATGATTGCTTAATCGTACGCGAGTTACGGTGGAGTGAGACCATAATGTTATCCTGTAATATAATGTAATAAGGTTGTTCAGGAGACAGCTCCTGTGAGTTTCCGATTGCAGTCATTGTTATTGGTATATGTGTCGTAGATGTTGTAATTTGCCTGTCCAAGTCCAGTGAGCTAGAAGGAGAAGATAGTTAGGAATCTGACAACACGAAACAATATACTTAATCTAAGGGCCACCTAATCACCTATAACCCGCTAAACCATCTAGCCACTAATCACTTTCAACAACAACCCCTTACACTCCTGCTAAAACCCAACCCGGTCAATGGCCATCTTAAACACTAATTATCATAACAACAACGGCGTCTTCCATTCTCTACCTTATAGAAATGGTGCGCACCATGCATGCACCGAGTAGTGCGCAAACTCAAGCACGTATTGTGCCAGTAGTTATGTATTATATTAGATTAAGTCAGCAGGTGTGATATGGGGCTGTGGCATCCACCGCCTCTCTTAGGTTTGACATTTTCGGATGTTACTTTACTGAACAAAATTATAGTCTTTAAGTGTAGATCCATATTGCGCATATGATCATATTACAAGAGTATATACCCCGTCCTTAAAGTAAATGTTTTAAAAATATGCAATTCTTGTGTGCGAACAATAAAAAAGTTTGTATCATATTGGTTGTGACCGTCCATCTCATGGCTAATTGAGACTCAATACGAAGGTTACCGTTTTCATGGAAGTAGTTGTGTATGAATTGGTCATGTGTAGCCGTATTCGAACAAACTAATGTCGTCTGTCTCTTATAGACTAAGCTTTAGTGATTACTCGACTTACACCATACTTGCCACACAGGCTAAGCTACGATCTCCCCAAATCACATATTATGAGTTTAGCTTAATGCCCTTTAGCCATTGCCAGGCAACATCAAAGATGAGGTGCATTCCATTCTACGCAAGACCAACACTTAAGTCTCCAGTTTCATATCTCCAAAACATGGGAAAACAACCCATCAGATATCATAACACAACCATCACCACTCTTTCCCTGTAAAGTATTAACACCTCAGTTGATCCCGTTATAGCGTATGCCTAGCACAGCACTTGTAAGCAACCTTACCTGCAAACATAATTTCCACCTTCTTCAGTTATACATGCCTTGTTTAGTGACATCGGATACATAATGATTTGCAAATATGTTAAAGTAATGGATGATAAATCTACAACACTCAGATATACTTTCATACTCAAATAGTAAATATACCCCTACAGTAATATTTGTTAAATGTCAATCACTGGGTATGTCAATTTTCATCAATGTTAATAATATACCAGCAACGAAAATGAACACAAAGTATTGATCTTTAACATAGCCGAAAAGAAAACATAATAATGTTGTATGCAGGCAATATATGTGAAATCATAAATACCAAACGTGTAATAAAAAAAATAATAATAAGTAAGGAAAACAAATATCGCCGTAGTGTGTAATGACCAAACAAAAATTATTTTCACACGTAATATCAGAGAGAAAAAAATTGTTCAAATGGGGAAGGAAAAAATATTAAATGACAAGTTTACGATTGAAATACTATACGGTAAGGTAAGATAACATATGTCAAGAAGGAAAAGAAAAGAAAACACACACACACACACACATACACATGTATATATATATATATATATATATATATATATATATATATATATATGTATATATATATATATATATATTATATATAGCCGGCTTCGTGGCTTAGAGGTTATGACTTTCTCCGTAATCTCGTATACTCTCGTCAGGTAACGTGATGACGGTTCAAATCAGCAGTGGTTCGAATCGCATCGGTAACTTACGGGGTATGTGAGCCGGCCGCTCAGAAAGCAATGGCAAACTACTGAGCGTAATCTTGCCAAGAGATCAACATACGCTGAAAGATGCTGGTGTTGCAGCTAAGTCCTGTAAAGGATATGCTAAAAAAAAAAAATCGTCTGGTGTTGACAGCGATGTCCTGTAAAGGATATGCAATATATATATATATATATATATATATAGATTTTTCTCTAGTGTGGAATTCATCTACCTTGATTCAAACAACCACTTCAAGACTAAATGCTTTGAACATTCAAATTTATTTGTGTGTGTATGTGTATGTGTGTGTGTGTGTGTGTGTGTGTGTGTGTATATATATATATATATATATATATATATATATATATATATATATATATATATATACACACACACACACACATACACATACACACACAATAAATTTGAATGTTCAAAGCATTTAGTCTTGAAGTGGTTGTTTGAATCAAGGTAGATGAATTCCACACTAGAGAAAAAAATCGTGTCAGAATAGGATCCATAGGTAACAGTTTATGTAGTATAGTTTCTTCTGTAATACTTCAGTTTAACCTGATTTGCAGGAATTTCCTCCATATTATTATAAGAAAGATCCAGATAACACCACTTTCTATATTTTGTGAATGTTTGAAGGAATGCTTTTGGGGCCTTTGTAGGTTATGTTCAACCCTTGTAGGGCTAGCTATGTCACTTTCATCAATGGCAGATTTTGAAACTAGTTGTTAGTACAAGGTGTCTTTCGATTTCAATTCATATACAGGATTGTTGAACGTCTTGATCAGATTATCCGTAACATCAGGAACAGCGATCCAGAATTATTAATGGATTGTTTGGTAAAGTTTTCATCTCGTCATTCTCTGCTTTAAAATAAAAATTGACATAGTTTGCAATTTTATTAATCATGGCCGTAATCGTTTTGATTTCATTATCACCAAAGTCTAGATATAGCACCGTTGAAATTTTGAACCAGAGAGCTTGAAAATATCAATTGAAGGGATGGTGGTAGTAGATCCGGCCTATATCTGAAATTTCTGGTTTTCTGAAAGGTTTGAATGAAAACGGTCTTAAATTTGATTGTAGTTCATCATAATTGCAATGTCTTTATACACCACAGAGAAGTGCATGTTGATGAATGTCGTTTCCACCGGATGTTGGACTTTAAGTTGTGATACGTTGTGCTGAATGATTTTGAATAAATGCAGGATTACAATCTTGATGGTTAAACAAGTAATGGTGTTATTCTTGCCTTGAATGTGTTACAGTTTCTGGAATTCGAGTCAGTTGATGTGAATTAAGATCTAGTGTTAGTAGTGAAGTCAAAACATCCATGTCTGCTTCAGGAAAGCCATCTACGTGATTATTGATGATGTTCAAGTAATCTTGATGGTCCAATAGTTTGAATGTTTCTAGTAATGTAGTTAAATGAGAAATCTAGACTGGTTAGTCTCTTTCACCTAGCCTAAGTCTTAGGCAATATTGCAATGTTCTTGTGAGATATATGAAACTGTTGCATCTTATTAACCAGAGCAGTCAATGTTTGGATCTCCATAATTATTTTCTAGGTAATGTACTTCAAGTGGTCGATGGTATGAATTTTCTGGCAATATGATTAATCCTTAGACTGCTTTTATGTCTGTCTGTAGCGTAAAATGAGTGCTCAGCAAATATTTGCTTAGTTTTGTAACTATGAATATCACCACAGGACATTCCAATTCAGATGTGGAATATTTCTGTCCAGCTGGAAGTATTTTTCAACTGACATAGACGAATGTAAAATCTTATCGTAACCCTGAAGAAGCACACCGGAAATTGCGATGCCATTTGCATTGGTTCTGAGGATGAACGGGAGGTTTAGATTAGGTAACATCCAAACTTGAGTGTTTTAAAAACACGTCTTTATCTTTTGAAGTGCTAATTCGAGGTCTGTACTGTGTAAAATTTTTCCTGGTTGGTTCTTGAATAGTAATTTTGTGAACATGTTATTTAATTCTGACAATTTATGGATGAATTCACTGTAGTAGGTGATCAAACCCAACAAACGTCTTAGTTCTTGTTTTCTTTTGTTTTAGGGATGCTAAGGTTTAAGATTCTAGAAACACTTTTGTCATCAGTTGTGATGAACCATTTAGAAATTTTGTGTCCCAAAAAATCAGTTTGTGAAAATCCACTGACTACTTCAGCTAGTTTGACTGTTAAGCCAAATAATTTAACTCTGTACAAAACTTGTCTCAGTATGTTTAAGTGATTTGTCATGTTTTCTGTATGTGTGCGTATGTCATCAATGTGTGTACCCACATTTGGGATGTCTCATAAAAGAACTCTGGTCATTCGGTCAAAGGTCGCTGGGGCTTTCAGTAATCCAAATGTCCTGTATATTCTTTCAAATAGTCCTAATTGAGTAGTAAATGCTGTTATGTGTGTCGATTCGTCGGTCATGGGTATTTACAAATACCCTTTGGTTAGGTCCAATTTGGAAAATACTTTTTGTTTGACATATCAGATGTGAGATTCTTACAGTTAGGAATAGGCTCTGCGTTCAGTCTAGTAATTACATTTATTTTCTGCAAAAACAACAAGCACCCACCCGAACACACACACACACACACACACACACACACACACACACACACTTGATGCGAACTTTTTCCTTAAATCATAGATTAGCTTTGTGTTTTCCAGGAATATGTTTAAAATAGTTTATAAGAGGAGCATCTTGTGAGGAAGTAGACTGCGCATAACCTTCGTGTGTTGTTTCAATACTAGGGTCAAAGAACTCTCGAGTATCAAACTGAGTCCCATAATCCTCCATGTTCGTCATTGGTTTGGTTACGTCCAAAACCCTGAATGAATGTTTTATTCCATTCTTCAATATCTTTGTCAGAACAGCATATGACTGATTATACGTTCCAATAATTACATCACAGCTTGGGTTTTTAAACGCCGCACACTTTACCCTCCGAGATGGGAATAGTGACTTAATTGTAGCCCATGCCGTAGGATATCTTTCTCTTCTTCGTGGAAAGGTACTACACATAATGTGTTCACCCGTATAGTCACTATTGTTACCAGCGATTGACGTACCCCAACCACTGTGGTGCCTGTGTCACGCAGGACAGACGCCGACTGGCCATTTATATAACCTCTATGCCTTTTCAATTCTCCATTAGGCTCCGTGGTAGCAATGACAATAGTGTGACCACATGTAAGGCTATCATCTTTGTGAAACATTTTGCAAGTCTTACAAGTAGACGAGGTGTAGGTGTCAATTACCTCAGCCGATTGGCCATGTGTTCCTCATCTAACTCACTACTTGAAACACTGCTATCAACAGTAATTAGATGTGTATTTTTAAACTCTGCTCTACCCTTGTAAGACCTCTAAAGTGGCCGTATGTTTTACATAATTTAAACTTAACCATATATCAATATAACCGGCTTCCTGTCCTAGAGGTTAGCGACTTGTCTCCGTAATCTCGTATACTCTCGTAAGTAACGTGACGATGGTGAAAATCAGCAGTGGTTCGAATCGCGTCGGTAACTCAAGGGGTATGTGAGCCGGCCGCTAGAAAACAATGGCAACTACTGAGCGTAATCTTGCCAAGAAATCAACAATAAGCTGAAAAATGCTGATGTTGACAGCAATGTCCTGTTAAGGATATGCAAACATTTATTTATATATTTATATCGATTTGATCTGGTTTACTGTCGATATTTGATTGTCTTCAAATAATTTTGATATTCTCGATTTTTTGTCACACATTTCATTGTCACCATGCGACAACGAGCAATATTTCCGTGTTATCATCTTACCTTTTCTTAATGTCCACTCTTTGTTGCTATATGAATAGGTCTTGTCCTCCTTAAAGAATTTTATGTTAGGGACATTTGTGGCTGCAGCACCACATGCAGTATCAGGTGTTCCGGTAGAGAAGATGTCTCTGTGTGTGTTGTTTAAAAAAATGAGTTCGGAAGCCCTCTTGGTCCAGCACAAAATGCTGTAAAATACGGTTTTTGACATACTGGTAGTTTGTTCTTAGGTGGTCGGGTATGGTTTCCATCACCTTCAATGGCTCCAACGCTAAATGTTTGAAATATAAAATGTACCATTCTGTTTTCTAACCTCGTAGTGGGACAATAACGTTTCAATATTTTGTGTCCATGCGGAAATACTGACTCCTGAACAAAAATTCTTTACTATTACCTGGTATCGTTTGTTCCTTGGTTCATAGTCTTTTGCTTCAATTCTCCGTGCAGCGTTGTCGGTTTTCTCTTCTAATTCTAACTGTTGTAGTTTTACTTGCATATCATACTCTACTTGTTTTGTCTGTGAGTCGAGTTCAGCTTGCTTTGTTTCTGCATCTAGTTTAGATTTTCTTAATTCTTTGTCCTTCATTCGCTCTTCTCTTTCACAGTGTTCACTATGTTTCTTTTCACTCCATTGCACAAGTTGTTCAATGTGAGACCACTTTTTATACCAAACTCAACAAAGTCGCTTAGTGATGACATTTTTTTTAGGTCGATGAAACTTTGAAAACTACACAAATGATGATACTGTTCAGCACTCTGGAATAATTGATTAAATTTTACTTAGTATTCCATAAAATATATGAATCATGCAATTAATATATACAACCACATCACCTTCCAATACAATAATTATAGATTGATTGTTTAATAACAGAGTTTACTCATTGGGACACCTCATTGTAAACATGGTGTTGATGTCCTCAAAATGTATGATATGAATGATTGTAAACTGGACGCAACCATTACCTGCACAGACCTAGAAAATAGCAATTCTAAATTAAGATACTTATCTATATGCGACTCCAGTGCTCGAATCACAGCAAACGACGATGCTGATGATATAAACGTTCCAGTCCGTATGTTGATCTTGGAGAGTTGTTGCCCGTTTATAAATTATAAACTGATCTGCAATTTTAGGACGTTATATCATGAAAGCACATGAAATATATATATATATATATATATATATATATATATATATATATATATATATATATATATATATATATATATATATATATATATATATGCCGGTCTCTCTGGCTGTGGGGTTACAACAGCTTTCTCTCTAGTAATCCCGTTTATCACGCAGAGTCTCGTAGCGGAGCGAGAGCTGAGGCGGTTCGACCCCCGCTCGTGACTTGCGGGATACTGAGCCGGCCGCTTCAGAAAGCAATGGCTAAACTACTGAGCGTAATCTTGCCAAAGAGATCAACATACAGCTGAAAGATGCTGGTGTTGACAGCTAAGTCCTGTAAAGGATATGCTAAATATATATATATATATATATATATATATATATATATATATATATATATATATATATATATATATATATATATATATATATATATATATATATTATATATATATATAGAAAAGGAACTAAATAATATTGATATCCAACTAGGGTTAATTTCAGTATTTGGGTTACTTTAAAGGACGCTAACCCCCATAATCACACTGGTGTATACTTGATTTTCTTTAGCTTTACCTTCAATGTGCCAGTAATCAAACTGTGATCACTGTAACAGTCAAAATTTGTAACTGTATTTGCGATTATTAACGCATTGCGAAACCTTCTGCTAACCAGGATGTAATCTATATGGTTTCTAATCCTGCTGTCAGGACTCCACCACGTCCATAATCTTCTTGGATATTACTTAAACCTGGTGTTTCCGACAATTATTTCACGCTCTTTTTCCCCATTCTACAAGTCTGTAAACTCGTTCGTTTCGTTCTCCCAAACTATGTTTGCCTACTGTGCATCAATAGCCTTGATTACCTACGTTCGCAAAGAAGTCACCCATTATGATATTTATTTCTGAATTTGTACATTTCTTCTTCTTAGGAAGACCTAGAAGCAAGGCTATGCATGCAGTGTAGGTAACCATGGTTTGGGAGAGAGAAATGAAAGAGGATACAGACTTGTAGAATGGGCAAAAGAACAAGAAATTGTTGAGGAAACACCTGGTTTAAACATCATCCTAGAGGATTATGGACAAGGAGGAGTCCGGACAGCAGGATTAAAAACCAGTTAGATTACATCCTGATTAACAGAAGGTTTCGAAATGCGTAAACAGTCGTAAAAACAGTTCCAAATGGAGACTGTTACAGTGATCACAGATTAATTACAGGCACATCGAGGGTAAAGGTAAAGAAAGTCAAGTACATAGCAGGAAACCCTAAATATGACTTGTGCAAATTTAAAACTGACAAAGAAATACAAGATAATTTTAACATAGAAGTAAATAACACATTTGATTTATTGTCTGATCTAGACATCCTATTTCAAGATGTAGATGATCAATGGGAAATGCTGAAGAATTCAGTCAGTTGTGCAGCAGAAAAAAAAAAAACTATTCCAGAATTAAAGAAAGTGGGCCTTAAGACATGGATGACTGAAGAAATTTTACAACTAATGGAAACAAGAAGACAGAACAAATACAATCCTGCCAAATAAAAATAAATTCACAGAAAAGTCAGAACCTTATGTAGGGAGACAAAAGAAACATGTCTTGAGAAAAACTGCGGAGAAATTGAACAACAACACAACAGTAAAAATGCGAAACTAATGCACAAAAGAATCCAGGAGCTTACTTATCAAAGAACACGTACATCAGCTGGATGCCTAAAGACAAAAGAGTCATAATAGAAAAAGATCAGATCTTACATGTATGGTCAGATTACGTGAAAAACCTGTATGACGATAACAGAGACGAACACTACGATGTTTAAAATAATAATGAAGGACCAGCAATTTTGAAGATGGAGGTTCAGAATTCTCTTAACCATATATAATCTGACAAGACCCCCGGTTCAGACAGCGTCACAACAGAAATGATTAATGCTTTAGAAGAATATGGAATAGATAAAGTTACCAGTCTACTTAATGCAATATATGATACTGGAAATATACCTAATGAATTATGTAATTCTGTATTTATTGCAATCCCAAAGAAGTCAGGAGCATTGGAATGTGATCAACATCGAACAATTAGTATAATGAGTCACATAACGAAGATTTTTTCTAAGAATTATCATGCAAATAATTAGAAGGAAAATACAACCTGAAATATGAGAATAACAATGTGGGTTTGTAGAAGGAAAGGGTACAGTAAATGCTGTGTATTTACTGAGAACCGTAATCGAACGTTCTATTGAAGTAAACAAAGATCTACACTTTTGTTTTATTGACTACACAAAGGCTTTCGATAAAGTGAGACATGTTGACATGATAAGAATACTTGAAGATCTACACATTGATGGAAAAGACCTTAGACTTGTAAAAAACATATATTGGAAACAACAAGCTGCCATAAGAGTTGATAATGAAGTAGGCCAATATCAGCCTATTAAGAGAGGTGTGAGACAGGGATGTGTAATGTCTCCAGATCTGTTTTTCCAGTACAGTGAAAGTATTTTCAGAAATATTGAAGATATGGAAGGAATCAACATTGGGGGACGATGCATCAATAACATTAGATATGCAGATGATTCAATCTTGATTGCAGACAATGAACAGGACCTGCAACATTTAGTAGATGCAGTTGTTACACACAGTGAACAACGAGGGTTAGAATTAAATTCTAAAAAGACACAGATTATGGTCGTCACTAGAAAATAACGAAATACCACAATGTAATATACAAGTAAATGGGAATATTCTTCAACAAGTGAATAGGTACAATTATCTCGGAACAGTAATAACATCTGATGGGAGATGCCTTGAAGAGATTAGAACAAGAATCGCCATGGCAAAGGTAGCCTTTAGCAAGATGAAAAACATACTGACCAATAAAAAGATGTCAATTGAAACGAGAAAAAGAGTGTTGAGGTGCTACATAGAACCTGTACTTTTATATGGATGTGAAGCTTGGACAATGAGCAGTCAAGCTGAAAAACATCTGATGGCTGTAGAAATGTGGTTTCTGAGGAAAATGCAAAGAATACCATGGACAGCCAGAAAGACCAATGAACAAGTCCTTCAAGAAACAAATGAAGATCGTAAACTGATTAGAGACATTAGACGCAGACAGTCAAAATATTTTGGGCATGTTATGAGAAGAAATGAATTGGAGAACTTGGTGACGACTGGTAAGATCGAAGGGAACAGACCAAGAGGAAGAGACCTAGAAGCAAATACCTGGATGGATTGGCCTCGTGGCATGGTCGAGACAGAAACACGGAGCTGATCCCCGACTCTGGTGATCGAGTGAGATGGCAAAACATGACCGCCCACGCTTACCGGCATGGCACATAATGGATGGACATTTCTTCAAAGCATTCTCCATGTTATTATAAAATTCCTCGAAACTATCTTCACTGTTTTCTCCTGTTGGGACATACATTGGAATCCTGTCTGACACTGTCCATTACTACTACTACTACTACTACTATACTACTACTACTACTACTACTACTACTACTACTACTACTACTACTACTACTACTACTACGACTACTACTACTACTACTACTACTACTACTACTACTACTACTGCTACTACTGCTACTACTGCTACTACTACTACTACTACTACTACTGCTGCTGCTGCTGCTGCTACTACTACTACTACTTCTGCTTCTGCTGCTGCTGCTGCTACTACTACTACTACTACTACTACTACTACTACTACTACTACTACTACTAATACTACTGCTGCTGCTGCTTGTGCTGTTATTTCCTCGAGAGGAGATTGGAATCAACATGCACATCTTTAACCTGATTATCTGTTGGGATTTGTTACTGACTTTTTGTCTACACTCCTCTCTTCTGTCTTATCATCCATATATCCCTTTCTTTCACTCTCTCTCTAGTTTTCCCTCAACACATACTCCGACAACAGTTCTTTTTAACATTAAATAAAAGATTTATTTATAAAACTATGTCTTGTGTATGGATGGGTATTGTCTGTGTAATTGCTATTGTTCTTCTGGTGTGGCTGCTAGATAAGATGTAGATAGATAGTCTTCGTGTCTTTCTCTCGTCTCTTCTCTCGGCTAAAGTACAGGACGATATATAGACACCACAGAACGATCTCACCCTGACGGCTCCGTCTGCTTGCGTCTGTAGATAAATCCGTTCTTTGTAATGAAAATGTTCACCACAGTATCAATGTACTTAACTCGCTCACTATTTGCTGTCCGCTAAAAATGAATGTTCGTTGTTTTCGTATAGCGTTCTTTAATCCATTCTGGAACAACACATCGAGATTCTAAAATGTTCTATTAGTGTTCTGTAAATGTTCTACACTCGATATTTTGTAATTGATATATGCTCTTGGTACGCACTTTGCTACTCTATGAGATTGAGTCATTTGAGCTTTTCCATTAGCTCATCTGATCTTTATTATTCTTTCTCTGTCGTCCTTAATTCTTCCGGTGAGACTTCTATTCTTTCTTTTTTCCTGCACAAGTGTCGTGCTTTATTACTTCAAAGGGCTTTCTTGTGGGTTATCAACACTAAGTGATCTGGACCACAGCCATCTGTATTCTCTTATTTGATACGTCTCGCACTGGTATGGAAACCTGGTTGAGATACATTTTATTAGTGAGATCTGTGTCTGCTTCCTCTTCTCCTCTATGTGAGTGTCTTTTCCTCCAGCCGAAATGAAAAGGCTTCCGAAAAAACCCACTCTGACATAGGATAGAAGATTCACCCAACATCTATACTATTCCTACTAATAGAAACAATGTTAAATGCACTTCACTAATATCTATTCCTATTCTAAAACTATACTCTAATATACCTTATTTAGGCATCTATGTTCCTTTATAGAATTAATGTAAATCCACGAATCGAAATTTATCCGCATCCAAGCACTTTATCCCATTATAAAGGAGGATATTTCTTTTCATTACAGGACACATAATTCTATCTTTCCGTCCAGTTGGGGAACGCACACTAAACTGACACAAAGAAGTGGCCACTCTCTTTAGATCATCTTTGTCCCATCGTCCTTGACATTGCTGGACAAAGCAAATTCAGACTTCATTATCCCTTGTCAGTGGAAAATTTCTGATCTAGGCTTTTCCGTATATCCCTACCTCCATAACGCAATAGACTGATCCATGATGCTGTCTCTCTTTGTAGCAAACTAATTTTTCCACTATACAGGTCACCTGTGTTGTAGTCGACTCTCCCGCCTTGACCTACATACACATGCGCTGGTCAATCCGTTGTGTTTTATCCTTCTGTTTCATTAACCCTTCTACTCCCTGGGTATTCGCTGCATACAGTCGTCGATCTGGGAATCACTAACATTCAGCATTTCACGACATAGGCCCCCTCTTAAGAGATTAGACCGCGTCGAATCTTTCTCACTGTAGGTTTGATTCCCATGATCCACAATCCTAATCTTCTTCCTCCGGAGCTGGATGTCTGGATAAAAAATCTGCTCCTACATTCTCCTTTCCAAGGATGTATTCCACTGTGAAGTCCAGTTGCAGCAACAACGTCCATCACATCCACCGTGCGTTGAGCTTCTGCGAAGTAGCTATTAACACCACGTGTTGATGATATGATTGGGTCCTCACATGGCTCATCTCATTATCCAGTAGGCGCTCTAATTGACACCCTACTATACTACTAACGACTGAAACTAGTGTTGGCTCCTCGCTCCTGTACGTTCAGTCGACCTACTTTCGACTTGCGTCAGCGACGGCTCACAATACAGACGGATTGTCCCATCCTGATTGTAACACTGCTTCCATGTCCTCTTGGTTTTCCCCGGCTTTTCCTCTGGGGATGTTCCGCCTCGTCCTCGTCGGACCGAGTCGTCTTTCCCAAACCTCCTGGGCTTTTGCTTCCAGGACCATCTTGGGCGATGTTGTATCTGGTCAGCCAATCTCTGGTTGGAGTCCTGGGTAATTCTCGCTTTTCCCGACGTTACCCACCCCTTCTGAACTTGGTTACCGGTGAAACTTTCACTCTTGTCCTTTCCCCGACTTGTGATTTCCCTCCTCCTGTCGTTGGGTAAATCTGACCTATCACGTACTGTCCTATAGGCCCTCCTATGTTGTACTGGCGATCTCTGGTCTTCGTCTGGACTGGTAACCTTTGTCCTAATGGCTGCCATCACCATAAAGTGTGAAGCTTTGCTCCCGGATCTCTCCTCATATTTCCTAATGAGATGTCTAGGGAGATTTTTCTTCTCTTCCCCGATCCGTATTTTGTAGATGTTCTTGGACACCACCTTTTCCACAGGATAAGGTCCTTTCCATCCTACTTGGAGTATATTGGTCTCTGCTGGACTCCACACTTCCACTTTGTCTTCCACTTTAAGAGCTAGTTTCCTCTTAATTCGCTTGTTGGGTGGTGCTCTCTGGCACTCCGAACAAGACTTCACCCACCGGCGTACATCTCCGGTCATTCCTGGCCAGCAATAATGGCCGGATATTTGCTGCAAGGTCTCTCTGACACCCATATGTCGATTCTCGCCTATGATGTGTCCACTCTGAAGAATGTGAGGACGGTGTGTCTCTGGAACCACCCACTGCTCATGCAGGTTATCTCCCCTCCCAGCTCTCCGATAGAGTAGTTGATTCTTCAGAAAGTACTGTCCCCGTTCTGGTGGCTCAGCACTTCTTTGCAGCTTCCTGTAGCAAGGATGCAACGTAGTATCCTTCCTCTGGGCAGTATGCAATTCTCCTATCCCTGAGTTGTCGCATAGTGTCTCTGCCTCTTTTTCCTTCCCTTGAGATCCACTGACTACTGTTCCCTTGTGGGCTTGCTGTTTGGGCATCCCCAAAAAGACATATTTCGTGCCAATGATCATTGGAAATAAGGAGTCAGATAATACAGCAGCTGGAATAATGCCCGTGACGTACCTGGATTTAATCTCCACCTTGGCGATTGGCAGCGTCATGGTAACAGCACTCCTCATTGCCGGCTGTATTTCTATAGTCTCCCCTGTAAGTTGGTCTGGGCTTACCAAGCTGGCGTCCACCACCGCTTCCCCATCCAAACCTGTATCATAGAGACAAGCAACCTGCTGGCCATTGACTTCAATAAGTTCAACCACAGGTGGTCTCTCGTGGTCCTGAGTGTCTTTCATCTCCTTGACCGTTTCCTTGCCTTCCTCTTTTGATTCCTCGAGGTTGGTTATGCAATTGGCGTGTTTGCCCTTGCATCTGCAGTCCACAGTATTATGTGTTGTCGACTGGCAGTGAGTGCACTCTGTTCCCTTCCTAGGTTTCCCTGTGTCCTTTTTGTTCCTTTCTCCTTCGCCGACCTCAGCCTTGTCTGTGATCACCGATGTAGGAATCACTTTGCATGCTGCGAAGTAAGAACTTTTAGGTTTCAATCTGCAGTCCTTCGTGTTGTGGGAGGCCGCCCTACAAAATGAACACCATTTTTCAGACCACTGTCGTTTCGCTTGAGAATTCGAGGTGCTCTGGTTTCCTACCTTCACCTTCTCTGAACTCTCCTCTGTGTGCTTTATATAAGGTTCCCCTTTTTCTCCTTCCCAGTTTTTAGGTTTCTTTTTCTCTGTTTTCTCCTGACCTTTGGTTTGTGTACTTAGTTCCTCAGTTTCACCATGTACTTCCACGAATCGTTCAGCCAGCTTATTCACCACATCAATCCGTTCCGCCCCTTGTTCTCCCAAGAAGGTTCTGAGAGGTTTCGACATTTGCTTTCGCATTTGGTCTACCACCATCATCTCTTCGAGACTCTCATAATCCCTCTGGAATTCTGCCAAGTCCATCCATTTCTGTAGATAGGATTTCAGCCTCAGACTGTAGGCGGCGAATAGTTCTCCCGGCTCTCGTCTAGACGATCTAAACTTTTTCCGATATGTTTGTGCGGTGACTTCATAATGTTTCATCAAAGCTGCTTTCAATTCCTCGTACTGATTTTCCTGTCCTGGTGGTAGGCGTGTGTAGACCTCGTAGCCCGAACCACGTAAAGACTGGGATACTTTAAGAGCCCATCTGGTTCTATCTAGTCCCATAGCGATTGCCATAGCCTCGAACCGATCCAAAAACTGGAATATCTTTTCTTTACTTTCATCGTAGACCGCTAAGGGAAACTTCATGGCCTGGTAACCCTGTCCACTCATGTAGGTTGCTCCAGGTGAAGATGAACTTCCTTCTGCTGCATCTATTTCACCCTTAGTTTGTGTCTTGAGTTCTAACTCTTTCAAGCGGTATTCATGTTCCATTTCCAGTTTCTTGGTCTCCTGGTCCATTTTCTTGGCCTCTTGTTCCATTTCTAGTCGCTTGGTCTCCTGGTCCATTTTCTTGGCCTCTTGTTCCATTTCTAGTTTCTTGGTCTCCACCTCTATTCTTCTCACTTCCAACTCGGCTTTCCGGTCTTCTCTTTCCCCTTTACGAATCTCTCTCTCTCTTTCTTGTATGTAATCAGTTAGCTCGGTACCAGCTAACCCAATTTCCTCCCCGTTGGCTCTCAGTTCTGCTGTAGTTACTTTAGGAGTTGCCATAGTTACAGCAGATAAGTCAGCAAGTTGAGTAAAGATCCCTCAAGGCAGAAAAGAAGTACTCACTATACAATTATATTCCACCTAGAACCTATACCATTTATCTATGTCTATCTAATATTATAAATCTACACCACCCCACCGTACATCACAACCACTCTCTCATCCACAAGAGGAGATATAGGATAAAGACTTATGTAGACGTGTGACCGTGTGACTAGGTATGTAATGTCTTACCACCTATCCACATTCACTCTGTCTGGAACTTTCTCACTGCAAAGTCACCAGCATTAATGAAATGTTTCTACCATATATCTAATGGCACCATATATCCAATGGACGTCCTTCCATTAAAAGTCATCAATATATACTTATATTCCTTCCAATCAGTATGTCCCAACATGTAGGTACTCCGCTATGCCTGTGCCAATATGCAAGTACCTCTCTCTATGCATATGCCTCTTTATGCTTTTAGGTCATATGAGTATTATGTATGTACGTACCCTGCTGCTCCACCATTTTATGTGCTGTTATTTCCTCGAGAGGAGATTGGAATCAACATGCACATCTTTAACCTGATTATCTGTTGGGATTTGTTACTGACTTTTTGTCTACACTCCTCTCTTCTGTCTTATCATCCATATATCCCTTTCTTTCACTCTCTCTCTAGTTTTCCCTCAACACATACTCCGACAACAGTTCTTTTTAACATTAAATAAAAGATTTATTTATAAAACTATGTCTTGTGTATGGATGGGTATTGTCTGTGTAATTGCTATTGTTCTTCTGGTGTGGCTGCTAGATAAGATGTAGATAGATAGTCTTCGTGTCTTTCTCTCGTCTCTTCTCTCGGCTAAAGTACAGGACGATATATAGACACCACAGAACGATCTCACCCTGACGGCTCCGTCTGCTTGCGTCTGTAGATAAATCCGTTCTTTGTAATGAAAATGTTCACCACAGTATCAATGTACTTAACTCGCTCACTATTTGCTGTCCGCTAAAAATGAATGTTCGTTGTTTTCGTATAGCGTTCTTTAATCCATTCTGGAACAACACATCGAGATTCTAAAATGTTCTATTAGTGTTCTGTAAATGTTCTACACTCGATATTTTGTAATTGATATATGCTCTTGGTACGCACTTTGCTACTCTATGAGATTGAGTCATTTGAGCTTTTCCATTAGCTCATCTGATCTTTATTATTCTTTCTCTGTCGTCCTTAATTCTTCCGGTGAGACTTCTATTCTTTCTTTTTTCCTGCACAAGTGTCGTGCTTTATTACTTCAAAGGGCTTTCTTGTGGGTTATCAACACTAAGTGATCTGGACCACAGCCATCTGTATTCTCTTATTTGATACGTCTCGCACTGGTATGGAAACCTGGTTGAGATACATTTTATTAGTGAGATCTGTGTCTGCTTCCTCTTCTCCTCTATGTGAGTGTCTTTTCCTCCAGCCGAAATGAAAAGGCTTCCGAAAAAACCCACTCTGACATAGGATAGAAGATTCACCCAACATCTATACTATTCCTACTAATAGAAACAATGTTAAATGCACTTCACTAATATCTATTCCTATTCTAAAACTATACTCTAATATACCTTATTTAGGCATCTATGTTCCTTTATAGAATTAATGTAAATCCACGAATCGAAATTTATCCGCATCCAAGCACTTTATCCCATTATAAAGGAGGATATTTCTTTTCATTACAGGACACATAATTCTATCTTTCCGTCCAGTTGGGGAACGCACACTAAACTGACACAAAGAAGTGGCCACTCTCTTTAGATCATCTTTGTCCCATCGTCCTTGACATTGCTGGACAAAGCAAATTCAGACTTCATTATCCCTTGTCAGTGGAAAATTTCTGATCTAGGCTTTTCCGTATATCCCTACCTCCATAACGCAATAGACTGATCCATGATGCTGTCTCTCTTTGTAGCAAACTAATTTTTCCACTATACAGGTCACCTGTGTTGTAGTCGACTCTCCCGCCTTGACCTACATACACATGCGCTGGTCAATCCGTTGTGTTTTATCCTTCTGTTTCATTAACCCTTCTACTCCCTGGGTATTCGCTGCATACAGTCGTCGATCTGGGAATCACTAACATTCAGCATTTCACGACACTGCTGCTATTACTACTACTTCTACAACTAGTGCTACTACGACTACTACTTCTACTACTACTACTACTACTACTACTACTACTACTACTACTGCTGCTGCTGCTGCTAGTACTACTACTACTAATTCTACTACTGCTGCTGCTGCTATTACTACTACTACTACTACTACTACTACTACTACTACTACTACTACTACTACTACTACTACTACGACGACGACGACGACGACGACTACTACTACTACTACTACTACTACTACTACTACTGCTACTACTGCTCTTGCTGCTGCTGCTGCTACTACTACTACTGCTACTACTGCTCCTGCTGCTGCTGCTACTGCTGCTGCTGCTACTGATACTACTACTACTACTACTACTACTCCTACTACTACTACTACTAACGGTTGTTAATTTTGCCATTGTAATCAAATACAGTGAGGTCGTAATGGTTAGTCTTTCCCAGCCAGTTTTGTGCAAACATAAACATTTAGTCTTAAATTTGAGAACACTGTGGTGAAATCAAATTCTCAAACATTGAAAAATACCTGTGATTATGTGATTTAAGAATGTCAGCCTAATTATTATTAATTTTTTCACTTCATATGTTATATAATTCTGCATTATGTGCCTGAAGATGTGCAGCGAAATATCCCGTGCAATATATTGTTTGTGTTTTCTGTGTTTAAATACATTACGGCAATACACGGTGTTGCATCTTTTTGTTTGACATTAATATTGTTTCTTTTCTTATTGATTTTCTTGGGAAGTACATGCCTTGCCTCTTCATTCCTACAATATCTAACAATTATTGTAGATCTGTTGCTTTCTCATCTATCATCACTGTTCCATTTGCATTAAGAACAAGTATATTTTATACCCAAACTCGTATACTTTGTCCGTCTTTGATACATCTTCGGTATTGTACTATTGAAAGAGAAGAGATGCGGAGACAAAACGCACTATTTTCTTATTCTTTGCTTTATATCTTTATAATTAGGAGTGAGAAATGGAAGCAGGCAACATTTATCTATATATAAACTGACTAATGAAGATATCTATTGCCCCCTCCCCCTCCCCATTTAATGAAAACCACGGATAAATGAAAATTATTAATCGGATGCTGACCAGTCTTTTGTTTTAATAAATAAAAGGTTCAAAGCTTAGCTCAAGACTAGGGGTATTGCACATGCACATACTGCGAGTAGCCATCATTGTGAGCAACAACGTGTGTTCTGTCTACGCTCTATCTATGGAAATTAAAGAGGGACAACCTCCTCCCTGGCCTAGTCTCTTATTATTATTCCTATAGACAGTTTACAAAAATACAGTATCTTGAATAATGACATATGAGAAGACTGAACGACAAACGTTTTTTGAATTATAAAACGATGTATATTATATTAAACATGTCCAAGGTTGGCTGGAAGCAGATAAATATACCATTTTGATATTAAATGTCGAAGGTGTTTTAAGACAATTGAACATTACAGAGTGTCTGTTGAACACATAGTCGTTCCTACCCATGCGCATATAACAGGTAGTTTGCAGAACTTCGTCTTCATCATGCCTGACCGTATATTCTCGAACCTTTGCCACTTCTCCTACATCGTTCACCCACAAGGTCCATGTGGCTGCATTATCTTGTCACCAACTTCGTGCAGCTCGACTCTTGCTTCCTGTTATGGGAATCACGCCTTCCATCACTATTCAACCCAATCCACTGTGGCATTTCATACAATAAAAAAAGTGAAGTACCATAGTACAAGCATTACGGCGCATTGGGCATTTCGTGCTCGATGCCTATGTATATAGAACAATATGCACCTGATGCATTATGTCATCGGTATCATGCCGACCGTCTTTACTTTCCAAAACATTTCCTGTTTCCGAATTTTATGTGGAGTCTTCCTGGGAGCCCAGTTAAAAGTAACATTTTCTAGCCCGCCCAACTATATTTAGTTCTTAAGTTTAATGTGATTTACAGTATTCAAAATAATTACTATACAACATAATTTAATCGGTCCTTAGAATGTTATCTATCTAGAGAGTATTTGCAACGTGTTATAAATGATGTAGTAAAACAGTATAGTGTAGACATGGTTTCATGAATATACAAGTAATAATATATGGCCCAATACCAGCAAACGCGTTAAAACAGGATTTTGAGAACATGCATCTCTCCCGTGGCAACATATTGCCGTAAGACAAGGTCAATTTCCCAATCACTAAAGAAGAGAATTCGGAAGTTTGAGCTAAAATGCTACAGAATTATTCTTAGAATATCGTGGAGGGAAAACGAGGAAAAAACATAAAGACATTCATAAAGATCTGAACATCAAACGAATATTGTTCTTTAACAGTATCAGGTCACGAACACTGAAATACTGTAACCATAATAAATACCACAGGGCTTGGAAAGAACAGTGCTAAAATGCATAGTTTCTGGTAGAAGAGACAGAGGTGGGCCAGCCGAAGATGGAATACATGAGGATACATGGGACAGGAGAAATTACACATAGTAGAATTGTCAACCTTTCTTTATGAGATCGACGTTCTGTAAAGGACTGGATATTTGACGATGATTAGTCGTTAACAAAACTTGCTCTAATCCTCGAGTGCGCAAGTTTAGTAAAAATCTTGGTTCTCATATTTCACCTCCCCAACAGAACCCACATTTCTATGGATGCAATAATAATATAACATAATACTGGTTCGTCGTGCTCTCCCGGTGGTTGCTGATGTATAATTAACTCATATGACGATATCGTTTGCTTCAACCTTGACCTTGTAGAATCAATTTCGGCAAGACTGGTGAATTGTATTCTTAGCTTTTGCTTTGTTTATTTTTATGACCTACATTTCAGCATGCTCGCAAAACACTAGAAACATGTGTGATTATTACGTGACATCATATGATGGTACATTGCATTGTTTCAAAACTTATTAAATGTATGTCCATATGATTTTCTATCATGACGACCATACTTTATTTATAAAGTATTTTAATTGCACGCCCTGCTAAATAAATGTTAAATAGTTCTCGAATATGACAAATTTCTCTCTCTCTCTCTCTCTCTCTCTCTCTCTCTCTCTCTCTCTCTCTCTCTCTCTCTCTCTCTCTCTCTCTCTCTCTCTCTCTCTCTCTCTCTCTCTCTCTCTCTCTCTCTCACGCACCCATACACCCACAAACGCACTTTCTCTCATACATACACTCTCTATCTCTCTCTCTTACACACACACACACATATATATATATATATATATATATATATATATATATATATATATGTGTGTGTGTGTGAGAGTGTGTGTGTGTGTGTGTAATAGAAATCTCCCGGTTACGGCACGTCACATAATGATGAAAAGGTGAAGTTCACTTAACTACTCGAGAAAGGAGTCAAACGATTTCCATTCACCTGTAGAATTATATTTGAACGGAGTTCTTTTGATAGTCTTCCTCTGACAAGCTTCAGGATCCCACAAAGCTCAAGAATACTACTAGCACTGAATGAAGAATAGCTATTATCCATTTCTCTACACAGCCTAATGGACAGTTGATCTTGAAAGTCAGAAACGACATCACTTTTATTCATATAAAACAACGACTTTCCGAACGGAACAACGACCCAGGATAGGAAATTAGAAGCTTAACTTTCTGACAGAACAATTCTTTCTATGACGACAAGTCAAGTTTTCGGATAATATTTAAAAAGAAATATCAGACACTGGGACCATCTGTCTTGTCGGAAGAATCGTAGGAAACAAACAAAAAAGAAAACACTTGACCACCCTGATAGCGTTCAATTAGAGTGCTGAACAGACGTAGAGAAAGGAAAGACACATTGGATATTCCCTACTTCATCAAGATGTCCGGATGTACAAGTGCACTAGATTTATTTTCTAAGTAAATAATTATAAAATAAATATGCATGGTGTTTGAGTAAGGACTGATGAAATGTAAACAATTATGTATATTTAGCTCCTACGGAAAATAAGAGATCCTAAGTGCAGACATACTGTACATAACTTGCAAAGGACTCCAATCGCAGGTGAAAACATCAACAATCAGAAACAATAAATAAATATATAATAATGGAATAATAAAATAAAAAGTAAGTGATATAGAACATAAAGGACTACCCGACATTTCGGTTCTAAGAACCTTTGTCAAGGACATGGCAACACAAACAGATAAACAACGAAATATAACACGCAAAATAAAATTAACACAGCTTCTAGTTGACAGGAGGGAAGCGGAAATGATGGTTTAAAACGGTTTAGAAAGGCGTTACTTGGGCTACAAATGTTCAAGTACAGTTTAGCTGTCAGAGTGCCAGATAGGATGTGTGTTGCCAAATGTTGTGGAAACAATCCAATATGGATAAATTACAAGGAAGATAGCATTTTTATTCCGTTGCATCAACAACAGTAATTATTCCTGCTGGGTAAATGCATCCCAGAGAGTTTATTAATTGGCTTTCAGTTTTGAGCCTAATGGAGTTGGTAGACGACTGCAACCATGCGGCTATTGCCCCACCGAACAGTCATGTCCTTAGATGCACTACGAAGACTGCGAAGTCAACACGAGACAGTGTAAGTTCTTGCTCTTTGTTGAGAGCTTGTTAGTCGTTCTGCAGTTACCGCTTCAAACATACTAGTTTCGAAACATGCCTCAATCCATGTTACGGCAATTCCACAGCCAGCACGAGGCCTTTTCGACTGTGCCCCCCCCCCCCTCCCCAGTTATTTGTGTGCCCGTGTTCTCGCTTTACCTTTAATGCCCATTTGCTTTAGCACATCATACACGGAGTGGGAGACTAGACCACTTGCGCCTATTCAACGGCGAATAGCCTGACAGTGCATCCTTTCCAGTCTCAGACTAGCGACCATTTCACCGTACTTCTCTATCTTGTTGTTGAATTGATTCTCAAGTATTTGACTCGTATAGGACTGTCAGCGCAATCAGCATTAGCTACTTGGCCGAGGAGAAGTGGAGTACGATGTCAGGTCGTAAAGACAAACTGTCGGATCACCTCGGGGTGTTCCCCATGGTCCCTTTAGATCCAGGGTTAGCTCTCAGTCACTCGCACCATCCAAAACGGTCGGAAACGGCAAGGTGGCAGCGTAGCTCTCCTAGTCTCTGCGTTGCTGCCAGGCTCGGACGAAGTAAAGTCCCATTAATATAATATAACTAGCTGCACCCGGCCCGGCTTCGCCCAGGCCATGGCGGGAATCTATCTATCTATCTATCTATCTATCTATCTATCTATCTATCTATCTATCTATCTATCTATCTATCTATCTATCTATCTATCTATCTATCTATCTATCTATCTATCTATCTATCTATCTATCTATCTATCCATCTATCTATCTATCTATCTATCTATCTATCTATCTATCTATCTATCTATCTGCTGCCTGCCTGCCTGTCTGTCTGTCTGTCTGTCTGTCTGTCTGTCTGCTTGTCTCTCTGTCTGTTTGTCTCTCTGTCTGTCTAACCCGGCCCGGCTTCGCGCAGCTCCTGGTGGGGAGCATCTTATTTAATTCATATAAGTGGTCATATAAGCTCCCGTTCCCGTTCCCGACTATCTGTCTGTCTGCCTGTCTATCTGTCTGTCTGTCTGTCTGTCTCACCCGGCCCAGCTTCACCCAGTCCCTGGTGGGGAGCATCTCATTTAATTCATATAAGTAGTCATATAAGCTCCCGTTCCCGACTATCTGTCTGTCTGTCTATCTGTCTGTCTATCTGATCTATCTATCTATCTGATCTATCTATCTATCTATCTATCTATCTATCTATCTATCTATCTATCTATCTATCTATCTATCTATCTGTCTATGTTCGGCCCGTTCCCGTTAAAAATATAGATAGAATAGAAGAATAGATAGATTGATAGTAGAAAATATGATTGGAAGAGATCTATCTAAAGTAAACTTACCAAGATATCACGAACAGCCAATAAATGGTGGGCAATGGGTTGACTACAGAGTACTGCAAACGATATGCAACTAACTTTCTGTCACACAAAATTACTTTTGTTTTTAACGATCGAAAATCTTTCGCAGGCCCGTCCTACATTCTGCCCTTCTTCTCTATTTCCTCTCGTACATTCTTTCATTCAACATCTCTTATGAAGCAATTCTTTGACAACAAAAGAACAATAAGCATTAAAATGATAAATACCCAACGTGGGTGTAACGCGCCACACATATGAGAATGTTAAAAAAAAAGTTAATGTGCTGTTGAAGAAAAATAAAAAGATGAGTTAGAATATTTTCACTATTTAAATAGATGCATTATTTTGATGAAAACTTTGAAAATGCCTGAAAGATTATATCATTATTTATTATAACTCATATGCCTGTAAATAACTGTAGACAAAGATTTTATAAATCTTTGAAAACAATGCAACAATCTATATATAAAATATATAGCAGTGTTATTAAAAGTTATGCCCCTTGAAATAACTTTTCTTAAGTTAACTCCCCTCTCTATGTAGAAATGATAATGTAAATTTAAATATTAAATTTTAGTAAGTAAATAGCTGATTTTACACTAAAAAACTATGACAGTTGGCTGCACAGGAATGAAAAGAAAACATGTAGAAAATTTCATCTCAATCGGATGGACCGTTCGCGAACGCATAAAGAACGGACATACATACATACATCGTCTTTCAGAGATATAGATATAATATAATATACTTATGAAAAGCTGTATGATAAACTTAGTTTCATGAATATATTCATAAATTCACAAATGTGTTTTGCTAATGGGACGTAGGGGCAGTGAGCTCGATTCACTATTCCCTGACAATTTCCCCGAGTGGATAGTATGAAACGTTCTTTAAGCAGGCCACAGTGGTGATTGTGATTGTATGAGACATTAGTCGTTCAGAAAGCAGTGACAAACTACTGAACGTAAAAACTGCCTAGTAAATCACCAAAAGCCCAAAATGCAGGGGTTGAATGTGACGATATGTAAAGGAAATTCAATTAATTTGTCAGCTACATTATATTTCAAACCCTCTGCTCAGTAAATCGGAGAATGTGCAGACTGCTAAAGCTACCACATATTAGTCATCAGCAAATATATATATATATATATATATATATATATATATATATATATATATATATATATATATATATATATATATATATATATATATATATATAATAATATATAATAAAACTGGTCAGCATTGTATTTCAGTAATGTAAATGCAAACCGGTTTCCGTGGCGAAGTTTTTACGAATACGATTCGTAATCCCGGATAACCGGGTTCGAAACACAGCGGTGCTGGTATTTTCGAAAAAGGTATAGGTGCCGGTCGTTCAGAAAGCACTGGCAAACTACTGAACGTAAACTTTGCCCAGGAATCACGAATAGCTAAAATGCTGGGGTTGATTGCTACGTCCTGTGAAGGACATGCAATTAATTTAGAAATGCAAGTAACCTTGGCTAAAGTAAAGGCAAAGAACATCTGGCCACGACTTTTACGCTTTACTAAGCTACTCTACTAGATGCATGGCGATAGCCTCATATCTGTAGAATGCTAGACACTCCAGAGTTATTTATTTGATATAGTATATATCGCCCCCAGCGAATTTGTTCTCTATGCAAATTATCTAGTGCCCAATTTAGTCCAGGCCGTTTTGGAAACCAAGGCCAATAAGGATACAGAAACCCGCCTCAAAGGAAAGCAAACAAAATGACCAGCTGACATCAGGCTCGCCTGCTAGCCCTTCACTGCGAGGGTTCAACTGTACTGGACATCATAGCACTCTAGATATTTCCATATGTGATTCCGTCCTCTTCTTTAACAGTCAGCAAAGAGACCCGGTTCTAATGGTACCAATAGCAGTCTAACTGAGTGTCGATCGAGCCTTTCCATTGGAGTCCTGAGTGTCAGCCAGATCATTTTGTCGTTTCCTGTAGCACCATTCTCTACAGACCATGATAATCTATGATAAATGTGAAAATAGCTTTAGCATAGAGGCTAGAGGCTCGCTGTCGGACTGGTGGTCATTGGTTCGAATTCACTTCGAGGTGGATTTTCTATATAAATTGTCCTCGGCTACCAGCTCGACCCAGCCAAAACCGAATTTCAGGGAATGGCTTTTAAGGGTGGCCCCCGTGACACTCGCCATACCAGCTAGAGAATGACAACTGGTCCATAAAAATTGGGGTTATACATGCCGATTGTACCTTATTGGATTTTAAGAGGTTTGTATCAACGTGTGTTTGAAGACGCTGTTACTCAACCATGTTACTGCAAGAGGAGAGTGCATGGAATATAGGCAACCTCTGCTGCGAAGGCAGCAACTTATCTTAACTGAGCTGAATTGTATTTACAGCAGATGTATCTGCTTTGTGTTTAGTTTAATTCTGACAAAACGTCTAGTGTAAGAGCCTGTCATAATTGTCAAGTGGTGTACTTTGTGGTGACTTCAGTAAATCGAAAACAAATACAACCTCGTGACTAGGACCGAATGCTATCTGCTTTCAACCTGTTTACCAATGTGTCTGTGTGCACGCGTGAGCTCGCGTGCGTATACGCGTGCTCCGAAAAGCCTGATTATGTCATCGTGTGTGGGTTGCAGGCACAACTTCATGCACATGTGTGGCTGTGCTATTGGGTGTGTTTGCGCGTGTGCTTGTGTGTATGTGTATGTGTGTGAGTATGTGTGTGTGTCGCTGCATGTGTGCAAAAAAAGAATGCATCAATAATTACTACTATAGTCTTACATTCCATCATAGAAAATCATGAATGCGTCATGTCTTTGTGTTTACAACACCGTGTCATATCGGTTAGTTTCCTCAATTGATATTATAATCACACGCTACATAACAATAATTAAACTGATACAAAGAACATACTGACTCATGCATTGTTTTCTAAGTTTAGAATAGTTGGCGACCATAAATGTGTAATTTATTACAAGGCATTAATGTGCACATCATAAATTATAATGTCTGTCTGTCTGTCTGCCTGCCTGCCTGCATGCATGTCGGTCGGTCGGTCGGTCGGTCGGTCGGTCGGTCGGTCGGTCGGTCGGTCGGTCGGTCAGTCGGTCAGTCAGTTAGTTAGTTAGTTAGTTAGTTAGTTAGTTAGTTATTTCGTTCGTTCGTTCGTTCGTTCGTTAGTTAGTTAGTTAGTTAGTTAGCTAGTTAGTTATTTAGTTCGTTCGTTCGTTCATTCGTTCGTTAGTCAGTCAGTCAGTCAGTCAGTCAGTCAGTTAGTTAGTTAGTTAGTTATTTAGTTAGTTATTTCGTTCGATAGTTAGTTAGTTAGTTAGTTAGTTAGTTAGTTAGTTAGGTAGTTAGTTCGTTCGTTAGTCAGTCAGTCAGTCAGTCAGTCAGTCAGTTAGTTAGTTAGTTAGTCAGTCAGTCAGTCAGTCAGTCATTCAGTCAGTCAGTCAGTTAGTTAGTTAGTTAGTTAGTTAGTTAGTTAGTTAGTTAGTTAGTTAGTTAGTTAGTTAGTTAATTAATTGATTAATATCAACATCATTGCACATTGAACGATTTAATCCTTAAGTGTTCGGAGCTCCTCCTCAGTAAATCCCGCAGCGTGTAGCAACTGACGACACCAGTTCTGTGTTGGTTTATTAATCTTCTTTGGCTTCCTGTGTAGTGTTCTTGTTTGGCCACACCTCTTTTAATGTTCTGTTCTTGCAGTCTGACCATGGGTGTAGATTCACAGTCATCACTTGGTACTCGCAAAAGTTTTACTTCTCGTAGAGTATTCAGAATGTCAGCCTGGCCCATAGCCCGTACGCCGTCCACAGTAGCCTTACCTGCTAGCTTGTCAGTCCGCTCATTTCCTCGTAAACCCGCATGTCCTGGTGCGGAAATGAAACTGATCTTTACCAGCCGAGACCGCTCCAAAGACAGCAGCCACTCTCTTCGGACCCACCCCATCTCTATTTTCTTGAGCATGCTCATTGAGTCACTAAGGAAACATGCATTCTAGTGAATGTCTGTGTCTAGAGCCAAGTTATTGCTTACTTACTGCCATGACTTCCATAGTCAGGCTACATGTGGTCAAAGCAAAAGCACCAGAAACTTCCTTCACAATTCTCCCTCCGACCTGAGCCGTAAAAACCCATGAATTTCTCACTCATCGAATGACCAACCCATCTGTGTAAATGGCAGTATCACCCTCTAAAGGATTCTCGAAGATCAAAGCTTGTACTTCCGACTCCACAGCAGCCGGATTTTCTTGTCTGCATTCTCTGTCTAGTTGGATGCAAACTGAAAAGGACGTACAGAAATCTGTTAACATTCGTGCCCACTCCTCGCCAGGTTCTAAGTCCTCAAGTGACAACACCTGTTGAAGAATGTCTTTGGCTTATTCATCCACTACTTTCCTCTTTTTAACCTGCTGCCTTTACCTTCATAATTTCACTGTGCAGTGGATGATATGTGGTTTCGTTGACTCTGATGTAGGCACATGCTCTGCAAATTTGTATTCTGTCCCCAATGGTTGGAAAATCAAGAAGGTAGCGCATCGCCCTGCATGCCGTATCTTTTGTACAGCCAAGAATAAAATGCATGGCTTCGTTCTGTATCCCTTCCATCCTTTCCATCTGCTTACGGCTGATAGTCAGGATCGCCATGACATACCCCAAAAAAGAAAGGACCGGACACTCATACAGGAGACATAAATGGAGTTGCTCAGTTTGCCGCTGCCATCACCCACATCGCAGACAAATCTCGCTTGGCCTTTGTTATCACCCGGTCTATGTGCTCACAATACGCAAGACTTCGATCAAAACGTTTCCCCAAGAAGTTCATTGCCTGCTTTCTTTCCACCGTCTCTGAACCCAGGACTACAGTTGGTGTTGGAGTGTTGACAATATGGTTATTCGAAGAAAACCATGTCACTGCTTCCTTCGTTGTGTAGCCGAGGGAGAAAAGAGAGCACAAGAGGAAAGACTGATGTTTCCTTTGCTACGGTGCTGAGAGGTAGAGAGTAACTCTGACTTCGTTGTGGCCAAAGAAGAGAAGAAGAGAAAAGAGAGAGAACCTCACACCGCCCTCAGCTGACAAAAAAAAGATGATAGTAATTAGATAAGAATATATACGAGATCTTGGGCAGGGGCCTCAACTCTGGACAATAACTGTCATATGTGAGGTCCATACAATGAATTAAGGTGTTAGATTGTGGTAGAAATAGTGGTTGCAAAAATTAAAAGAGACTGAACAAACAAATCAAGAACAGTACAAAATTAGCTCTTTATTTATCTCTTCTAACAGAACATGTTGGATAACACTGAATTTCACACCCAATAACATATGTTCAATAACAGATACAACAGACAACTGTATATATCAAAAATCAACCAAGGGTGGCCCCTATTCAGCCACCAGAACTTAAGACAACATGGTACACCAAGTACCACAACACAGATGCTCCAAACAGTAGCTGAGTAGAATGACACAATAAAGGACTTTGACACAGACAACAATAAGACACTAAAAAAGAAAACAAGTTACGCAACATGAAATCTTAAGACGCGACATAAAAAAAAGAGTCGTGACACAATTTACTACCCCGCCATAAACCCAGGCCTGCTGACACTAACTAGTCAGCCGCTCCTGTAACAATGGAAAACACAATCTATGATTATCATTGTAAAGAAATCATATTAAACATATGAACAATGAGCACATACATATAGAATATGAATTAACCCATAGACCATAAATATCTCACATCTAATTATCCATTTTGCTATTCCCTTCACTTGTACTACTGCTATTCTGAGGTAACCCTTGATGTCTGGCATGATCATTCTTTGCTGCCTCATTCTTCTTCAAGGTGACTACATCTCTAATTGTTAAATACAACAATCAATGGTGCATCAAAAGATCACCCACATTATTATTCTACTCCAATTGTGCCGCTGCTGTCATGAGATTACACTTGATATTGCTTGGATGGAACACCTAATGCAACAATCTCAATCTGCTCCACCTTCCCCTACAGCCCAACATTCACTTACAGAATGCCTTCAGTACAATGTAACTACCTCACACAGATCATATACACACCAGCAGTGGAAGATTGGATCTAATTTGCCTAGCTGTAAACACATAGCTATGAAAAACAGGGGACATACATGAACTTATATCTCTAATCCAGCAGACCAGTATAGCGCATTTGCATTTTCATCTTCTGCAGCTAAATTACCTCAATTTATGTGGAATGTTTTATGACATGGGACAAACTACTCCTGCAATGTCCAAGTTTGCATGAAGAATACTAGCACTGACAACAAGTTACAGCAATTGCTTAGCATTGCAAACTAACAACCAACAAGCAAAACATTTTTAACTATGAAAAGGCAGTAGACACATATATAAAGTGGAATCACCATATTTGTAGAATGTGAAACTGTAACACTTGCACATAGGTAGAATTCACAACATTCACAAAAAGTTAAAGATAAACATGTATCACACAGGAAATCAATTGAGGAACTCTCTGATGCCACTAAGACAGTTCATAAATAAACACACACTAGTATCAAGTGAAAGTACAAAATAATGTAGGAGTGCACCATTCATATGAGACGAGAACATAGGCATAACAATGTTCATGGCAGGATACAGAACATTAGTACTAATATAATAAACAGTGTACTATATCTGAATATCATTATTACACACTAATGTCAACCAGTGTTGTCTAATGCCAACCACACTAGTGTACTATTATTTGTGAGTGGTACAGCAAATGTACAGTTATGCCCTCTATTCCCCACCATTCTTCATATGATGCACCGGTTATAAATTTTGCTGTCTTACGCTTCATGTCACACGACAATTATATATTAATATCTTTGCCAAGGGTGCAACGCAGCACTAAATCACATTCTTCCCCTGGTAAAACAAGCACCATGTTTTACTACACATAAAACTCCCAGTTTGATACACCAGCACAAACACTACTGCATTCTGGTAACAGATGTGATACCAGACTTCAATGATAAATGAGAAACCCCTTTACCAATATCAGTTCCAGATACATCTGACTGTTCACCCCCAGTAAAGCCACACTTCATCCGCAGTTATCATGATTACATTACGATTGCTGATACGCACTCCGCGTATTAAAGGTGCATTATTTCCTACGCCTCGTAGCTATCAATCTGCATGGCGTCCCTACAATTCAATACATTATTTCCTTCACTTCTATTTATTACCTACATGTTCTAACTACACAGCTTAACCATCATTAACCCATCATTGCCAAATATAACATGTAAGTACTCTTCTCTGCTTTATAAATGTTATAAATATTACACATGATTATGGTTATTTTCCTTTACACATTGTTGCTTAGGAGTGTTCATACCCAACAATTTACCAAACACTCAATCTTATGCCCATCACTGTCACAGAATAATCCTGCAAACATATCTTGCTGCTATATACATATACACATATGATTCTCACCACTCTGTTATTAAGTAGCCTTCATTTCTAGCAATCTCACAAGCACTCACTCCCTTATATGCCAACATGGCCAGCATGGCACCATGTGGCATTATTTCAGTCTTTACTATAAACTATAATTTATGACCCCACACATTGTATATCCCACACTTCTGCTACCTTGGGATATCTACATAGGGAAACCACAAAACCAATTACACTGTCTATTTTATTTTAGTTATTGGAAACACCCACATTTATCATATCCCACTTCACCTCACCATGCCTGATTGCTTATATCTCTATTTATTAACCTGTTAAATCTTTTTTTCAATGCTTTAGGGACACTAAATCCGTCGGTAGAACAGTCCATTTCAATAGCAATTATTCATATTATCTATTTATTTTATACTTCTTTGTCCCTACATTTCGCCTAACAACCGTGTTAACCCATGCCTGTTTCACCATGTAAACACTTTAGAGCCTGTAACCAGGGGTGCGCTTCGCTTTAAAATCATTGGCACCGTGCCGTCTTGACAGACGATAGTTTGTAAGGGATGGAGTTATTGCCTCTCCATAGCACAAAGCCTGGGCTAAAATATAGAGATCATGTGTTGCCCATGCAGCATGATCCTTCTCTCGGCCTGCCTAGATCACTCCAGAGGAAAGGTAACACCTCTACATCTGGAAAAATACAAGCTGCAGAAGCTGCCGGATCAGCAAACCAATGCTCTAAGTGTCCGCCTGTCGGAGCTTTTTAACTTAATCATTTAAAACTTACGGTTTCGCTACAACATTAGGTGACCACAGATCAACTCAGGGAATTTTTCCCTCATCACAATACTTAAAAACAAAGCAGGAAAGCACGTTCGTTTTTTCCCCCCACCAACCAGCCCGGACAACAGCAGACAAAGAATCCACAATTTGTAGTGTTACCAGTGGTGTTTTCGGTGCTCTCCAGATTTTTTTTGTATTAAATAGGCCAAACCAAGACGCGTTGATTTGGCGCAATCACAGTTTGGTTGACCATTGTCCCAGATTCCACACACCAAGTGTTTATGCTATTTAGTTATGTTTGTAGATCCACAGCCAATCGATCACTATCCTTTCCCTGACGACACACTAACACATGTCGGCGTATGACGATGTCCTTCCCGGTCCTCTGATCTGCTCGCCGGTAATTCTCACAGTGTGAGCGTTGAACAGC